>BSBK01005721.1:0-42500 GCA_027943335.1 Chamaecyparis obtusa
TTCACCTTGCTTGGTTCCTTCTTTGACCGAGTTGGCTTGGTAGTTGGTCGATTTCTTTTGGTTATCGAGTGTGGTCAGTTATCTCATGGGTGGTCTAGTTTTTCACTGGCACTCGGTGATGCTTGTCTATTGCTCAGTCATCCTTGCTTATCGAGTAGTTTATTTGAGTTTTTATTGAGGTCGACATATGCATTGATTTATGAGTCACAGATATAATACTGGTATCCATCATTGGGAAGCATGTAGTCCTAGATCTGACCATTCCTTCTATTGATTATGGATCTAAAGGTCAACTCAGTTTAGTAGCCTCTTGTATAAGTATAGTTGTTTGGTTAGACTATAGGAGTTAGTTTGGATAGAAGATAGAAAATAGTAGAATCAAGATTGTTGGTGATACTCTCATGTCAGAGGACTTCTATAATTCATTGTAATATTTGGTTGAAATCAGGAAGGCCTTACAGCCCAACAAGTATGAATCAATTTGAATGATAATATATGAGTGATCATGCTTTCTCTCTCTCACTATGTTGTTTTTGCTTCTGCGTGTTGTTGAGCAGGTGGATCAAGTAGGGTGTGCCATTGTTTTTGGACCCTTCACCCCTCCTTTGCATCGGGTGGTATCAAAGTGAGGTGAGATCTGGATCTAGGTCTATGGATCTAGGTTTGTAGGTTCCATATTGCAAAGCCCTAGTTTAATTGTTGTGAGGTGGAAGATTGCGATCTGACCTACAATTGTAGAAGGTTTTCAAGATGGTTCATGAGAGGCAAGAGAGGATCTAGGATTGGTAGGCTTGTTTGAGACAACTTGCTACTAGATTAGAAGTTGTTGAAACAGCCCAGAGAAGAGGTAGACATCTTGAAGATGTTAGAAATGATGAAATTGAAGTGGAACAAGGTGAAGCTAAACCTGCACCTGTGATGGATTAGGGTGAGGAAAGATTCTTGAAGGCTTTAACAATCCTGAAGTCAATGCCACATTTCAATCCTCCTGAATATAGTAGGAAATTGGAATCTAATGAATTGATAGACTGGATCACTGAGATGGAAAAGTAATTTTGAGTATGAAAATAAACTGAGGAAAAGAAGGTGAAAATTGCAGGCACAAAGTAGAAAGGTCATGCATCCTCGTGGTGGAAACATCTGCAATTAGATCCAAAAAAGAAAGGAAAAGACAAAATCAAGGTATCAACCAAAATGGTGAATAATTGAAAGGAAAGTTCTTACCTTGTGATTATCAGATTAACCTAGTTAGGAGAATACAAAGTCTAAGGTAGAAAGATAGCTCGGTAAAAGAGTATACTAAGGAATTCTATAGATTAGATATCTGATTTGGACATGATGGGGATGATGTGGGAAAGAATTGCTAGATACCTAAACGGTTTGAGAGTTTCCATCCAAGAGGAAATCATTTGGTCAAATTGGAAAACATTGAAGAGGCTTATCAATTAGCATTGAAAGTCAAGGAGAAATTGAACAAGAGACATCAGAAAAGACAAAGAGGTCAAGGTGGTAGATTCCCTAGCTGAAGAGGAAGATCTAATGTTGAAAATGGTAGATTTGAACCTGAAAACACAAATCTGGATAAAGTGAAAGATCGAGTGGAAAGATGAAAGTTTGTCTAAGGTAGAGGCAGTAGAATTACCGAGGTGGTTATAGCTGAGGTAATTTCCAAGGAACTTGTCACAATTGTGGAGAAGAAAGACATAGATCTTTGAATGTACACATGCTAGTAAGAGAGGCCGGTAGCAGTAGAAATGCTTTGGTGCAAGAAGAATGACCGAATAAACTTGAGAAGGAAAATAACTTGATAGTAATAAGAGCACTATGGGAATGAAAGTAAAAAGGAAGATTGGGTAAGGAAAAAAATTTTCAAGACCAAATGTAGAGTTTCTGAAAAAGATTGGAAGGTAATCATTGACTGGTTAGAATAATATCCTAGTAACTCAAGGATTCGACACCCTTTGACAGTGATTCATTGCTTAAAATCATCACATATCTACTTAGAACATCACACTAGACTTCATCAAAATGTATCAATCTAGGAACATGAACTTGAGATGATGGCTATAAAGTTTATGCTTTAGTTCTTCCAAGAGTCATCACTACTAAAGTAAAAGCTATTGCTACAAGAGATTTATACTTAGAAAATGAAGCTATAGATTAACTCATAACTTAAAGTAAAATCTCAGTAGTAAATAGATAATGCTTCAAAAGTAAACTATGCTACAGGAAATAGTCAGTGGTTCTATTACCAGTGGCTGCAGAAGCAATAGTGCTTATCAACTTCAAAGAAACTAAACTGAATCGTACTCAAACATAAACAAGGGATTCACCTCCCGCGTGGGCACCCATGAAAGTATGAATGATTTACAACTCAGAGATTGAAATCTGGAACTATCATATATTCATTTAACAAAACATAAGTACAATATGGAATATGAAAGTATTTCACTTTGTTGCTGAATTACAGTATGAATTCCTCAAAAAATCTAACTAGCTCAGAATCAGAAGTTCCAGCTTATTTAAAAGAAACTAAGAAAAATAGAACACCTAAAAACTAGGCCCTTTTTTACATAGCATAATCACTTCAGTTAGAAGAATGAGAACATCATTTATGCAAGAGGATAAGCCATATTTAGTGCTTCAAGAATATAGGAACACTCGATAACTAGATTGACTTGGTTTGAACTAGCAACCACAAAGTTATGGAAGTAGTAGAGCCATGATAAAATCTGAGTTAGTGACTCACCATAAAAGACCCACTCATTATTGAGTCTATGCTCCTTGCTGACTTATTCCTCTCCTGCAAAAGGTTAGCATACCAGAATCCACAACAAAAATCCAAGGAAAAGATTATAATAAGTTTTCCTATTTTAACGTATCCTTGTTACATGGCTATAGGAACACTACCCATTAAAACTAGAGAAGAGAAATACCAGCTTTTATCAAAATATCTATTAATCTATACATATATATTTAGTCTTGTCCTTATTTTCAAAAGTATCAAATATACATATGGTTAAAGCATAGAAACATAAAAGTCTGCATAATTTTTATGAAAAAACATAAGATATTTAAGTCTAGATTTAGAAAACCATAAAAAAAATATCCCATAAACTTGGCTCATCATTCCTCCCATCTTAGCTATTTGTTGGTCCCACAGAAAATAAATTCTTCAACCTAGCTATCAATCTGTAATCAGCAGTTGTCCTTTGCCCAGTACCTCCTTCTACAGGACTCTAATAGAATCCCTTTGTTTCTCTGTGTTTCTTCCACTTGTCTTTTTCCTTCTTCATATCAAAATTGTCCAATTTTTATGATTTTGCAAGTAGAGGAGATATTAGTAATGGAGGCTGAAAGGTTAGTGGAATCCAAAAACTTTCCCTCTCTCTTCCTAAGGAAATATACCAAGGTGCGTGCTGGGTTGCCATAGCAAAGTTGAAGGGTGAATGTGGTTCTTTGTTTCTCAGCTCCCTAGATAAACTATTCTAGCACCAATGAATGTCATTTCTAGCCTCAGGCAATTCAGAATCTACCAACTATTCATATGCATTAAATGCTTCATTTCTCATCAGGTAGATGACCTTGCTACCTGATTCAAAGGGGACAATTCTTAACCAGTTATAATAGTAAGTTCAAGGATCTTTGGCTTTAGGTCTTAGATACAGGGGAATTTTTGGCTCCAAATCCCTATACACTTTGGCTTGAGTGTCCCAACTAATTTCATTCTGTACCTAGGACATAAGGGTTCTGAGTTGAATATCCCTGACATAAAGTAAGGAATTCCAAACTTGGTCATTAGGGTTCTGAGTTGAATATCCCTGACATAAAGTAAGGAATTCCAAACTTGGTCATTAGGGACTGCTAGGTTGTGGAGATAGAGTTCACATAATAGATTTTGAGTGGCTGTAGGAGAGTTATGGAAGGCTTGAGAAAATTGAGCAGGCTCTTGCAATGAGGGAGACTTGTCCTACATACTGTAGGTCATCTGATAGTTTAACAGCTATTCTTTGAGAAACAAGGCATAGACAGTTGATGGAGATCTACAACCCATTAGGTTAGGAATTAGAGATGTGATTTTGTTAAGTTTCACACTCAACTATTCTACCTTTTCCTCCTGAACAAGTGTTTCCTGATAATGATAGTCTATTACCCTATTTAGTTCTTTTCGTTGATGTTTCCACTACTCCATCTCAGAACTTAATTACTTAGATAATTGAAAGATAACATATTACAAAGATGTTAAACTAGATTGATCTAATATTGAACTAATGTAAGAACTATCTGCTATTTGAGGAACATATGACTTACCATTGTTAGCACTTTCCCTCTACAAAGGTTCTATCCAGATGATCATAGACTACTCGGTATTAGAGCATTGTTGAGCTACTAAGGCTAATGTATATAATCCTTCATACAAAATTTTCTCTACTACCTTATTCACAAGGTCTGCATCGATATCTAGGTTTTCTTCATAGGGACCCCTTTCTACTGTAGGAGATCCTATTGTAGGAGAAAAAATTGTGTCATCTTCTTCCCTAATGTAACTATTAGATTCATCACTATGTGAATCATCTTCCTGAGGACTCCTAGAGGTTGATCCTCTCCTTCGAAACACATAAGCTTGCTCTTCTGAGCTAGAGTCATCTTTGATTATAATGACTTCTACATTTACTAGCTTACCAGGAACCTTCTCTATTTTAATATCAGGAAACCCCTCAAATGTTTCCTCCTGCATAATCTTAGTACCCTATTCTTCTTGCCCAGAGATTTTGGGTTGTATTTCAAGCTCTTGCTAAATATTTTTATCCTCTTCTTCCTTCCATCTAGAATCTTGTTCTACATTTGGCTCATCAACTGGAATCTCTGTAGTTATGTTTGACCTCCTCCTATTACTTCTCCTTAATGGAGTTTCCTCCTTTTTTAGAACTTTCCTTTTTTTGGAAGTGCTTGTGGCTACAGGAGATGCCTTAGCATTTTGACTAGTACCAAGGTTATTTTTCTTTTTCTTGTCCTTTGGGGAAACCATTTCTGTTGTAGGAGAAACTTCAGCCTTTTCTACAATCTCCAATTCCTCTTCATGAACTGACCTTGAAGTAGAGGAACAAGGGGAATTAGGGGTCTTAACCCTATATTTCTTCTTGGATGAAGAACATTATCCAAGTTCAATAAAAAATTTCCTAACCCCTTTATCGGTTTGAACCCTCTATCCTACTCTCCGCCCAATTGGTTCTGGTGTTGGTTCCTTAAACCCTTGCAGTAGAAATTCATCCTAGGAAATTTATGACTTCTCCCTTAAGGCTTTCTCAACTATCAATTTGATTAAACCATGGTGAGAGAGAGAATTACGTTTACCCTCCTGAACTAGAGTGGCTTGTTTTGACAAGATGCTAAACATGAAACTAGGAACATTGATAGGCTTATTGTCATGCCTTAGACAACTTAGAAATTTAAAGTGGATGGAATGTGGGAATGAATGTCATCCTTTGCAAGTGAAATATCTAATGACATGAACCACACATTACCTAAATGGCTCTAGAAGAGATAGCCTAAATGTACCTTATTTTTGGTCAACTTCCAGTAGTGGGTCTGAATGTAGAGTGAACTGAGATCTAGAAGTGGTTGGATCAAGATTTTCTACAAATTCCTCACCCTCATGTGGTAACCCCATAACTTCTACCAAAATGGCCTATGAAAATGGCACCCTCAGTTCTTTGACTATAGCCACTCCATCTTTAAATGAGCTTAGAAACTGTAGTGCAACTTCATCATCCTAGCTGGTTAACTTCTTAATATAATCCAACCAACCCCTTGCCTAAAAGTATGGCCTACAAGCTTGGTCTTCCAGCAAAACATTATGCATAGTGGGCTCCCTATGAATGAGGTCACCTCCCATCTCTGGTTGCCAAAATACCCAAAATGGAGTTACAGGAGATAAAAATAGACAAGACAATTTTGAACAAGGGGGCTTGAAATGGCAGAATACAAGAGAATTTCAAATTTGGAAATTTCAAGCAGTGAAGCTTAGAAAATGAGCTCATAAGTAATATAAATGAAAATTATCGCTTAACTTCTCATAATTACTCATAAGTACTCTCCGTAAAAATTGTACTTAACATAACTTGCCACCTTTACTTCATATGTGCAAAATAACAACGCAACATAATGATTTGCAAAAAGTGTCAAATCATGAAAAGAAATGTAACTACGACAGGATAAAAGAATAAATATAAAGATTTCATAAACATAATGAAAAAAAAAAAAGATATAACTTCCCCCCCAGCTAAATTAGGCAAGTGGCCCCACACTTGCATAGGTGACAAGGCATACAAGAAAATAAATGGAAAAAAAATTAAATTTGCATACCTTGGAAAGTGTACTAACCTTAATGGTTGCTGAGGTGGTAGGCATTGCTATCCATGAATGAAGAATAAATGAGGTGGATGGGTGATAGATAAGAAATGAAATAGAATTTTATTATGGAGAAGTGACTTTCGTTAAGAAAGTGTTTATTATGAATGTGACAAGATCTTCTAGAGTGAGGAAGGCAAATGAGAAAAAAGATCATTATGAGTTGTTGTAGGAAGGATGTCACCAATGGTGGAAGAGAATTTATGTAGGAACTCATCCTTACTATGGGGTTTGTGATATAACTTCAACCTATGACCATTGACTAATAATTTGAAATGAACTGGATCAACTGAGGAAAGCTGAACCACTCCATTTGGAAAGACTACAAGAATCTCATATGGTCCAAGCCACCTAGTTTGGAATTTCCCTAGATTATGCTAATACCTAGAGTTGTAGAGGAGCACCCAGTCACCAATAAAAAAGACTTTTTCCTTAACATACTTGTCATGTCATTTCTTGCGCTAGTGTTGTATCAATTCTATGTTGTACAGGGTAGATTTTTGCCACTCATCAAGAGTATTCAAACTCAGTATCCATTCTTGTTGTGTTGTAGTGAGATCCATCCCAAGATCAAGAGTTTTCCTAAGTGTCTTATGTTCAAACTCTATAGGCATGACTACAGAGTGACCATAGACAAGCTCAAATGGTGTGAAATCAATTGTAGACTTTGATGTAGTTCGATAAGCCCAAAGTGCTTCAAGAAGTTAGATATCCCAATCTTTCTTATGGATGGCTATTGTTTTACTGAGAATAGACTCCAACTCCCAATTGGTAACTTTTGCCTTCCCATTAGCTTGGGGGTGATAGGGTGAAGATTTACCATGCCTAATGTTATATTCCTCCATCAGAGTAGCAATCAAATTGGAAGTAAACTGAGAGCCTTGATCAGATTGAATCTCCCTTGGTACCCCAAATGAGGTGAAAATGAATTCATATAGGAAATTCGCAACATTTTTATCCCTTGGGTGCTTCATAGGTTTAGCCTCGGCCCACTTTGTAACATAGTCAGTACATACAAGGATATAGGACTTACCCTGTGAAGATGGCTCAATAGGGCCGAAGAAGTCAATCCCCCATTTATCAAAGGGTGCAACAATGAATTGTGCTGCAAGGACATTTCATCTACTTTGGTAGGTCATCCCATGCATTGGCATTTGTCACACTTTTTAGTCTACTGAGAAGCATCTTTGTGTAAACTGGGCCAATAGTAGCCTGTAGTCAAGATCTTCAGTGTTGTTCTTTTGGTAGAAAAATGGCCGCCACAAGGTTCATCATGACATGCCCTAAGGATATCATATGTTTCATCCTCCCTTATGCATCATCTAGTTACTTGATCAGGACCAGTATAAAACATGAATCCAGAAATCCATGAATAATTAAAGCTCTTTTTAGTCAACAATCTTCTTTCTTTAGCAGAGAAATGAGCTGGTGTCTTACCAGTGGTGAGATAACTGGCAATATCAGCATACCAAGGATTGTGTGCAAACAATAGGAAGAGATGTTCATTAGGAAAAATGTCATCAATGGCTGCAAGATCATCAGGTACATGCAACCTTGAAAGAAAATCAGCTACCACATTGGTCTTACCAGGTTTATCTATTATGGTAATGTCAAATTCCTGCATAAGAAGCAACCAGCAAGCCTGTCTTCTAGAGATTGCAGGCTTGTTCATGAGATAATTAATAGAAAAATGGTTAGTATGCACATAGGTCTCATATCCAGTAATGTAGTGTCTAAATTTATTTAGGGCATAGATGACTACAAGAAGTTCTTTTTCGGTGACAGTGTAATTAAACTTAGCTCCCTGCAAATTTTTACTAATAAAGTAAATTGCATGCTCAACTGAGTACACCTTCTGACCAAGCCCAACACCAATATCATAGTCTAAGGCATCAGAATGAATGTAAAAAGGCAAGCCCCAATTAGGTCCTCTCAAAACTGATGATGTGGTGAGAACTTCTTCAAGCTACAGGAAAGACTTTTCACACTTAGAGTCCCAAACAAATTCAACATCCTTCTTGAGTAAGTTATATAGTGGTGCTGGAAGGTGACTAAAATATTTTATAAACCTTCTATAATACCTAGTATGTCCAAGAAAACTTTGCACATCTTTTTGTTTTTCTGGAGTAGGCAATGTGCTAATCACTTCAATCTTGGTAGGGTCTACTTGAATAGCTTTTGAAGATATGAAATGCCCTAAGATAACCCCTTCTTCCATCATCATGAAGCACTTTTCACTATTGAGAGAAAGGTTGTAATCATGACATCTCTAAAGAACTTTCTCTAAGTTTTCCTTTGCCTCATCAAAAGTATGCCCATATTTGGTAAAGTCATCCATGTAAATCTCCATGCAATCAACAGAGATATCAGAGAATATACTTATCATAGCTCGTTGAAAAGTGGTAGGAGCATTGCACAACCCAAAAGGTAACACTGAATAGGAAAATTTTCCCCATGGGCATGTGAACATTGTCTTCTCCTAGTCCTTAGGTGCTATCTGTATCTGATTATAACCACTGAATCCATCCAAAAAAGAGAAGTATTTCTTACTAGCCAAGTTATCAAGGACCTGGTCTATGAATGGCAATGGAAAGTGGTCCTTCCTAGTAGCTGAGTTAAGTTCCCTATAGTCAGCACAAACTCTCCACTTCCATCCTTTCTTAGGTACTATAACAAGAGGGGAGACCCACTAACTCTCATAAATGGGATAAATGAATCTAGCATTTAACAACTTCTACAACTCATTCTTAACTATATGCCTTAGAGCTAGATTAACCCTTCTTTGAGGTTGACGAACAAGTCTAAATTTAGGACTGATATAAATTTTATGAGTGTAGAGTTTAGGATCTAGACCTTTCATGTCAGTGTTATCCCAAGAAAAAACTTGTTGATGTTTTTTTAGAAGCTGCAGGACAACTTTCTAATGAGAGAGTGTCAAAGAACTATTTATATTTAACTCCCATCCTAGGTTGACTTCTAGCTTAGTGACCTTTTCTGCCATGGATAGCTGAGCAATTGGGGAAGACTCCATTTCATGAGGCAATAATGTATGCAAGAATTGTGAAGTCTCTAAGTACTATGGAGCATTTGAAGGTGGTAACAAAGTTTCAAGAACACAGTCTTCTTGGGAACACATTTGGGAGTGCACTCCATACTCATTCATGATATGGAGGAAATGATATCATCTTCTCCCCTAGAGGCTACAAATGGTTCCCTAGATATCATCATTAACTAGTGAATAGAATTGACCTCAGGTTCAGTATCATCCAAGTCTAGCTAGATTATCTGGTCATCTTACAATAGAGGTTGAGCTGGGGAATATAGAGTCAAATTTTTAGTGTTGACTCCATTTGATATAGTCATTTTTCCTGACCGAAAAGCTATATAAGCATCTGTAGTAGCCAACCAAGGTCTTCCTAGAATTATTGGATACCCTCTCATGTTAGCCTTTGGAGAAAGGACAACAAAGTCAACCAGATATTCCCAAGAATTCAAGGTGACTATTACATCCTCTACCATCCCATCAAGTGTAATGGTGGAACTATCAGCAAGCTGAAGGATGGTTGGGGTTTCCCTAAGACCGATGATATGCAACCAAGACATTACTTCTTTGGTCATGACATTTATGGATGCACCAAAGTCAACTAGAGCATTTTGGACTTGCATTCCTTGAATAATGACCATGACCACATGGCTACCAGGATCAAAATACTTTAGAACTATCAATTTCTCCAACATTAGGTCAGATAACTATCCTAGGACATGTATCGTTTTGGGATCCTTTTTATTCCTCTTGGGCTATTTTATATAGGCTTCCTTGATGGCTTTAGTATATGCAAGAACTTTTTTTATGGCATCTAATAGGGGTATTTTAACTGTCATTTTCTTTAGTTGGGCAAGAAATTCCAACACTACTTGATTTTCCACTAGCATAGCTTGTTCCTCCAACCTATAAGGAAATGGGGGCTCTTGAGAAGTAGGAGTAGTAGGTTTGACTGGTACCTCAGTTGGCTCTACCGAGGCATCCTCAACTTTGGTAATGATAGGCTGTTATGGAGGAGGAAGGGTTGTGCCAGACCTTAAATGAATATTATTTAGGGAAATAGCATAGCTCTTCTTCTGTGCTGTTGGTTTAGAATTGTTGGGATTAGGAGTAGGCTGAGCAAGCAATTGAGTCTATTTAGGGGAAGTAGTGTTGGCTATAGGAGGAGGCATCGGAGCTTGCTACTGAGGTGGTGGCATCAAGGCTTGCTGAATTGATTGGTTCATCCAATTATGTGGTTATGCCACCCCTGCCGAGACTGTTGCCAGCATTGTTGAGGTTGTGTCCAACCTTGTTGAGATTGTTTCCATCCTAGCTGATACTGCTGCCAACCTTGCTGAGGTTGTTGCCAACCTTGCTGAGGCTGCTACCAACTTGGCTGATGCTTCTGCCAGCCTTGCTGAGGTTGTTTCCAACCTTGTTGAGGCTTTTACCAACTATTATACCCACTAAATCCACTATGCTATTGATTTTGCCATGCATTATTACTATTAAAATTTTGAAGAGGATCTTGGGGAATACCTAGTCTCTGAGCCCATGGCCTTCACTGGGCAATGTAGAGCACCTCTCTATTCTCATTAATGGCTTTGAACTTGATGGGCATAGGTTGGGACTCCAAGCTTGCAACAGACTTACACTGACAATTCTTTTTCTTCTCCCTATAGTGTGGACAGTACTCTGCTAACATTGCATCAGCTTCATTTTTCTACCTCCTTGCCTACATTGTGTACAACTTAGTAGTGACATCATTGATGATGTCTTGCTTGAAATTTGATAATAGATTCGATAGCTCCATTTTGGACACACCTACACCATTAGATTTGTGAGGCAAGGCTCTTAAGCGTCTTCCCTTTTTAATAGTAGCTCTAGAATAGTTTAGACATATACTCTGTATGTCATCCCAATTCTTTTGGTTAATGTCCCCCCCTACCATAAGGTTAAGGGCCTAAATGCTTCCATCATTCACACCTCTAAAAAATAAATTCTTTTGAGATTCTTCATTCATCTCGTGTTGTGTGTTACGCTGCAAGCTAAACATGAACTTGGAGACATAGTCTTCAAAGGTTTCATCTTCCTTCTGTGACATTTTGAATATGCCATCTCCTATTAAGTCCCCTCCTTTGTAATAATCTTTGTACCTAGCAAGAAATAGGCTACACATTGCATTCCAATCTGCTACAACATCAACACCCAAGCTCATAAACCATCTTAGAGTAGCCTCCTTTAAAGTGGAGGGAAATAATTTGAGCTTATGGTTGTTAGTGGTGTAGTCATAGCTTTGAAAGAGGACATCAAACTCAAAGAGGAAAGTCTTTGGATCTTCTGTGATGAGTCCATATAGTTTAAGAAGTGCAGCAGTAGGAATGTTTTTCAAATTTTGGTTACCTTGTTGAGTAGGAATAGGAAAAGGGAAGGTAGGGTGAGCCATTACATTGTCTAGATATGTTGGGTTGGCAAAAAGAGAATTTAAATGGTAGGACTCTTTAGATGACTATGGTGTGTTGGGGGTTCCCTTTGATCTTCACTTGTAGATTTATACTTTGATGGATAACTTAAATAATACTTTGACTTTATCACCACTCCAAAGTCTACAAGAAAGAGGGCCAATTAACAAGGTCAAAAGAGATCCTCCTACACTTTTAGCCTTAGAGCAAAGGCGGGTGTACCCTTGACTCACTTCTCTCAAGGAGTCTCAAAACAATATACTAATATACTCTTTACTAACTGATTGAAGATTTTATAATTTGATTTGTGTGTGTCATTGATAATGATGAACTACATTCAGAGAGGAGACCAGTACCTTATCCCAGGGCAAAGAGTCAATAAATAACATATATCACCCTGGAACCTTAACTCAAATACATATAAACTCAAAGTAAGTGCTTCGCCTATTACTCCCCTCACTCCCAAACATGATCATCAAATTCCCCTCTAACAATGAACTCACTGAAATCACCCTAAAGACTTTAATCCTAACTTTGTCAGGAATTTCAAGCTAATCTCACAATACTCTTTGTTTACCATATGCTAATCCACTTTTTTAACTTAACATATATGAATCCACAATCAGAAAAGAAGATAATCAGAGATTTAAGACATGAATTCAAGTGTATTCTCATTAATTCTCAAAAATCAATACACTACTAAGCAACAAAATACCAAAGGAAAAGACCCAAAATCAAACTCTCTTTACTCAATGTAACACCATTAACAACCAGCCTGGGACCAAAGAAAGTTTTGGAACCATTACAAAATAAAAAATCCTACCATTTATACTCCCTAGTCATCTTGGAATCCTCAAAGAGAATGCAACAAGCTACGGATGACTTAGGGCTAGGGTTTCAACCACTAAACCCACTAGAAATGGTCACAAAATTAATTACAGGGGAAGAAACCTAAGCAACTAGGAGAAGACAAGCCCTGGATTGATCCTCAATCATGAAAATCTCACTGAGAAGGTACTGAGAATCATGAACAATGCCTAAAAGTCAACCCTTTCAGCCACCTACAACATGCCTCGAGCACAAAACCGCATGGTACAAACCTCTGTAGATGATCATGGCACACCCTGGACCATACAGCAACAACAAGCACCACCAAACCAAATGAAATCAGTTGTTCAAACCATAAATTTTGGTACTTCCTATCACTGGAAACCCTTCAAAAATTTGAATTTGAATGATAACAATTATTTTAAAGCACCAGTAGCAAATCAGTGGTCGACGTTCAAATCTAAACCAACTTTAAGTCTTGGCTATTTGATCCTCCCAATTTGTGATGTTTTATGATTTAACCTTACAAGGAATCCTGGTTTACAATTAGCGATCATGCGACAATGCTTTTTCTATTCGTGGAAAGAATACCTAACTCACCATTTAACCTCATGAACTGGTGACTATAGGAAAACATCTAGCCTTGGCCCCACTTCTAGTGAACAAGCGATAGAAGACTTCTACCAATTCATGAAACACTTCACAATACTGCTAGAAAGATTAGCAATTATGCGAATGCTTGTTTGCAAGATCGCCAGTCGATTTAGAATATCATCACCTCACTCAACAAATGAGAAAAAAGTATTAAAAATTATCAGAACAGCCAAACATTTTGATAGAACCTCTAAGACCTTTGATTCCACTTGGGCCTACTTCAAAACTTGCCACATGTCACCACATTATTCATTGCAATCGCTTAGTCATCACTGACAAAGGACCCATCGCAAAGTTTTCCCCCTTAGTGAAGATCAACAGCTGTCACCATCTACTAACATATTCATCATGCATCTCCAATCAATGGTATCATGACAACCGTTAGATCTTGTAGTGTATTAACTTCCCTGAGACTGGCGGACCCACTAACAAGTCCACCTTAGCACACCTGGACCAATCACCGTTCACCAACTAAGTACACGTAGTAGTGGACCACCGAAAGAAAAGGCTATATCACTCAATAGAATCAATGGTCATCTCAAAATCTCATACATCTGACACATCCCCTGCAAAGACATGCCCACCGTTGATCCTCTGACAAGACCAGGATCCTCTGACAAGACCAGGACCCTCTGAAACACCAAAATCTTAGGTCCCACTGACAACAAGCCACTGTGAAAATACATGGATGAATCAAATAGTGCCAATTGTGCCTACATGTAATGAGTGGCTATCACTATACCACTGCATTAAAAGTCGACCATATTTCATTAATGGTATAATGATAGCCACAAGATTAAATCAGACTTTAACTCACCAAAATGCCAAGAAGACCAGTCCCACTGATAGGATTCCACCTCATACTATGTGGACCAATAAAAAACCTCCAAATCATCACACCTGGCAAGTGGACCCGCATGAAAAGAAAGGCTACGTCATCTAGAAAGATCAATGGTCGGCATAAGACTGCAAAGCTCTGACACATCTCATGAGAATTAGCGCCCACCGTTAGATCTTTCATGTGTCAGAAAGCCTAGGCCCGAAGACCATGTGAATATGCAGCTAAAGAACAAAAACCGCCATGCCAAGTCACAAATAGTTAAGAGATAAGCTACCAAGAATAAGAGAATACACAAACACAGTGTTCGCCCAATTGCTGGAAGAAACAAATAACCGCTAGGAAACCAAGCGAACCAGTGACAAGTAGTTAATCACCAGTTCACCAAAATAACAGGCAAACTGTCTAAGCATTAAACGAATACCCTACGAGCTGGGAAAGAAATGCACACATGCATTTTGGGAACTTTAAGTGACCCGATAAAGGTAATATGAAATTACAACAAGGCCAAAATTTTTCAAAGGATTTTTACACCAATGGCTAGATTTTCAAAAATTTGAACTAGGGCTAAAGGCAAAGACCTAAAAATTGACATAGAGACTAGGGGAAAGACAATGAAGCCATGAATATTTTTGCGCATGCTAACAGTGGCTTTGTCTGGGGATGTGTGGCTCATGTAGGCACAACAAGAATCTAGAATCACTGGTTTAAAGTAGACCATCCCACTGAAAAATTTGCAAACAACAGGGAACAAGCAAGGTAGAACAGACAATAGGATCAAAAACTGGAAGACCAGGGCAAAACAGGGCAGGGGCAAGCAGCTATTTATAGAATTTACAAAATATATAGACCTAAATACTATTCATGGAAGATAGAATACCTCAATTAAAGTATTTCTTCAAGAATTTCCCATGAACTAGCAATTCCTGAATATCGCCATTTAATTCCTTGACAATGTATGAATCTTGGCCCCATTTCTCATGAATTAGATATGGCCCTAACCAGATGGGATCAAATTTACCATGTTTTCCCTTATCCTCTAGTTTGGCATTCCAAAATAACACCAAATCACCAGGCTCAAACTTCTTGTCAACAGTTTTCTTGTCATATAAATTCTTAACCTGCAATTGTAATTTGGCATTCCTTGCAACTGATTCTCTTCTTGTTTCATCTAGTCTAATGAGGTCCTCAATTCTCAATTGCATCTCATCATCTATGTCATCATCATATAACTAAACAAATTTATACATTTCCAACAAATTATTTTGAGGCATTCTGGCATGAATTCCATATACTAGGTCAAATGGTGCACAACCAATTGCCCTCTTCACAGTTACCCTATCAGCCCATAGAGCTAATGATAGCTTTGAATTCCATGCCCTCTTATTCTTTTCAAGAATTCTCTTTAGGATCTTAAACAAACTCTTATTAGTAGATTATGCCTGACCATTTCCTTGTGGATGATAAGGTGAGGAATTAGAAATCTGAATTCCTAAACCTTTGCAGAAGTCCTTATATTCGGCAGACCTGAAGCACATGGCATCATCACTAACTATCCTCTCAGGGAAACCAAACCTTGTAACAATATTATTCATCAAAAAATCAATTACCACCTTACGAGTTTCATTTCTTATAGGTATAGCTTCTACCCATTTTGTAAAGTAATTAGTGGTGACTAAGATCCATGAGTGTCCTCCACTTGAGTTGTTTGGTATCTCCCCTATGAAATCAATTCCCAATTGTTGGAAAGGAGCCTGTACCTCTATTGGTTTTAATGGCATGTTACCTAAAAATTTAAGCTTGCCAAACAACCTTTGACAAGCATCACACCTCCTCACCAACTGTTCTGCATGCCTGAAGATTGTGGGCCACCAGAATTCTACTCTTAGGATTTTATGATTAGTTGTCTTACCCATATAATGCCCATCAAAAACTCCCTCATGCATTTCTTTCAACAACTTGTTAGCCTGATCTTCATCTACACATTTTAAAAGTATGCAATCTAAATTCTTTCTATACAATTTACACTTCACAATTACATACTTGATGGCCTATAATTTCAATGTCCTCTTCTGATTATCATTCATGTTATTTGGACATCTCATATTCCTTAAGTAATATATGATATCTTGATACCAAATACAATTATCCATATCACATGTATAATCAATTTTAGAATGATTTACCTGATTTGCATCAAGATTGGATTGAGCCATCAGTTTTGCCAATCCTTGTCCTCTAACCAACTTGGTAATCTGGACCTCAACATGGAATTCTTGGATCCTATTGATCCATCTACATCTTCTTCCAGATACCTCTTGCTATGATAAAATATCCTTCATAGCTGCACTTGGCACAAAAGCAATCACAACTACTCCCATCAATTAACATCTAAAAGCCTTAATTGCTTTCACAAGTGCATAAGCCTATTTTTCATTTATGTCATACTTCAATTCTGCAGCCTACAAAGATTTGCTGAAAAATGCAATAGGCTATTCAAAACCATCCTTATTCTTTTGTAACAAAACTACAACGATAGTGTGAAAAGATGCAAAGGAAAAGATGTGCATTGGGACATTATAATCAGGTGCCTTAAGCACTGGTGCATCTTTGATCACCTGCTTGATATTTTTGAAAGCCTCATCAGGCCCACCCTCCCAATTGATTGTAGATCCCTTTTTCAACATCTTAGAAATAGGTCTAGTAACCTCTGCAAAATTTGTCACAAACCTCCTTAAGAAACTGACCTAGCCAAAAAAGGATTGAATCCCTTTAACATTCTTTGGCCTCTGAATTTTATCAATAGCTGCTACCCTCTCAGGGTCAATTCTCACTCCTTGCTTCCCAACTAAGTGGCCAAGAAACTTACCTTCAATGACACCAAATGCACATTTCCTTGGGTTAAGAGAAATGCCAAGTTCCAAGGCCCTCACAAATATTTTTTCTAAATGAATACAGTGGTCTTCTTCCTTCTTGGAATAGGCAATTAAGTCATCTTGATATACAGCAAGGAAATAATTTATGAAATCTGAAAATGCAACATCCATTGCCCTCTGAAAAGTAGCACCAATATTTGTGAGACCAAAAGGCATTCTCACATAAACATATGTCCCCCAAGGTGTTGTGAAGGCTGTCTTGAATTGCTCTAATTCCTTGACAATTACCTGATTGGAACCAAAGAAACCATCCATCATTGACATCAATTCTGACCCGGTTACCCTCTACAATATAGCTTCCATATTGGGTAGACAATAGTTATCCTTTAATGAGTTGATGTTCAAATTCCTGAAGTCTACACAAAGCCTGATGTCACCATTCTTTTTCCTCATAGGAACAAGGTTTGATACCCATGAAGAGTGCCTAATAGGCTTGATAATGCTAGTGTCTCTTAATTTCATTAACTCTTCTTGCATCTTGGGTGCCAAAGTGGGATTAATAGGCCTCTATTTTTTCCAGAAAGGTTTAGCATCTTCTTTCAATGGAATAATATGCTAAAACAAATCTTCTCTATAAACCTTTAGGTCATCATATGACCATGCAAAAACATGCCTAAATTTTCTCAATAATTCAATCAAATATTTCATTACCTTTTGAGATATATCTCTACTAATGTATACCTTTTTATGTGCCTCATGTGTTCCAAGATTTATCTCCTTTAGATCAGTGTGATCTTCTCTTTTGATATTATTTTGAACTCTACCCTAGTTATCGAAGATAGTCTCCAGAACAACAAGCCCCTTAGGAACTTTGTTAGTTCTCAATTGAATGACCTCATTGACAAAGACAACCTCCCTTCCTTCCACTGACTCAACCAAGGCTGAACAATCAAATTCTTGACCATGATAGTGATCTTCACAATTCATAAACTTCAAGATATGATTATCATCATCAAAAACTTGCCAATTTTCAATATTGTCTAGTATGCTAGGCCTAGCCTAAATTTCAACTTTAGAGATACCAGAAAATGTAATATCATTGGGATTGATTGCAATATTGGCTAACAATTCAGCCATCTTATTGTTACTCCTATCCTTCCACTCAATATTGAAGGCATCAAAATGTTCAATCAAATCCTAAACTGCATTCCTATATTGTTTTAGCCTTTTATTCTTGGAAGCATATACTATCCTAACTATGGACACTACCAACTCAGAATCACCAACAATACTTATGCATTTAATACCATTTTTTTGTGCCAACCTCAATCCTAACAACAAAGCCTCATATTCTACTATATTGTTGGTACAAAAGAAATTCAATGTGAAAGAAAACTTGTAGGTGTTTCCATCAGGAGAAATAAGTAAGATACCTACTCCTGAGCTCCATCCTTGCAATTTGCACTATCAAAGTACATTACCCACAAATCACCCTTCACAGAATCAACACTTACCTCAATAGAGATAGGTGAAAAAATAGGTTATTTTCAAATATAGGGATCTCTGCCCTAAAAGCATTAATATCAATATCTACAAAAGTTGTAGTTTCATTATCAATATTTCTCTCAATCATGTGGCATACTCTTAGCTCTTGTTCAATCTTGACAAACTGATCATCAATCTTGAAAGTGGCATAGGATAGATCACATTGTAAACTTCCACCCATGGCAGCACTCCACCTTCTAGATAGTAACATCCCATAGTGAGGAGGGATGTCCACTACCAAAACACTCATTGTCAACTCTTTCTCTGGATATGCTGCCAGCCTATATGGCATTGCACTGATATTTCCAATAACTGGTACCTCCCTTTGATTCATTGTACAATATCTACCTTGGGCTGTATCAACTTTAAGGCCCAACTTCTCCATGATTTAGAAAGGCATGACAGTATTAGAGGCACCACTATCAATCATACAATTTCTCAACTCCATTCTATTCACAAGAACACTTAAAAAGAATGGATCAATATTTTCAAGGATGGCATTGATAGAACTGTCCAAATATATTGGAGGAATTTGAGACACAATTCCCTGAGCAGCAACACCTTTCAAAGCTTTATCCTGAGATCCATTGCATGCAACATCATTTTTATGAACATTATCTACCCATGCAATAGCTATGTCTTTGTGTTTAGGGTTCCTCAACAATTCTAACAATGGAACCTTAACTATAATTTGGGACAATACAGATAACATATCAACAGGAGCAGAAGAAGGAATCTCAATCTGAACCGCCTTAGTATCCTTTTGTTTATCTGACACATTAGGTGTATTGGCCACCCTCATTTTTTCAATCTTAGCCATTTTGTTAACTGGCTTCTCAATCTCACTAGAAATCTTTTCAATTCCAACTCCATTAGTCTCACAATTCTTACTTTTTACATTCTTGAATTTCCCCATGTGATCACCTTTTGATTTTTTCTCATTAGTCTCTCCGGAGTTGGTACTCTTTATGAACATTCCTACAGCTTTCTCATTTGTATTACTTGCCACCATGCCTCTAGTTCGCACTTGGGAAATCATTTCTGCAGTAATCCTATCCATCTCTTCTCTAGAAGGCCTTCTCAAATTTACTAGCTCAGAAGAAGAGTTCATGTTACATGTCTTCTTATCTATGTCTTCACTATCAGAAAAAACTTCTTGATGAAAAAGGGCCTGATTGTGTCTCTTCACATTTACATCTACATCTTCATCAAAATCAGAATCATCTTCATATCCTATATATGAAGAAGCCATGTTGCATCCAACATCATCTTGATCTTCTTCTTGATCTATCTCCTCATTGTCACAATCTTGATTTGCAACCATAGAGTGTGCAACCACACAATGCTTTACAGAATGAGGGGACTGGCATGCAACACACCAAGGTATGTCCTCCATGAAATTTATTGAATCTTTTTGTAGAGGGTCAGGGACACTTCTATGATTGTTTCCTCTTGCAGTAGGGACAATAGGCTTTCCATCCTTCCATTGGGTGTTGTTGGGGTAGTTCTGCAATATATTCTACTTATTGAAATTGTTGTTGAACTGAGGCATTTCATTGGTAGGAGTACTAATGTTCCTATTTTTTGGTGCCTTCAAATCCTTTGATGCATTGAGGACCTTATCCAATTTATCTTCTTCTTGCCTCCTAGTTCCAACATTCTTATCATTTTCCTTTTTGTATTTCTTGTCCCCAAACAACTTTGGGTCATCTCTTTTTCCACCCAACTTTCCTGATATTTTCATATTGTTCTCAATATTGACAACAATCCTAAAAGAATCCCTCAGAGTTCTTGGTTCTTTGTCCCTCAACAAATATCACATCTTTCAATCAAATGCATTGAAGTATGTAGTTAGACAAACATTGTCATCTAACCGCATAACTTGGAACAACTTATGCATGCCCTTCTGAAATCTCATGTTGAATTTAGCTGCAGTCTCATTTTGATTTTTCCTTATGGTATTGAATTCATTCAACATGAAACTAGCATTATGCCTATCACCATACTACTCGTTGAAACATCTCTCAAAAGAATCCCAAGTATCAATACATTTATTAGGAAGTCTCTTAAAACAATCTCTAGCATCCTCCATTAGAGATTGAACAAACAATTTCATGACTACATCTTCATGCTCTACCTCATAATCATTAAGCATATCAACAAATAACCTAAGATGCTCCTCACAACTAATAGCTTTATTACCAACAAACTTAGGTACCTTATGTCTTATATCATTCGAAAAAGCATTTGGGTAACCAAGAATTCCATCAAAACTAATTTGCCTATAGCCTTCTAGTTGCATAGGTCTTCTTTGAAAGCTTGAACTAGTGTTAACCCTAGGATCAACATTAGCCTTTACATTTCTATCTACTTATGCATTTGACTGCTACCTAGGATCAACACCTATCCTAGTAGATGAAGAAGGAAATGAACTAGTAGCATGACTAAGTGCAATAGTAGTAGTCATAGATGGCGTACCTAGTTCAGTAGCAGATGGACCAAGAGCATTAGCTAATGAAGCCTTCAAGAATTGGACCTTTCTTCTCTTTTCTGTAATGGAAGCTTCAATTTCAGCCTTCTCAAGTTCTCTTGCAAGGTCCTCATCTTCTTTTCTTCTTCTTTCTATTTCTATGTCCTTACTTGAATTGGGTGGTGGGACCCCCGGTATTATCAATGATCTACTAATTTGATGTCCCACCATCTTCTGCTTTCCTTTCTCACCAACCACAATAGCAGGCCTAGTGATCTCATGCTCATCTTTGTCTTTAGGCAAAGGAACATAACTTTGCACTTGTCTAACCACAAGGCCTTCCTTATCAAATTCTTGATCTTGTAGTAAGCACTCTTGCTCACTCCTCAAAGCCTCAAGATCACCAAAAACATCATGTTGTAATGTTTTAGGAGCAGAAGCAAGTATCTCATTTCTCTCCTTCATTTCATTAATTTTTCTAAGGAGAGACTGCCTTTCTATTAAAGCATTCACCTTCTCAGCCTCTCTCTACTCTTGTAACCTCTTATGTATGGCATCCTGCTCTGCCAACTATCTAGGCAATTGTTCTAGAGTGACCTCTAGATTCTTTCTGACAAAGGACCTAGTATTCCTCCTTTTATCCATGATTTACAGCTTATAGAACTGGTTCTTAACATTTTGAGTCACCACCCACCTAGATGGGAAAACCTTTTAACTGAATACAATAGGAAAACAAGAGTGCACTTAACAACCTATTATATCTATCTGGTCAACAAAAGATTTTAATTTTAACAATATAGTCCCAACCAGAGATCCTAACAGATATACTAGTTCATTGTTGTTCGTCCCATCAGAGTCACCATTTTATTGGGGTTTCCCTCTGATCTTCACTTGTAGATTTATACTTTGATGGATAACTTAAATAATACTTTGACTCTATCACCACTCCAAAGTCTACAAGAAAGAGGGCCAATTAACAAGGATCAAAAGAGATCCTCCTACACTTTGAGCCTCAAAACTCAAGCGGGTGTACCCTTGACTCAGTTCTCTAAAGGAGTCTCAAAACAATATACCAATATACTCTTTACTAATTGATTGAATATTTTATCATTTGATTTGTGTGTGTGATTGATAATGATGAACTACACTCAGAGAGGAGACCAGTGCCTTATCCCAGGGCAAAGAGTCACTAAATGACATATATCACCCTGGAACCTTAACTCAAATACATATAAACTCAGAGTAAGTGCTTTTCCTATTACTCCCCTCACTCCCAAACATGATCATCAAATTCCCCTCTAACAATGAACTCACTGAAATCACCCTAAAGACTTTAATCCTAACTTTGTCATGAACTTCAAGCTGATCTCACAATACTCTTTGTTTACCATAGGTTAATCCACTTTTTGACCTTAACATATATGAATCCATAATCAAAAAAGAAGACAATCAGAGATTTAAGACAGGAATTCAAGTGTATTCTCATTAATTCTTAGAAATCAATACACTACTAAGCAACAAAATACCAAAGGAAAAGACCCAAAATTAGACTCTCTTTACTCAGTGTAACACCATTAACAACCAACCTGGGACCAAAGAAAGTTTTGGAACCATTACAAAATAAAAAATCCTACCATTTATACTCCCTAGTCATCTTGGAATCCTCAAAGAGAATGCAACAAGCTATGGATGACTTAGGGCTAGGGTTTCAACCACTAAACCCACTAGAAACGGTCACAAAATTAATTGCAGGGGAAGAAACTAAGGCAACTAAGAGAAGACAAGTCCTAGATTGATCCTCAATCATGAAAATCTCACTGAGAAGGTACTGAGAATCATGAACAATGCCTAAATGTCAACCCTTTTAGCCACCTGCAACACGCCTCGAGCATAAAACTGCATGGTACAAACCTCTGCAGATGATCATGGAGCACCCTAGACCACACAGTAACAACAACCGCCACCAAACCAATTGAAATCAGCTATTAAAACCATAAATTCTGGTACTTCTTGTCACTGGAAACCCTTCAAAAATTTGAATTTGAATGATAATGGTTATTTCCAAGTGCCAGTAGCAAATCGGCGGTTGATGTTCAAATCTGAACCAAGTTTATGTCCTGGCCATTAGATCCTTCCAATTCACGGTCTTTTATGATTTAACCTTACAAGGAATCCTGGTTTACAATTAGCGATCATGCACCAATGCTTTTTCTATTCATGGAAAGAATACCTAACTCACCATTTAACCTCGTGAACTGGCGACTGTAGGAAAACATCTAGCCTTGGCCCCACATCTAGCAAACAAGCGATAGAAGACTTCCACTAATTTGCAAAACACTTTACAATACTACCATAATTTTAGCGATTACACAAATGCTTATTTGCGGGATCGCCAGTCGATTTATAATATCATCACCTCACTCAGCAAATGAGGGAAAAGCATTAAAAATTATCAGAACTGCCAAACATTTTGTTGGAACCTCTATGACCTTTGACTCCACCTGGGCCCACTTGAAAACCTACCACATGTCACCACGTCATTCATTGTAATAACTCAGTCATCACTAACAAAGGACCCACTGCAAAGTTTTCCCCCTTAGTGAAGATTAATGGCTGTCGCCATACCGCTAACATATTCATCATGCATTTCTGATCAATGGTATCACAACAACCATCAGATCTTGCAGTGTATGAACTTCCCTAAGACTGGCGGACCCACTAACAAGTCCATCTCAACACACTTGGACCAATCACCATTCACCAACTAAGTACATGTAGCAGTGGACCCACCGAAAGAAAAGGCTATGTCACTCAACAGAATCAATAGTTGTCTCAAAATCTCATACATCTAACACATCCCCTGCGAAGACACGCCCACCGTCGATCCTCTAACAAGACCAGGACCCTCTGACACACCGAAAGCTCAGGTCCTACTAACAACAAGCCACTGTGCAAATACATGGATGAATCAAATAGTGCTAACTATTCCTACGTGTAATCTTGGACCCACAGATCTCTTACAAGAATCAACGGCTATTGCTATACCACTGCATTAAAAGTCAAACATATTTCATTAATGGTATAACAACATCCACAAGATTAAATTGAACTTTAACCTACCAAAATGCCAAGAAGACCAGTCCCACTGACAGGATTCCACCTCATACTATGTGGACCAATAAAAAACCCCCAAATCAGCACACCTGGCAAGTGGACCCACATGAAAAGAAAGGCTACGTCATTAGGAAAGATCAACGATTGGTGTAAGAGCACAAAGCTCTGACACATCTCATGAGAATTAGCACCCACCATTAGATCTTTCATGTGTTAGAAAGCCCAGGCCTGAAGACCACGTGAATACGCAACTAAAGAACAGAAACCACCATGCCAAGTCACAAATAGTTAAGAGATAAGCTGTGAAGAATAAGAGAATATGTGAACATAGTGTTCACCCAATTGCTAGAAGAAACAAATAACCACCAGGAAACCGAGCAAACCAACGACAAGTCGGTAATCGCCAGTTCACCGAAATAACAGGCAAATCTTCTGAGGGTTAAATGAATACGTGACAAGCCATGAAAGAAATGCACACATGCATTTTGGGAACTTTAAGTGACCCAATAAAGGTAATATGAAATTACAAGGCTAGAGTTTTTCAAAGGGTTTTTACACCAATGGCTAGATTTTCAAAATTTTGAACTAGGGCTAAAGGCAGAGACCTAAAAATTGACACAGAGACTAGGGGAAAGACAATGAAGCCATGAAATTTTTTGCACATGATAACATGGTGAAGTAAATTAGTCATAGGCATCAGAAAACACGTTCCCAAATGGTTCTTCTTCTTGTAGGTTCTCTAATTGGGGTTCCTCAAGTGTTGGATTGAAAACCTCAAATGGTTCTTCCTAATTAAGATTAGGTAGGAATCACCCAAGATGATCCCTACATCTATGCATACAAATAATGTAGAATACAAACTAACTTAATGACTTCTGAGTCAAACTAAATTGACACCATCCTCGGCAAAGACGCCAAAAATGACTGGTTAGAATAATATCCTAGTAACTCAAGGATTGGACACCCTTTGATAGTGATTCATTTCTTAAAATCATCACATATCTACTTAGAACATCACGCTAGACTTCATTAAATGTATCAATCTAGGAACATGAACTTGAGATGATGGCTGCAAAGTTTATGCTTTAGTTCTTATAAGAGTCATCACTAATAAAGTAAAATCTATTGCTATAGGATATTTATACTAAGAAATTGATGCTACAGATTAACTCATAACTTAAAGGAAAAGCTCAGCAATAAATAGATAATGCTTCAAAAGTAAACCTATGCTACAGGAAATAGTCAGTGGTTCTGTTACCAGTGGCTTTAGGAGAAACAATACTTATCAACTTCAAAGAAACTAAACTAAATCCTACTTAAACATAAATAGGGGATTCACCTCCTGTGTGGGCCCCCATGGAAGTGTGAATGATTTACAAATTAGAGATTGAAATATGGAACTGTCATATATTCATTTAACAAAACATAAGTACAATATGGAATATCAAAGTATTTCACTTTGTTGCTGAATTACAATATGACTTCCTCAAAACATCTAACTAGCTCAGAATCATAAGTTCCAGCTTATTTAAAAGCAACTAAAAAAAATAGAACACCTAAAAACTAGGTCCTTCATTACATCACATAACAACTTTAGTTATAAGAATGACAACATCATTTATGCAAGAGGATAAGCCATATTTAGTGCTTCAAGAATATAGGAACACTCGATAACTAGATTGACTTGGTTTGAACCAATAACTGCAAAGTTATGGAAGTAGTGGAGCCATGATAAAATCTGACTCAGTTACTCACCTTAAAAGACCCACTCATCCTTGAGTCCATGCTCCTTGTTGACTTATTCCTCTCATGCAAAAGGTTAGCATACCAGAATCCACAACATAAATCCAAGGCAAATATTATAATAAGTTTTCCTATTTTAACGTATCCTTGTCACACGGCTATAGAAACACTACCCATTAAAACTAGAGAAGAGAAATACCATATTTTATCACAATATTTATTAATCTCTACATATTGTAGACACCGAAAATTCCTTCAGAAAATAAATTATTTTTGTTTTCTGAAAATCCTTGATGACATCATCATTTATTAATTAATTAATTATTTAATTAATTAATTTATTTTTATGGCATTAAATCCCTCTCTCTTAATTAAAAATCTTTAATTAAGGAATCTAGCCTAAAAATGTCATTTGGACATTATCCCTAATTTATTAATTATTTAATTAATAAATTGACCAAAAACTCCAAAAAATAAATTAATTTATTTTTTATCCCAAACTTGGCCAATTTCCTCTAGACCACTAACCTCTTCCAAAATCTTCTAATCCCTTCTTAATTTCGATTAAAAGGCTAATCCCATCTTTTCTAACCCTAATCCCAAGGTTAAATATTTAATTAAGGTTAAATATTTAATTTTCATATTTATTAAAAATATTTTAATAAATATTCCTAAAACTTAGGCTTTTGGAATGAATAACTTTTATTCCAAGAAACTAAGGAGAAATCTAGACTCTTCTAGAATCTTCTCAAATCCACCCTCTTCACCCATCCTAATCCTTTTCTTTGTCCTAATCTAATCCTAATCCTACCCTTAAACCTTTGTGCAATCTTAACCAAGCTTAAGACTTTCCTAAACCAAGGCAAAGTCTTTCCTTCCAAATATCTCAACCACAAAGCATTTATTGCTTCCCCAAAGTCTTCAAAGCCTCTTAAAGCCCATTCATTGCTCTTACAAGCATTTATTTGGAGAGTTATGAGCTTGGAGCCCCCTTTGTTGACTCCTCTTTGCCCTTCCCTTCATCCACTCACCTTGTGACATGTGTCACCTCCTGATTAGCTGAGAACTAGCACAATCCATGTGCTTCCCTTTGAGTGAATCTTGGCCTCTCTTAAAGATTTCAATCCTGACCATTCATTCCTCCTACCCCAAGCCTTAGAAATCCTATAAATACCCTCACTTCCTAAGGCAAATCATCCTTCAACTTTCAAACTCAATAGCAAAGTTATAATGTCATTTTCATTCTAGCATAAGCATAAAGCTCATCATTTTAGATCATTTTCAAGCTTAAATCACATCTAAATTAGCTTAAATGGATTAACATAGGTTCATTTCTTGTTTTAATCTTAGTTCAATCATCTAGCTTTGCATATTTGTGTGTTCTTGAGGCCTTTGAGGCAAAATAGGTTCCTCATACCTATTTTGTGTCATTTTGGGTCTTCTTGATCCTCAAATCATCCATCTTGCATGCTCCAAGTGCTTGAGTTTGCACACCCACATCCCTCTATATCTAAGCATATCAAACGGTGCATGGGCGCATCCGTTTTAAGCTTAAACTGAGGTGGCTTTGATTTTAGTTTGTTTACCTTTAAATTTGATTTGATAATATGCTATGACGTTTGCTTGTCTTTGGCCTTCAAAACAGGTTTAGGTGCACTCACAAATCCTAGTCTACACATATATATGTAGTCTTGTCCTTAGTTTCAAAAGTATCAAATATACATATGGTTAAAGCATAGAAACATAAAAGTATGCATAATGTTTATGAAAAACCATAAGATATTTAAGTCTAGATTCAGAAAACCATAAACAAAACATCCCATAAACTTGACTCATCAATCATTGATAGTGGTAGCTCACAAAATCTAGCATCTGAAGACATAGTCACAAAGTTATAGTTGGAAAGGTTGAGACATCCAAAGCCCTATCAAATTTCATGGATCAAGGATGAGCATACACTCTTGGTAAGTGAAAACTTTTATGTGAATTTGAAAATTGGAAAGTGCTATTTTAAGGTGTTGTGTGATATCATGACTATGGATTCTTGTCATATTTATAGGGTAGACCTTGACAATATGATAGACATGTTATATATGATGGGATATTACATAAGTATACTATTGTTGTTGATGGAAAGAAGAAAATCTTGTTACCTTTGATGGAAGAACCCATTAGTAATGTTTTCACATCTATGAAAGTTTGTTTGATGGAAAGAAGGAAATTTTTTAAGGATTTGAAGAAGAATGATGTATGTTTTGTTGCGATTCCTAACAAATTGAGTAAGAAAAAAGAGGATAATATTCTTGAGGAGATTGATAAATTACTAACCAAGTATAGTGCAATCATTTCTGATAATGTACCTGATGGTTTTCCACCAAAAAGAAGCATTGATTATTGCATGGATCTAATCCCTAGAAGTAGTTTACCAAATAAGGCACCTCATCGGTTGACACCTACCGAGAATGAGGAATTGAACTGACAGATTCAAGAATTAGTGGAGAAAGGTTTGATCAGAGAAATTTTGAGTCCTTGTGCAGTACCTAGGGTACTAGCACCTAAGAAGAATGGAGAATGGTGAATGTGTACTAATTCAAGAGCAATCAACAAGATAATAGTGAAGTATAGGTTTCCTATACCCAGAATGGATGACATGATGGACAATTTGACTGGAGAAAAGTATTTCACAAAAATTGATTTGAAAAGTGGGTATCATTAGATCACAATCAAAGAAGGTGATGAGTGGAAGACTACTTTCAAGAAAAAACAAGGTTTGTATGAGTGGTTGGTTATGCCTTTTGGCTTAACTAATGCACCGAGTACTTTTATGAGGTTGATGAATGAAGATCTTAAGAAATTCTTGGGTAAGTTTGTGATTGTATATCTTGATGATATTTCAATATTCAGTAAGACTAGAGAAGAACATTTGTCACATGTCAGACAAGTTTTGTAGAGATTGAAAGAAGAAAAGTTATTGATAAATCTGAAAAAAAATTTATTCATGAAAGAGGAGATTGTGTATTTGGGATTTGCAATTTCAGCTGATGGTTTCAAGATGGATCTTGAAAAGGTTGAAGCTATTTTGAAATGGCTTACACCTATGAATGCTAGCGAGGTAAGATCATTTCATGGTTTGGAAATTTTTTACCGAAAGTTTATAAGGAATTTCAGTTCAATTTGTAATGCTATGACTGAGACTATGAGAGGAGATAAAAGAGAATTCAAGTGGACACATGGAGCTGATAAACATTTTGAGACCCTGAAGAAAAAGGTTGCTGAATTGCCTATTTTGGCATTACCTAATTTCAATAAGGTATTTCAAGTGGAATGTGATGCAAGTGCTATTTCAATTGGAGTTGTGTTGAGTCAAGAAGGTAAACATGTTGCTTTCTTTAGTGAAAAGTTGAATGATGCTAGAAGGAAATATTCTATGTATGATCAAGAATTCTATTCTATTGTTCAAGCACTCAAGAAATGGAGACATTATTTGATACCAAGTGAATTTTTGTTGTATACTCACTACTACATTTGGGGCCAAATTTTGACAAATACTTCCGATGGGAAAAAAAAATTTAATGAATTTTTTATTTATTTTTAAATAGGCCCCGATGATGTTGGTATTCTGATGTGTTTTAAAATGACCATTAGAATTTTGACAGTTTTCGATATACATTTAAAAATTAAAAAAAAGTGAAGCACAAAATCATTTTTATTTCGATTGGCATACGAAAGGAGTGGGAGAAAATGAGTTGGGTGCACGTGAGAGAAGGTATGTGATTTCTTCATCTTTTGAGCCTCTAGCATCATATTGAACCAAAAATTTCATATACATTACATTTTATTTGATCATGATTGCTCTCTTAAATGACCACATTCTACTGGTGTCATGCCCTAGCCGGTGCTTTATCTCTATTATTTGATGTTACTGGTGTTGTGCCCTAGCCCGTGCTTTAACTTTATTATTTGATGTTATTGGTCCTTGTGCTCAAGGATATCCATTTTTTTGAAATGTTGAATGTGGTTATCAAATGGACAACCCATGAGCTTCTAGCTAGGTGTCATTTGTATTGATAGATTAGGGCATCAAATGTATTTTTATATCATTGATAGTTGAGACTTTTTAAAAAGTAAATAGGACAAAAAATGATTTTGATTTAGTGCTTTAAATCCATTATTTGATGTTATTGGTGCTTGTGCTCAAGGATAACCATTTTTTTGAAATGTTGACTGTGGTTATCAAATGGACAGCCTGTGAGCTTCTAGTGAGGCACCAATTGTATTGATACTTTAGGGCATCAAATGTATTTTTATATCATTGATAGTTGAGACATTGTTAAAAGGAAATAGGAGAAAGAATGATTTTGAGTTAGTTTCTCTATTTTGATCCCTAAGTGGCTTACAACCCTAGAGAAGTATATGCAGATTTACGAATGTAGTTGCAGGATACATAGTAGCTGCTAATTCACAAGAAATCCATGCATCCAATTTGAATAGAAATTAATACAAAGAAATAGGGTCCTCAAATGGCCCAGTCATCTGGACCTTGACTATCCCCTCAACCAGTGACCCTTCAAAACTGAGTTATCATGCAATCAGTGAGTGATCCTTCATTCTCCTGATCTTCCCTGCATCTAAACATATTGGAAATACACAATACAATGATAAAAAGCCTTTCACAATCCCCCTCCCCTCAAGGAACACTATCAACGTCCAAACCTTGACTGTCCCCTCAACCAATGACCCTTTAAAACTAGGTTATCATGCAATCAATGATTGATCCTTCATTCTCCTGGTCTTCCCTGCATCCAAACATATTGGAAATACACAATACAATGATAACAAGTCTTTCACAATCCCCCCTCCCTCAAGGAACACTATCAACATCCAGACCTTGACTGTCCCCTCAACCAATAACCCTTCAAAACTAGGTTATCATGCAATCAGTGAGTGATCCTTCATTCTCTTGTTCTGCCTTGCATCCAAACATATAATGATAACAAGTCTTTTACAATCCCCCTTCCCTCAACAAACACTATCAACATCCAGACCTTGACTTTCCCCTCAACTAGTGACCCTTAAAAACTATGTTATCATGTATGACTCTCATAAACTCCAAATTTCATGACCAATAAAGATGTCTTTTTTCTTAGGCCTAATGCCATAGACTCCTACACTTTTTTCTTCTACAAATCCACATAATCATTTTTACCAAAAGAAATAATGTTTTTCCTTTCATCAACATTACTATGAAGTTGTGTAAAAGTGAAAGTTTCACCATTCTTATGCACAATATACACATTTTCAAAACCATAATGAATTATCCTTCTAGATGCTTTCCATGGCCTTCCCAAAATGATATGACAAAATTTCATAGGGACTATATCACACAAAAATCTATCAACATACCCTCCAATGGAAAAATAAACATAAGCTTGTTCCCTTTTTACAATGTTTTGTTAATTATTCACCCAAGATTCCTTATATGGTCTATCAAGTGGAAAAAATTTCAAATTCAGTTTGTTTACCATTTCATAAGATACAAAATTATCAAAAGAACAAGAATCTATTATCATTCTACAATTCTTACCATAATTTTTGAAATTGGTTCTAAAGATTGATGTCTTTTGCCTCTCTTGTTGCTACACAGGTGTCTTCCTTACCATTAGGTACTCTCTTTCTTCTGGGTTTTCCATATTAGATCCCTCTCCTTCCTCTTGTAGTTTTCCTCTTCCCCTTGTGCCAATTTCACTCTTCTATCTGCCTTCCTCATGTTTGCCTCCTTCTCAAGACACATGTATGATTGATGTCCCACTTCTCCACAAGTAAACCACTTCCCTGTGAAGATACCACTACCTTCTCCTAAACCAAATCAACCTCATCCTCTTTGTCCTTTCCTTGCATCCACAATTTGTTCCTTACCTTTGTCAACATTTTTTTGACCTTGTGCCTCATTAAATCTGCCACCTCTACCTTGGTTTGAACTTCCTGCACCATTTTCTTGTCTATCTTGTATTCTTCTTATATTTTCCTCAACCTTCTTGGCTATTTTGTAACATTATTCAATAGATCTAGGGGTAGAAAGACTAATTTCATCTTGTATATTAAACCTCAGTCCCCCAATGTATCTTGCAAGTCTATCCTCAACATATTCCTCATGTTGTACTCTGATATCCAGCTTATATAATTCCTCAATGTACTTCTTCATGTCCATGTCTTTTTGTTTAAGACCTTGCATCTTCTTGTACAACTACATCCTATAGTCATTGGGAAAAAAATTTGTCTTCATCTTCTCCATCATACTATACCATGATGTAATCTTGGGCTTCTCATTCTTCCATCTTTTAGCTTGATTAATCAGTGAGTGATCCTTTATTCTCCTAGTCTTCCCTACATCCAAACGTATTGGAAATACACAACACAATGATAACAAGTCTTTCACAATCCCCTTCTCTCAAGGAACACTATCAACATCTAGAACTTGACTATCCCCTCAATCAGTGACCCTTCAAAACTGGGTTATCATGCAATCAGTGAGTGATCTTTCATTCTCCTATTCTATCCTACATCCAAACATATTGGAAATACATAATATAATGATAAAAAGTCTTTTACAATCCCCCTTCCCTCAACAAACACTATCAACATCCGGACCTTGATTGTCCCCTCCACTAGTGACCCTTCAAAACTAGGTTATCATGCAATCAGTGAGTGATCCTTTATTCCCCTGGTCTACCCTACATCCAAACATATTGGAAATACACAATACAATGATAATGCATTGAAATCCTTTAATGAATCTCAGTTACTGGTAACGCATGGACAGTCAAACTAGTAGTCTCCAAAGCATTCAATAATTGAATATGAATGTTTGAAAACTTTCCTCTCAACTTCCCCAACCACTCCTAATCAGTTACAAGGATATTTCTAGAATCTCCACTATTCCTATCCTTACCATCAATTCTTAAACATACTTTATTTGATATGTTAACAAAATGCTAAATTGAACCAATGGCATGTTCTTTGTGTGGTACAAGGAATATTTGGCTATCAAATCTTCCTTCATGCAAGAAAAGGTATGTGATTTCTTCATCTTTGATTGGTATCTTTGATGGGTAACGTCTTTCAAGCCTCTAGCATCATATTCGACCACAAATTTCAAATGCATTGCATTTTATTTAATCATGAATGCTCACTAAAATGACCAAATTATACTAGTGTAGTGCCCTAGCCTATGCTTTATCTCCATTATTTGATGTTATTGGTGCTTGTGCTCAAGGATATTGATTCATCATTTTGAAATGTTTGGATTCATGTTGGTTAATATTAAAATTCATCATATCAGATAAAGTATTTTTAAGAAGTTTTAGTGTCTAAACACTCAACTAATCCCTCTAACCAATTAGGAGTGGTTGGGGAAGTTGAGAGGAAAGTTTTCAAACATTCATATTCACTTATTGAATGCTTTGGAGACTATTAGTTTGACTGTCCATGTATTAATGTTTAGAAGAGATCAATAAAGTATTTAAAGACATTCTTACATGTTTGGAGAGGTTTGAGAGGTACTTATCATGATTTTACCCTCACAAACAGTGGCATAGATTGGTTTTACTAAGTTTCCTTTCTCTATTTTGAGGTTTCCTTTCTGTTTCATAGGGGTACAGTCAAAGGGTTCATTGAAAAAATGATCCTTTGAATGGTTACTATAAATATGAATAATTTGATATAGCATATTTCTCATTTTAGTTGAATTTTGGAATAGTTTGTGCAAGGGTGGAAGTACTTTTGATCATTTTGGTCGTGACTGTTCATCTACACAGTCAGGAAATGTAACTGTCTAATGATTATATGTAATGTTGAATGGATTAAATGTTTTATTCTTGGTAGAAGTGAATGGAAGGAATATTTTTGGTGTTAGGTTTCATTTATTATTGAATTCAATGGTTTCCAAGATGTGTTGAGGATTTTACTCCTTTTTTAATGTTAATTGTTCCTGCACAATCCACTCACACAACACTGAAATGCTATGTGATTGACAATTTCATACAACTGGTCCTTTGGCATGTATTAAATAAAATAGAATTTTCAGCATATTATTATCATTCTATTTCTTTGTTGTAAACATGCCATTGGTTTAGTTTTGTAAAAAAAATTCATGTTAAATTTTTTTACAATATAGATTACAAAATACTCTTCAAAACAAAGGAAAAACTTAGCAAATTCAGTCTAACTCACAGTAGATGAAGGAACAGTCATACTAATAGTTCCTCTAAGTCTTCCAAAACATTTATTGAACTCCCCTAATGTCCTATTGGATCCCCAAATTTCTTAATCCAATCAACTTGCATCCAGATCATGAGAAATTTCAAAGGATTAAAAAAAATTACTTGGAACAGTCACTGGTTTTACCAGTCAAAACGTAAGGAACATAATTTTAAAGTTCTCACAATACATTCAATGATGAAATGAATGCTTGGAGATTTCTTACTAATCCATCCTTGAATTTATAAACCAAAACAATAAGTAAAGAAGCCTTTCAACAATGCATAACACAATGGACTTGTAGATTTAAACTTCTATTTTTATTGAATCTCTATTCATGTTGTACACTCCAGGCTTAAGTATGTCATACAATGACTTCCAAAGGTTACATATAACTCCATCACAACTTCCCCAAGCATGAATAACATAGGTGAAGAACTTGATGGTTTCATGCTTTAATCTTTAAGAACTTGATCAAGAACATAGGTTTTAATGAAATATCAATTTGATTTGAAAAGTTTGTGTTCTTTAAAAATTTGAAAGGCTCTAATACTTACTAGGGCAGATGTGGATGTGAAACCTTATGCTTTGACAACTAAGTCTCTGATTGTTGGGCATACTGATTATAAGTACTTGACATTTATCACAAATGTTGCTAATTAAGGTTGGCGGGATGATTACGCCTATCCTAAAAAAAGACTGTCAGATCATTATGCTTTCAAATCAATTACCTATCGACATATCCCTTGCGAGGGAGAGAAGTCAAACACATAAAGAACATGCACATAAACACGACAGCTTAAAAACTTAAATGGAATACACCAAGAAGTACCAAATGATGAATGTTCAATTGTTATAATGGCAAAGCATTAGAACCATCCATTTCTAGAACTTGATTTTCTAGTCTAAATGATTTTTCTATAGTCGTAATGATTTTTTTAGAACTTGATTTTCTAGTCTTAATGATTTTTCTATACTCCTAATGATTTTTCTATATTCTTAATGATTTTTCTTTCATCCTAATGTTTGTTTCTCTTCATAAATTAGGCCTTGAATTTGAATTTTTGTTCACTGTTTTATTTCAGCTTGATATTTTATTCATTTTTCATATACACAGAGACTACACATGCTGATAAAAAAATAAGATATTTGATTAAGGTTAACTATTCATGATTGTAAATAATCAATATTTCTAATGGTACTCCTTGGTGTATTCCATTTCAAAATAATCATGTTTCTATGGCTATGATAAATGTCCCTTTGTGTTGAGAAAATTAGAGTTGAAAAAATGGTTGTAAACAAATCATCCTTCTTCCACCAACATTCTAGTCAATGTACAAGTAACGAGTCATTCCATTCAAGAAAGACCATGTCTGACAATATCAACCCAGAACAAAATAAGGAGTATGCAAAATTTAGTGATTGTATCTTCCATTAGAGCCACTTCATATGCACAAGTGATGAACATGCATATTTGCCTGAGCGCTATTGGGAGCTTACCAAGCAACACATGTACTATTATGAAAATCACCACAAATCTATTTGTTGTTGGGTCTAGCTCCCAGTATTGCTTGGTCAAATATGCATGTTTTTCACCTGTACATATACCTTCTATGATCAAATCTTATATGCACAAGTGATGAACATTCAGATTTGCCTAAGCAATACTTTGAGTAGTCCTCCAACACATGTAATATTGTGAAAATCATCACAAGTCCATTTGTTAGAGGGTTACTCATACTACACATGTTTGGAGGTCTGAAGGAAACAAGAGAATTTGAAGAGTCATGAGTCTTAAGATTGTACTTAATATATCCAAGCTTCATTCAATGGTACATTCAAACATGAAACAAACCATTCTTAAACTAGATAAAACTAGTAAACCAAAGGACATGCTTTTACTACTAAGTCTCTGTTTGTTGACAATATTGATTATAAGTACTTGACATATATCATAAATGTTGCTAATTAAGGTTGGCGGGATGATTATGCCTATCTTGAAAAAATATTGTCAAATCATTATCCTTTGAATGGTTACTATGAATATGAATGATTTGATATAGCATATTTCTCATTTTACTTGAAGTTTGGAATAACTTGTGCAAGGGTGAAAGTACTTTTGATCATTTTGGTCATGACTATTCCTCTACATAGTCAGCAAATGTAACTTTCTAATGATTATATGTAATGTTGAATGGATTAAATGCTTTATTCTTGGTAGAAGTGAATGGAAGGAATGGTGCTGGTGTTAGGTTTAATTTTTTATTGAATTCAATGGTTTCCAAGATGTGTTGAGGAGTTTGCTCCTTTTTTAATGTTAATTTTTCCTGCACAATCCACTCATACAATAGTGAAATGCTATGTGATTGACAATTTCATACAACTGGTCCTTTGGTGTGTATTAAAAAGAATAGAATTTTCAGCATATTATTATCATTCTATTTCTTTGTTGTAAACATGCCATTGGTTCGGTTTTGTAAATTTATTTTCATGTTAAATTTTGTTTTCTATTTTTTCCATTTGATAACCACAGTCAACATTTCAAAACAATGAATAACATCAAATAATGGAGATAAAGCATGGGCTAGGGCATGACACCAATAGATTAAAAATGAACCAATGACATGTTTACAACAAAGAAATATAATGATAATAATATGCTAAAAATTCATATTATATTGAATACACGCCAAAGGACCGGTCCCAACAATTCTTAAACAATAAAGTATGTTTAAGAATTGTTGGGAGTAGTTTACAAACATTCATATTCACTTATTGAATGCTTTGGAGACTAGTGGTTTGACTATCCATGCGTTACCACTGACTGAGATTCATTAAAAGATACAAAACCCTTCATTTTGGGTTATTGTGTGTGGATTCAAATGTAGGTTTGATTTGGTTAATGTTTAGAAGAGATCAATAAACTATTTAAAGACAATCTTACATGTTTGTAGAGGTTTGAGAGGCACTTATTATGACTGTATCCTCACAAACAGTACCATAGACAGGTTTTACTAAGTTTCTTTTCTCTATTTTGAGGTTCTCATTGCCAAAGTAGCCAAAGACTATGTTAGGCTGATAAAATATGGGGATTCTCTTTATTGTTGCAAATCTTTCAAGGTTGCTACACTTGGACAAATGTGGATGTGTAACCTTATTCTGTTATGACTAATTCTCTATTTGTTGGGCATATTCATTATAAGTACTTGACATATATCACAAATGTTGCTAATTAAGATTGGTGACATGATTACGCCTATCCTGAAAAAAGACTATCAAATCATTATGCTTTCAAATCAATTACCTATCAGTGTATCCCTTGTGAGGGAGAGAAGCCAAACACATAAAGAACACACACATAAACACGATAGCTGAAAAACTTAAATGGAATACACCAAGAAGTACCAAATGATGAATGCTCAATTATTATAATGGAAAAGCACTAGAACCATTCATTTGTAGAACTTGATTTTCTAGTCTAAATTATTTTTCTATAGTCGTAATGATTTTTCTAGAGCTTGATTTTCTAGTCTTAATGATTTTTCTATAGTCTTAATAATTTTTCTTTCATCCTAATGTTTGTTTCTCTTGATAAATTAGGCCTTGAATTTGAATTTTTGTTCACTATTTTATTTCAACTTGATATATATTTCATTCATTTTTCATATATATAGAGACTACACATGCTGATAAAAAAAATGAGCTATTTGATTTAGGCTAACTATTCATGATTGTAAATGGTCAATATTTCTGATGGTACTCCTTAGTGTATTCCATTTTAAAACAATCATGTTTTAATGGCTATGATAAATGTCCCTTTGTGTTGAGAAAATTAGAGTTGAAAAAATAGTTGTTCAGTGTCTGTGTATCTGTAGGTTGCAAACAAATCATCCTTCTTCCACCACCATTCTATTCAATGTACAAGTAATGAGTCATTCCATTCAAAAAAGACCATGTTTGACAATATCAACCCAGAACAAAATAATGAATACGCAAAATTTTGTGATTGTATCTACCATTAGAGCCACTTCATATGCATAGGTAATAAACATTCAGATTGGCCTAAGCAGTACTGTGAGATTTCCTTCCAACACATGTACTATTTTGAAAATCATCACAAGTCCATTTGTTGGAGGAAATTTCACAGTACACATGTTTGGAGGTCTGAAGGAAACAAGAGAATTTGAAGAGTCACGCGTCTTAAGATTGTGGTATATTTTGGCAAATGAAGAGTGGAAAGAAGATGATATTCCTGAGATCATGGATGGACACAATGTTGCAGACATTATTGATCCAGATATCTTGTAGAGGCTTGAAGAACTGGAGAGGGAAGAATGGCTTAGGATGGAAGCTAAGGGTGATGAGGATGATGAGATGGGGGAAGTGGAGTTTAATCCTGATGAAAAGGAATCTCTAGCTGCAATTAGGAAGAAGAAGAAGATTCTTATCATCGAACATAAGTTAAAGAAGAGTACTGCAAAGAGCATGCCTACCATACCAAGGAAGTTTGACAAGAACAAGGAATGTGGCTTAAACAAAATGGGAAGACATCTTTCTAGCTTGGGCTTGGATCCTTTGAAGTTTGGTCATTGTGGATAAAATATACAAATCTATCTAGTGATGCAAAATTAACTTCTTTAAGCCTTACCCTTGTTGTTTCAAATATATCATTTGGGTACGCACAGAGGGCACATGAATTGGGGTACGCATAGTTCATTTATGGGATTTTTCTTGGGAAGCTAATTTCTCATCTATCATCTACATTATTATGAAGCTAATTGCCAAAGGATCCAGGCATAGGCTAGAAAGATGTCTTCCTAAATACATAAAAACATGCACATAAACACAACAGCTGAGAAACATAAATGTAGATTTCACAATAGCTAAGAAACATAATTGTAGGCATCATGGTCACAATTTTTTGGAGATAATGTAATTGAGTTGTATACCCAAGCGATGGAGAGAAACTTCTACACCTCCAATTCCAAATTGAATACATTTGTGTTGGAGGACCTTGTATTCATGAGCAATAGATGTAGTCAACTTGGAATCAAAGGTGCAGGAGTTGCTCTCCATCGTCTAGGTATACAATATAATTGAGTAGTGGTTGCTTTGCATCATCTGGGTATACCACTCAATTATGTTGTCTCCAAAAACTTGTGACCATGATTCGTACATTTATGTTTCTCAATTGTTGTGTCCCAGGACCCCTTATGACCCTTTATGACCCCTAAGAAACACATCTTAGAGGTCTTAAAATGTCATAAAGGGTCATAAGAGGCTCTTAGGAGGGGCTAGATGAGATTCTACCTTCATGTGGTTGGCCCTGTTAAGTAGAGAATGTTAAACTATTCTCAAAATAAAGAGAAGCTTAATAATTTAAGGTCTCGGTCCATGGAGATGGTGAAAAATGATGGGAATCAATGTTGGAGAGTTTTCAGATACTAAGAAGATGTAATGTAGTGGAGGCTAAAATGGATTTTTGTGGAGATTTGCTAGATGTGGAGATTTTCTAGAGAGGGTTTCTAGATTGAGTACCAGTGTAGAGATGATGATTCAGTATTTCATCTATAAAACCTTCACAAATATACCTTTTTTGGCCTCCACTCATACTTCTTATTAGAATCTAGAAACTTTGAATATTGTTTCTTGTCCATGCACGAAATGTGCTAGTGATCCTATAAAATTTCTTTTGTGAGACTAGGATCAATTATGAGAAGGTAAACAACAAGATAATTTTATTATATCTTTCATTTCTTTTATCCATTCATATTTTTTTATTTCTCTTATATTGGATACTGTGCAGTGTACATAAAGGCAAGGCAGTGATTATTCTCAACAATTGACAGGCATAAATCTTTCAGCCCTTACCTAGTAGCTAGGACTAAAGATAGCAGAGCTCAAGAGACCATCATTGTTGGTCTCCATCCTTGGTCCATATACTGACAAAACATTTTACATTTCATTAGCTTATCAAATGCGATGATTTGAAAGGATTTAATGGATGATATTTTCATGTATAATGTATATTATTTTAGTTTGATGGTGAACAAATTTATCAACTCCGCACACTTGTATACTATGAGCATAGCCATAAAGAAGCATGTCCTCCCATGGCCTACATTGTAGGCCATGAGAGGGGATGATTCTTTATGGCTTTTCTCATAGTATACAAGTGCGTGGAGTCAATAAATTCATGCAATGTCAACTTAAATAATATACGTTATCATGAAAATATTCTATTAAATTCTTTCAAATCCCCTCATTTGATGAGCTAATGAAATGTAAAATGTTTTTCTAGTATATGGACCAAAGAAAGAGACCAATTATGATGGTCTCTTGAGCTTTGTTATTTTTACTATGAAAATCTGTCAGTTTTTCGAGATGTAGTAATCCTTTTTTGACAGAAGAGCTATTCCTCTGATGGCTACTTGTGTCGAAACTTGATTTCTTATCATCAGGCATTCCACAGGTAACCATCAGCAGGACCCCATTCTGATAGATGGATGAGATAGGATGGCTATATCTCTGATAGGTACTCCTATCAGAGATCAACTAAATAATCCTCGCCTTTCCGACTGACGAAATTTCATAAGAAGAATTTTTCAATAGATCGATCACATAGTAAAATTGCTATTTATGTGGCCAATTCTGATGGGTAGGGATGTCGAAATATCGATGGTTACTGATTCCATCACAATTTCCAATGCAAAAATTCTTACATAGAGATGTGTCATAGTTTTGACAAATGGCCGTTGAAAATCTAACAAATGGCCATCAAAATTTGGCCTCAAATGTACTAGTGACTAATCATAAGGCTTTACAATATTTGGGTACTCAGAATAAGTTGAATCAAAGACATATGAAATGGGTTGAGTATTTGCAGAGTTATACATTTGTGATCAAACATAAAAGTAGAGTCACTAACTGAGTTGCTAATGCATTGAGTAGAAGATCTTTGATAATCGAGATGAAAATTGAAGTTCTTGGTTTTGATGAGATGAAAGATTTGTATGAAACTGATCTTCATTTTTTTGAGCCATGGAGAAAGTGCAGAGAACCTATTCAAGATCAACCGAGTACAAAATGGGAAGAATATTTCATTCAAGAAGGTGTGATGTTTAAAGGTATTCAGTTATGTATACCAAAAGGACAAATGAGAACTAATTTGATAAAGGAGAAACATAGTAGTGGGTTGGCTAGACATTTTGTTATTGATAAAACTTTGAATTTCCTTAAGGAGAAATACTTTTGGCCACGATTGTATAAAGATGTTTAGAAATTCATGAAAAGTTGTGGAATTTTTCAAGTTGCAAAGGTAGTAAGTCAGAATACTGGATTGTATACACCTATTGTTATACCTGAGAAACCTTGGACTGACATCTGTATGGATTTTTTTCTTGGCTTACTGAAGACAGTAAGAGGTAATGATTCTATATTTGTTGTGGTGGATAGATTTTCAAAGATGGCACATTTTATACCTTGTAGAAAGACATCAGATGCAGTACATATAGCAAATATTTTCTTTAAGGAAGTGGTCATATTGCATGGATTATCAAGGAGTATTATCTTTGATCGAGACAATAATTTTGTGGGATACTTTTGGAAAAATCTTTGGAGAAAGTTTTCCACTGAGTTGAAATATAGCTCTACATTTCACCCACAAACTAATGGATAGACAAAAGTTGTAAATAAAAGTTTGGGAAATCTTTTGAGATGTTTAGTTGGAGACACACCTAGTAATTTGGATTTTTTGTTGGCATAAGAAGAGTTTGCATACAATAATTCAATGAATAGGAGTACTGCAAAAACACCATTTGAGATTGTGAATGGCACACAGCCGAGAGGTATATCTAATTTGAGAGACATTACCGATGAAAGTAAGAGAAGTGCTAAAGGAGCGAAATTTACTCAGTACATGAAGACATTACATGAAGATGTGAAAATCAAGTTGGAAGAGAGTAATTAGATATACAAAGACAGAGCTGATAGATCAAGGAGACATAAGAATTTTGATGTTGGTGATGAAGCGATAGTTCATTTGAAGAAAGGTCAATTTCTTGTTGGAACATATGGGAAGTTGAAGATGAAGAAGTTTGGACCTTGCAAGATTTTGAAGAAATTTGATAGTGGAAATGCATATGAGATTGAGTTACCTAATGACATGGACATATCACTAATTTTCAACATTACTGATTTATATGAGTATCATGAACTTGATGAAGACATGATAGTACCGATTGAGTATCATAAGAAATAAGATGAAGAAGTTGAACAA
>BSBK01005721.1:742500-802607 GCA_027943335.1 Chamaecyparis obtusa
GGAGGACATTTGTGTAATTGACTAAGCTTGAAATGATGCTACTCTACAAGAACTCATCTATCTTCCATCAGGAAGCTCTATGTCACTTTGAAATTAGTATAAGTCAAATGACATAAATGATTTGAAAATGACCCTTTGGGCCCCTTATATAGCATTTTGACCTAAATTTTTTGAAGTCTAAGCTTTTAAAAAAAATTGCACTCTTACCAAATTTCAACATCTCGGATCCATTTTGATGCAGTCAAGGATGGTGGATCCAATGAAGGACAGTCCAAACCTTGCAGCCAATAGAATTATACAATAGAATACTCAATAATGCAACACAAAGTAATTGTTTAACACCAATTTTCATTAACATGCCTAACTATAAGGCCTTCTAGGTTAGGGCCAATTACAATCAGAAAACAATTCTACAAGATCGACAACCAGATCTAATACCAACTCAGCTAGTTTAGCTCTAAAGACAATCAAAAGCTGATGGAAACCCTAAGGAAGATCTAAAATTGAGCTCGCAAGCCTCCAAGAAATATCCTTGTCTCCAAGTATGCAACCCCTAGCTCTGCTAAAAATAACTATCAGATATAAATCTGATTTGCAAGAACATGCAAGAACTTTTCCACAACTTCGCCAACTTTAGCTTCAAAACCTTAGATCTAACTCACTAAGTCTTCAATTCATGAACTTCTCTTTTCCTTCATGATTTGCCTAAACATCTACCCAACCATCCTATAAATACTAATCATCAGCCACAAGTCAGCTAGATGAAATTATTAACTCCCCAAACAAATAATTAAATGCCATACAAGTCAGCTTACAAATGTATACAAATATTTCATTCAGCATGTCGGCCCATAAAAATGGCTACCAACAATAAATTCACCAAGTTGGCTCAACAAATCACATAGAACTCCAATCAGTAAACTAGAAATACTAAGGAACAGTAAAATAACCGAGCAAGCCAAGCATTGCCAAGCACCAGTGTCAACCGAGCACCGTAGGCATGATCGAGTAAAAATTTCATCGAGTGCTAGAGACTACCAAGTTCCTTTAGTGACCAAGCTTCCTTCAATGATCAAGGTTATCGGTCAAGGCTACAACCGAGTAACACAAGGCAAAATACCAACACCCCATGCAGTTTCACTAAGGAAAAGAATACCCTTGCCTCAGCACCCCAAGTTCCAAAAGATGTTCATATGTGAGAAGAACATCTTTCAAGATTCAGTACATAAATCCTAAACTGGTTCTTCACATACAAGTCCTCCACCTTTTCTGTTTGCAAATTCTTCCACTTAAGTTTCCTTTGTCTCTTCAAGTCTTTTCTTGACAATGTACAAGTCAATTCTCCATACTGATCATTCATTTTCTCTGGATCCAAAATATCAACTTGGCTACCAATACTTAGGTTTCTCCTACCGAGCATTGTATCCATCAAAGGCATAAGTGAAAAATTCCTGTCATCCTTCTCAATAGTAAACACATTCCAGACACAGTCATAAATAGCTCTAGAATCATACTGCCAAGGTCTATCGAGCAATATATCACAACAATTCATCTTCACAATGTCAAATAACACAAGATCCTTGTACTGGCCAATCTGAACATCAATGAAGCATTGTTCTCTTACTTCCAAAGCATGAACATCTTTTAACCAACCAATCCTATAAGGACAAGGATGCTTCATTCTATTCAAACCAAGTTTCTGAACCAGGTCATCAGTAAAAAGGTTATCAGAACTACCACTATCAACAATAACATCACAAAGTTTACTTTCAATCTTGCATTAGGTCCTAAACAAGTTACTCCTTTGACAAGGTTTATCCTTTGTACAGAGAAATGTTTTCCGAAGAAACAAGTTCTCTAATTCAGGTTCATTTTGAATATTCTCATTCATTACAACAGTTCATTGATCAACCTTCTTCTGTACACACTCAAAAGAATAGTGTCCTTCCTTTCCACAATTATAGAAATTACCTTTAAAGATAACTCTACCTTTCTTCTTCTTTGGCTCCATAGGTTTCTATTCATCTTCTACATTAGTCAGTTTATCCTTCACCGAGTGATCAATCTTTTCTTTCCCTTGAGAGTTACTAGGTTGTTTCCTCTTCAACTTATATTCTTCCTTCAGAGCATACTGATAAGAATCTTCAACATACCAAGCTCATCCTAAATATTGAATCTCAGACCATTCACACACCGAGCTACCTTTTCCTTACCGAGCTCTCAGTGTCTAGACTGAATAGTATGTTTTTTGAACTCCACAGTATAATCTTCAACATATAAATCCTTCTGTTTCAGATTCTGCAACTTCTTAAACAAGTCAAGCTCATATTCAAAGGGTATGAACTTAGCTTTGAACTTAGTCACCATCAACCTCCACTGATTGATCTTTTTTTCACCTTCATCTTCTCGGTCTCTTTGTAGTTCCTTCCACCAAAGAGCAGCATGTCCTTTAAACTTTGTCTGTGCTAATCTCACCCAAAGAGGATCTTCAATTTCTTCCAGCTCAAAGAAATCTTCAAGTTCACCAATCCAATCAATCAGATTATCGGGCTTCAAAGTACTAGAGAAAGTAGAAACTTCCATTCAGTAATTACTAAACTGAGCAACAGATCTATGTAACCCACCAGTTCTATCTTAACCAGATCTGTTTGTCTGGTCATCACCACTAGATCCAACAATTTCAAATTCTTCAGCAACTTCTTCATAGCCATCCTCAGTACCAACATTCTGAGGTATACTAGTAACAACTCTCATGATTTTGGTGACCATGTCATTCTTCATCAATTCCATCTCAGATCTGAAATCTGATTTCACTTTCTCTATGATCTGGGATTCAACAATATCAAAAGATAAAAAATAACTCTAGTGTCCAATCTTCTCAGAGGAATCCTTAAAGAAATGCAAATTAACCCTCTGCAATAAACCCTCACTGACCACTTTGTGACAATTTCCAAGTTGTAAACAAGTCAGATCACAACCTGCAATCTTGCGAACAACTAGGGCACAATTTCACAAGCTCAATGCTTCAGATCTACAATCTAGATTGCGCACAATATTTTCTTCAATAGGATCAACTTCACAAGATAAGCCTTGCTAGGTTAACCTTCAATATTAGCTCCAATAGGAACAAACTTTAGCTCTGATACCACCTGATGCGGTCAAGGATGGTGGATCCAATGAAGGATAGTCCAAACCTTGCAGCCAATAGAATTACATAGTGGAATACTAAAAAATGCAAGACAAAGTAATTGTTTAACATTGATTTTCATTAACATGTTTGGCTGTAAGGCCTTTCGAGTTAGGGCCAATTACAATCAAATTTTTTTTTTGCAAGATCCACAACTAGATCCAATACCAACAAAGCTAGTTCAGCTCTGAAGACAATTAGAAGCTAATGGAAACCCTAAGGTAGATCTAAACTTGAGCTCGCAAGCCTCCAAGCAATCTCCTTGTCTCCAAGTATGCAACCCCTAGCTCTGCTATAAACAACTATCAGATATCAATCTAATCTGCAAGAACTTTTCCACAACTTCACCAACTTTAGCTTTAGAACCTTAGATCTAACTCACTAAGTCTTCAAGTCATGAACTTCTTTGCTCCTTCATGATCTACCTAAACATCTACCCAACCATCCTATAAATACTAATCATTAGCCACAAGTTAGCTGGATGAAACAATTAACTCCTTAAACAAATAATTAAATGCCATAAAAGTTGGCTTACAAATGTATACAAACATTTAATTTAGCATGTCGGCCCTGTTATACACTAAGTTTGCACCCTTGTTTCAAGCTCTCTTGGTCTTGATAACCTAGTATAACATGGGAATCATCTCCAGGTGTGGGACCTATGCTAACTGAGGTGAGACCTCCAAATTCTAGGCTGGTTCCTCTTGGATAATCACCTTAATTTGCTTCTTGACATGAAAATAAAATTCTTGAAGGGAAAAGGAGTAGAAGGAATGCTGAAAGGGAAATTACTGGAAAGCAAAATACCTACTAGGTGATACACCGAAATGATGGTTTGAATCACAGTATGGAGGATGAATTTAATGAACAAACTTAGGTCTAGGAGATCACAACTCACTAAATAGGCCTGCATAAATATTTCATAGAAGGGTCTGCAATAGAAAGAGGCTATTCAGGGAATGAGAGAAACCTTCACAAACAATAGCATTCCTAAAAAATTTAGACAGAATCTACAACCTGTAGACAAACATTGACCTCTACAACTTGGTATAGGAATGAGACAAATTGTTAGGGGGTTGAGTTATACCCACAAGAATACACAATAATTGTAGAAAGAGAGAGGGATCAGGAACCCTAAGATATCACTCAAAACATACACATATTTTAGTTCAATAAGAGAGAATTTAGACAAGGAAGCATAGGGACAAAAAAGATGTCACAAAATACCTCTACAGTATTTGAATAATCAATGGGAGGTTACAAAATGTAGAAAACTAGAGGGCAGAGAAAATGCCATAGATAGCCTTCTAAGAAAAGAGATTTTCTTCTTTACAAAATGTTAACTCTGAGGTCAAAAGCTCTCAAAAATTATTTATATACATCTCCCTTTAGCACACAGGCCAAAGTAAAACCTAACTAGGGTTACATTGATTTGCATATAATAATCCAACCCTAAATATCCTTCTAATCATCATGTATTTCTAAAAAATTTGGCCGATCAGATACTATCTTTGCGTGTATATCACTTTACTGAGTCCACCTGTAGACACAACCTCTTTGATCCATCTACCCTCTTGTAACTCAGCCTTGCCATGAATGCTCCAAATTTGATCCTGGTCTGATTTATATTTTGAAGTACAAAAGACCAAAGGTGGCGGCACCCTTAAATGTTTTCTTTGGCACAAGAATACCAACATCGTACCCTGAGAAATCAGAGGCGACAGCCATCAGATCCTCTCATCAACCTCCCAATTTCAACTATCCTAAAGAATTTAATCTGAGCTACCCACTTTGTCGCAACTGACTGCTGGATCAAAACCATTGCAAAACCTCGTAGAGATATATTTGAATTTAAATAATAATGGCTAGCAGGTTGAATATTAAAATGTGACAATCGACGTCTATTTTTCCCGGTAGATGAACAGCCCAGGTCATCCCTAAAATAGTCAAGAGACCCTTTGAAAAGTCAAGTGCCAACTCACCAGTCAGAACCAATGAGAAGCAAATACTTTAGCAACATGTAGCACATCGGACCCACGACCCACTAAGGTTCTCATCAGACAGTTGTCACATGATCTCATAGGGTTAGAAGATTCTATGAGATCATGAGACCACTGTAGATCTTAATCAACTGCCAACTCACTTAAGGTACTTGGACCCACGCTAGATGCCACCTGTAATACTCATCGACCAATCAGAAACAAATGCGTCAATGCCTTCTGGCAACACGGACCCATGGTAGACTAAAATTCTTATCGGATGGTTGTCACATGATCCCATATGGTTGCAAGATTATATGAGCTCAAGCAAAAACTATAGATCCTCATCCTACTGACATCTCTGTAGATCTTCTAACATAGTCCTACCTGTTGGTGTCCAAAATGATGCTTATGCTCTAATAGGCTGCCAATGTACCTTGAGACTGATATTAGGAATGGTTAGTTCCAAGTGTGGGATCTCTGCAAGGCAACTGGACCAACTATAGGGAGTTAATATGCCCTCTTCTACTTCTAGCTCTGCAAAACCAAGGTGGGTGCACCTAACCTAGTATAAAATATACTTCATACACCAAGAACTAGGTTTGAATAACAGATAATAGGATAGTAAGAAAGTACTAAGGGTTAACCACACACTCATTGACTCTCCATTACTATGGGGTGGAACCTTACACAACTGAATACTGAAAACTTAAGGATGGTTCTTAATTTCATGTGTTTGAATCATAACAACCTCAATCAGGATATGCCAACAAAGAAATACTTATCTAGGCTAGTGCCTCATCCATTGGGCAAGGTTTCTTAAATAGACTACACACACACACTAGAATATATCTGAGATTCAAAGCCATAAACACATTTAAAATCTCCTTTACTACTTACAGAGTATCCTTACATAGACAAAAGATAAATCTATGTCCCATCTAGAGCATCATTTCATCTAATCCTGGATTAGAACTCAAGAATGAGGGCACATACATAAACTGGTTATGCAATGAACTAGAAAGTTCAAAATTTATCTATTGTTGACACAAAGAAGAGACAAGAATCAAGTGCCTGCATTAAGTATGAATTATCCTCAAGTGTATACAATCCATCCAAAGGAACCCTACTTGCAAACTACAACTTAGACATACAACTTTCTTTCAATTGCCAAGAAAAATCAAGACAAGTCATTACAATTCAGACTGGGCAGAAGACTCACAACCAGAAAAGTTTGAAAACCCAACTCCCAATAATAAAAATGTTCACCAAAATCCCTTTATACTAGGGTTACAATCCAAGCATAATGATCATTTCCATCTCCAAATTCAAATCCACCTAACCTCACCAAGGAGTTAACACAAAGAAGACAGGGATCAAGCCACAACATGCAAGCTCAAATAGTCTAATGCATTTAAATCGGCAAGACATCCCAGGTAGCAAAATCAGATCAGGACGGCCACACAGATCCTCTTCATCATTATCGCAACTACCACTGAGCTACCACACTCATTGTATATGGCCAAACTATCGGAAGACCCTACAAAACAAAGGTTGTCACATGATCACATAGCTAGAAACTCAGTTATGTGAACATGTGACACACCACTGAGATTCATCATCGGGTACGGAATCATCATGCCACCGATCAGCAAGACCCTTGGGCTAGATCGCAACACCTACCACCATCAAACTAGGAACAAATCTACCAGAAAAGCATTAAAACCAGTACATTTTGCCTTGAAAACCCTCTACAAGTTTGAATCTAAGTTCCAACGGTCACCCCCAAAGGTTTAAAACATAGCCGTAGATCTCATCTTTTCTCAGCAAATCAGGCGATCAACATTTAATTTCACAACAGTCACGGGCCCCTTGAAAAGTCATCTGCCACCTCAAAAATCCCTCGGCAAATGAAAACTGATCATGTCAACAACATGACACCGTGGACCCACTCAACTCAGCAACCATGACGCCAGCAGTGGTTGCATGATCACATAGCCAAAAATTGGGCTATGCAAACATGCGATAAGCCTCCATGTCAATACCATGTCACCGCTCCCCACCAATGGAAAACGTGCACCTCCACAACAAAAGACAATGGGCCCACTGACAAGCCTCATCACCACCTTGGACCAACCAAAAGATGCCACATCACCACCTACCATTGGGCCTCAGCAAGGAAGAACCTTGTCGCATGGTCGCAAGCCATGAAAATGGCCCTTGTGATCATGCAACAAGGCCATAAGACAGCCACCTCTCTAGCAACGGCCCCACAAGATAGACATCAACCGGTCACATGGTCGCATGTCATAAATTTCTGACATGCGATCATGCGACAACCAATAAGAACATGCGCCCCTGCCTCCATTCTGACACTAGGCCCACATCTCTACCTTGCATCGAATAGAACCTTGCCACCTCAACATTATCTGACAGCGGGCCCTTTGCAAACAAACCTGTCGGCATCCAATTAGATGGTGGGCACATGATCTTAAGGGGAAAGAATATTCCTTGCAATCACACGCCGATCATAGATTGAAATCACTATCACAAACCCCGTTGACATATCTAACTCATCACCACATGGACCAATCAGAAATGAGCACCTCAGCACTATCTGACATGCAGACCCACCTGGACCCACGGCACACCCACATAGGAAAATCTAATGGCTGTCACAAAAGCATAAGGGATAAACACTGTGCATCTTTACCATGCAAACTTACGCTGACCACTGATCTTGTCTGAACTTTAACCACACGGGTAATGGGAAGAACTGGGACCCACATGGATAGGTGGCAAGCGGTCGCATGATCACATGTAAGAAAAGTCTGACATGTGGCCATGTGACAACCAATCACTTTGAAACCTTTGAAGACCCGAGCCCACCATCCAGTCAGACTTGTGCAGTTAGATAATGCCAACAAATAGGGCAGAAGTGCGGGGTCGAAAACACATAGGGTTTTCGGCGGAAAAGATAAAAAAACATACAAGGTTTTCAACATCAAAGATAAGCACACAAAAGCTAGAAGGCACAAGGTTGAAAACAACAAGGTTTTTCACACAGACTGAAAACATCATGGATTTTCAAAAATACTGCGAGTTTTTGACACTGTGGCAGATTCTGAAAACATTTGCTGCAGACCTTGAAACTTGAATAACTTTCTGGATTTTGAGATTCAACATGTGTATTTTGGATTGGAGCAAGGTGACACAATAAACTACTAGGGGCTAAGGGCACACATCATGAAACACTATGGACTTTCATCACACATAAAACTATGACTGCAGGTTGAGCAGGAGAACTTAACAAAGCTTGCAGAGAAAAGGCCATTTTCATAAGATTTTTGCACAAACAGAAAAATGGACTAAGAGTGGCTCATACTAGGGGATGCATGTCTCTTGTAGGCATGGAAAGGATTTAGAATCATTGGGAGAGTAGACCAACTCAAAAAAAAATATGACTCAAAAACCCAGAGCAGACAAAAACAAGGGAACCTAAACTACTGTTCATGGAAGAGATACTTCAAGAGAAGTAAAACTTTAAGAATTGTCCATGAACAGGCAATTCCAAAGTACCACCAATTAAATCCTTGAAGATATATGAATCTGTTCCCCACTTTCCCTCAATAAGATAAGGGCCCAACCAAATAGGATCAAACTTTCCATGCCTTCCCTTATCTTCCAACCTTGCATTCCACATTAGGACCAGATCATCAATTTCAAAACTTCTTTGAGTTGTCCTCTTATCAAACAAATTTTTACACTGCCTCTGCAATGTCTCATTTCTCTCATGTGCATCCCTCCTTACTTCCTCTAACTGGATCAATTCATCCATTCTCATTCTCATCTCATCATTCAAATCTTCATCGTATGCCTGGATGAACCTGTACATTTGCAACAAATTGTTCTGAGGTAATCTAGCACTTATTTCATAAACTAGGTCAAAAGGGGCACAACCTGTGGCTTTCTTTACAGTTACTCTATCAGCCCACAATGCCCACCATAACTTTGAGTCCCAAGCTTTCTTATTTCTATCCAACACCCTCTTGAGAATCTTAATAAGGCTTTTATTACTGGATTCAGCCTGGCCATTTCCTTGTGGATGATATGGGGAAGAAAATGAAATGTGTATCCCATACCGCTGACAAAAATCACCAAACTCCTGTGATCTAAAGCACATTGCATTATTAACCACAATTGTCTCTAGGCAACCAAATCTAGTGAGGATATTCTACATTATAAAATCAGTTACCACTTTACTAGTAGCCCTCCTAGTAGGGATAGCTTCAACCCACTTGGTAAAATATTATGTTGTCACTAGTATGTATGAATGTCCACCACTAGACTTGTTTGGAATCTCACCAATGAAATCAATACCCCACTTCTAGAAAGGAGCCTGAACTAAAACAAGTCTGAGTGGCAAATTCCCATTGAATTTCATCGTTCATGTAAATCTCTAGCATGCATCACACTTCCTCACAAACTGATGTGTATCTTTAAAAACTGTAGGCCACCAAAATCTAGATCTAAGATCTTGTGGGCTGTGGTCTTTTCCATATAGTGTCCTCTACATACACCTTGATGCATTTCCTCTAGCAGAGTCTTAGATCTTTCATGATCAACACACTTTAGCAATACTCCTTCACTGCTTCTCCACCACAACTCACCATGTATAATGGTATACCTTGTTGACTGTAACTTGACAATCCTCCTCTTACTCTCATTCATGTCAGGGGGAAGGACCAACTTCTGCAAGTAATTGATGACATCTTTATACCAATCACAGTAATCCATATCACAAATATATGGCCTCTCTTCCTCCTCTAACATGTTCACATGATTTGCAACCAAATTACTTTGTGCCATCAACTTTGCAAGACCTAGGCCTCTCACCAATTTTGTAATCTGGATATCAATATTAAATTCTTGGATCTTGTTGATCCATCTACAACTTTTTCCTAATACCTCTTGTTGCACCAAAATATCCTTAACGGCAGCACTAGGAACATAAGCAACCACCTTGGCTCCCACAAGATAACACCTAAAATCCTTGACTACTTTGACTAGGGCATAAGCCTATTTCTCAGTGATATCATATTTCAATTCTACTGCATGTAAAGACTTGCTAAAAAATGATATGGGTTGCTCATATCCATCTGAGTTCTTTTGCAATAAAACTACTGCAACCATATGATAAGAAGCAAAAGAGAAAATCTGCATGGGCTTACCATAATCAAGGGTCCTCAAAATAGGGGCATCTTTAATGGTCTATTTGATACTTCTAAAAGATTTATCTGCTTATTCATTCCACTCTATCTTTGCATCTTTTTTCAACATCCTAGAGATATGAATATAAATTTCTGCAAAATTTGTAACAAATCTTCTTAGAAAATTCACTTGCCCAAAGAAAGACTGTACTCCTTTAACATTTCTTGGTGGTGAAAGCTTGTCTATTGCCATAACCCTTTTAGGATCAATTCTCACTCCATCCTTGGACATAATGTGTCCTAAGAGCTTGCCTTCCACAACACCAAAAGAACACTTCTTTGGATTTAAAGAGATTCCATACTCTAGAGCTCTGATAAAGATCTTTTCAAGATGTTCACAATGCTGATCCTCCTTCTCTGAATATGCCCTGAGATCATCCTAATATACCACTAAAAACTTATTTATGAAATCAGCAAAGGCCACATCCATAGCTCTCTAGAAAGTAGCTCCTGCATTTGTCAGACCAAATGGCATTCTGACATAAACATATGTTCCCCAAGGGGTAGTGAATGCAGTCTTAAATTGTTCTGACTCATTGACCATGACCTGATTATATCCAGAGAAGCCATCCATCATGGACATTAACTCTGATCTAATAACCCTTTGCAGCATATTTTCCATGTTAGGCAGACCATAATTATCCTTTAAAGAGTTGACATTCAAATTCCTAAAATCAACACATAACCTAATGTCACCATTCTTTTTTTTGATTGGAACCAAATTTGACACCCAAGTAGAATGTTTGACAGGCTTGATAATGCCAGCATCCATCATCTTTTTAAGTTCATCTTGCATTTTTGGTGCCAAAGTAGGGTTCACAGGGCTTAATTTCTGCCTAAAAGGTTTAGTTCCTTCCTTTAATGGTATCTCATGTTGAAAAAGATCTTCTCTATATGCCTTCAAATCATCATAAGACCATGCAAAAACATGTCTAAATTTTTTGAGAAGATATATCAAATTTCTTCTAGTTCTTTGAGATAAACATTTACCTATGTAAATATTTTTTGGTTCTTGGCTTGTTCCTAGATTCACTTCCTCCAAATCATTTTTCTTGTAAACAATTCTAGCAACACAAGCCCTCTCCTTATCATCAAATGTCCTTTCAAGGGAAACCAATCCCCTAGGGATCCTATTTGACTTTAGTTGCAAAACTTCCTTCCCAAGAACACTATCTTTTCCATCTCTGATGTCAACATAGGTGCTAAAATCCATTTCCTGACCATCAAAATGAGATTCACACTGCAAGAATCTCAAAATGTCCTGATCATCAGAAAATACTTGCCAATTCTCAACATTATTTGGGATAGAAGGCCTGGACTTACACTCAATTCTAGATATCCCTACAAAGGTAACATCCTCTAGCCTTAAGGCTATGTTTTCTAGTAAATCTGCCATCCTATTTTGGCTTCTATCCACCCAATCAATACCAAAGGCACTAAAACCCTCAATTTCATCCCATATGGCATTTCTATATTGTTTCAGCCTTTGATTCTTAGATGCATACTTTGATCTAATCTGAGAAACTATTAATTTAGAATCACCAATCACCCTAAGATGTTTGATCCCATGTTTTGATGCTTGTCTCAAACCAATCAATAAGGTGTCATATTCTGCAACATTGTTTGTGCAAGGAAACAAGAGAGTGAAAGAAAACTTAAAAGTCTTACCACTTGGGGACACCAATAACACTCCTGCTCCAGCACCTTCTCTAGAACTTGCTCCATTAAAATATAATGTCCACAAGACACTACCCTTTGCCATGTTACTCTCATCATCAGCCAAAAGGATAGGCCTGACCTTCTCCTACATCTCATTCCTCTGGACTTGGAATGAGCCAATGTCAGTGTCAACAAAAAAATTCATGCTATCCTTTTCATTTTCCTCAATCATATGTGGGGTCCTGGGTTCCCTTGACACCTTCACACTCTCTCCTTCAATGTCAAAAGTGGAAAAGGACAAGTCACATTGAATACTTCCTCCCATGGAGGCACTCCACTTTCTAGATAACAACATTCCATATTGAGGAGGAATGTCAACTACAAGAACACTCATAGTCAACTATTTGTTAGGAAATGCAGCTAATTTATAAGGCAAAGCCTTTATGGTAGCAATAACTGGCACTTCTCTTGAGTCCATAGCTTGGCATCTCCTGTGAGGTGTATCAACCTTTAGTACTAATGATTTCATAATCTCTGCAGGCATGACAATGTTTGATGCTCTAGAATCGATCATGCAATTCTTCAATATTTACCACCAATCACAAGGGACAAAAAGAAAGGATCAACTGTCCCTGATGCATTATTTACAATATTTGTATCCAAGAAGATTTGAGGAATCTTAGAAACAATTTCTTCACTCTTACTATCAGGTGTGTCTTCGAAGGAAGCCACATGTTTGTCATTTCTATTCACCTCTTGGATTCCTGCAGAAGAAACACCACTTACCCAATTCAAGGCCTTGACCTTATGTTCTTCTATTCTCATCATTTCCAAAAGTGGAACCTTGATAGTGATCTATGAAAGCAATTTGGAAATATCAATTGGAACATACTTTTGGTTGTTCATGTCTTCTTCAAAGACAGTGACAACTTTATCCTTTGTGAAACCAGATTTGTCTTTGAGAGGAAATTCCTCTCCCTTCTGAAGAATGGGAACAACTACCTCTGTTGTCTTTGCTTTATTCTTAGGTGCTGCAACAGGTACAACTTTCCTTTTTACCTTCACTTGGTTAGTATCATCGGCACCCCTACCCTTTTCTCCATGCTGTTGTGTACCATTTTCTATTTCCTTGATAAACATACTGCCTGGCTTACCAGTTGCATTTCCAACTATCCTATTCCTCAAGTTATAATTGCTTCTAGCTTGAGTAACCATGTCTACAGTGATTTGAGCAATTTCTTCATCTGATGGTCTTCTTAAAGAAACTTGCTCCTCACCCCTCACAATACCACATCCAACATCATCAAACTCTTCATCTTCTTCATCAAAATCATTCTCATCCTCTACATGTGTAGAAGTCATTCCACAACCAATCTTGTCATATTGCTCCTCTTGTTCTTGATTCTCTTGTAAGTTTAAAGAAATGACACAATGCTTAGGGTCATGAGGAGACTGACAAGAAGCACACCATGGGATATCTTCAGTCATATTTACTGAATTTCTATGCAAGGGATCAGGGATCCTTCCATCAAGCCTTTCTTGCTTGGTTGGGAAAATGGGCTTGCCATCTTTCCACTGAGTGTTGTAAGGGTAATTTTGCATTCTTGGCTATCTGCTAAAATTGTTTGGAGCTGACCTCTCCATAGTCACAGCTCTATTGTTTCCCTTTTCACCAGGCTTTAAACCTTCCAAAGCCTTTAAAATTTGTTTTAGATTGTCATCCTCTTTGGGTTTAGAGTCAACAGACCTTCCCATTTCTTTCTTACTCTGCATTTGAGGCCTGCAATCATCTCTTCTTCCTATCTTTCCTGATATTCTTCTATTGCTCTCTATGTTGATGGCCAATTTGTAAGCTTCCCCAAGATTTCTAGGGTTATTGTCCCTCAAGAGGTATCCCATTTTTGCATCAAAGGCATTCAAGTATGTCACAAGACATACCCTGTCATCTAGTCTGATAACCTGCAAGAGCCTATGCATAGCCTTTTGGAATCTTATATTAAATTCAAGGACCTCTTCATTTTGATTCTTCTTTATGTTATTGAATTCATTCAAGATAAAACCCTCATTTTTTTTATCTCCATAGTGTTCCTTGAAACAATTCTTGAATTCATTCCATGACCCTATACTAGCATGGGGTAACCCTCTAAACCAATCCCTAGCATCCTCAATCAGGGATTGTACAAATAGATTCATTATAACATCATCAGGTTCTATATTATAATCATCTATTACATCTATGAAATTTTTTAGATGTTCTTCACATGTGATGACATTATTTCCAGTAAATTTAGGAAGCTTCTTTCTAATTTCATCAGGGATTACATTAGGATAACCAGAAATACCAAAGAAGACAAGTTGTTTTTACCTTTCATGAATAGGAGCTCCATGTAGTGGATCCATTCCTTGAGATGTAGATGTCCTTGTGTTTGAACCATCAGGAACTCTAGCGGCACCTGGTACACCATTTGTTTGAGCTGCATTGTTACCATGATTTCCACCTTGTCCCAAAAAGGAAGCAGCAATATTTGAAGGTCCTGAAGCATGCTTGAGAAAATCTATCTTCTTTCTGATTTCTACAGTAGAAGCCTCCAATTCTACTTTCTCTAGTTCTTTATCCAATATTTCTTTCTCCCTTCTAGCTATCTCAAAATCTAAATCTAATCTCAGTCCTGGATCTGATGTCCTATCCACAATAACTTGTTCACTGATTTGAATCCCAATAGCCTTTTGTTTGCCTTTATCTCTTGGTCTAGTTTCTTCACATATTTTCTGAACAATAGGCTATTCGTTTACTCTTTCAGGCTCTGGGACAAAATTAATTGCCTCCAAATCTAGCAACTGCCTCTTTAGCTAATCAACCCTTATCATGGCTTGTCTTACTTTATCTTGTTTGTCCTTTTCTATTTGCTGCTTAATGGCAATCTGTTCTTGAACTCTTCTTTCTAGTTCATAGACCTCCTCAAAGATCTCTTCTAATTTAGGGAGAGTGGTCTCATAGTCATCATCTCCCACTTGAGTTTCATCCTCATATTGGTTCAATCCCAAATCAACAGCCTATTCATATTCTGAATTATTTTCTTCTTGACTAGGCCTGGCTTGGGTTTCTTGTCTGTTATCTTTCTTATTTCTCCAAGTATGAGAAACACCTCTTCTCTTCTTTCCTCCCCTTGTCTGACTAGGCTTAGAAGTGCCTGGAATTCCTTCTTCCATTATATCTTCATGATGCTCCTTTCTCTGAGACCTGGTACCTCTATAACTCATCTTGCAAACTAAATATTGACTAGCACCACTTTAGAGATGTTTGAGTCACCACCCAAGTGTATTGGGAATATCACAATATAGTTTCTTCACTCTAGAAATACTCAAATGAGTTAGAGAGACAAGGGACAAGAACAACCCTATTTCTTCCAATGATGACCTACTGGTTAGCATGAACATGTATAAAACTTCCCCAACAAAGTCGCCATCTTGTTGGTGTCCAAAATGATGCTTATGCTCTAATAGGCTACCAATGTACCTTGAGACTAATATTAGGAATGGTTAGTTCCAAGTGTGGGAGCTCTGCAAGGCAACTGGACCAACTATAGGGACTTAATATGCCCTCTTCTACTTCTGGCTCTGCAAAACCAAGGTGGGTGCACCTAACTTAGTATAAAATATACTTCATACACCAAGAACTAGGTTTGAATAACAGATAATAGGATAGTAAGAAAGTACTAAGTGTTAACCACACACTCATTAACTCTCCATTACTATGGGGTGGAACCTTACACAACTGAATACTGAAAACTTAACGATGGTTCTTAATTTCATGTGTTTGAATCATAACAACCTCAATCAGGATATGCCAACAAAGAAATACTTATCTAGGCCAGTGCCTCATCCATTGGGCAAGGTTTCTTAGATAGACTACACACACACTAGAATATATCTGAGATTCAAAGCCATAAACATATTTACAATCTCCTTTACTACTTACAGAGTATCCTTACATAGACAAAAGATAGATCTATGTCCCATATAGAGCATCATTTCATCTAATCTTGGATTAGAACTCAAGAATGAGGGCACATACATAAACTAGTTATACAATGAACTAGAAAGTTCAAAATTTATCTATTGTTGACACAAAGGAGAGACAAGAATCAAGTGCCTGCATTAAGTATGAAGAATCTTCAAGTGTATACAATCCATCCAAAGGAACCCTACTTGAAAACTATAGCTTAGACCTACAACTTTCTTTCAATTGTCAAAAAAAATCAAGACAAGTCATTACAATAAAAAATGTTCACCAAAATCCCTTTATACCAGGGTTATAATCCAAGCATAATGATCATTTCCATCTCCAAATTCAAATCCACCTAACCCTACTGAGGAGTTAACACAAACAAGATAGGGATCAAGCCGCAACATGCAAGCTCAAACAGTCTAATGCATTTAAATTGACAAGACATCCCAGGTAGCAAAATCAGATTAGGATGGTCACACAGATCCTCTTCATCATTATCGTAACTGCCACCGAGCTACCACACTCATCGCATACAGCCAAACTGCCAGAAGACCCTGCAAAACAAAGGTTGTTGAATGATCGCATAGCCAAAAACTAGGCTATGCGAACATGCGACACACCACCGAGATTCATCATCGGGTATAGAATCATCATGCCACCAATCAACAGGACCCTCAGGCTAGATTGTAACACCTACCACCATCAAACTAGCAACAAATCTGCTAGAAAAGCATTAAAACCAGTACTTTTTGCCTTGAAAACCCTCTACAAGTTTGAATCTAAGTTCCAACGGTCACCCCCAAAGGTTTAAAACACAACCATAGATCTCATCTTTTCCCAACAAATTAGGTGATCAACATTTAATTTCACAATAGTCACGGGCCCCTTGAAAAGTCATCTACCACCTCAAAAATCACTTGGCGAATGAAAATTGAGCATGTCAGCAGCACGGCACCGTGGACCCACTCAACTCCACAACTGCGACGCCAGCAGTGGTCACATGATCGCATAGCCAAAAACTAGGCTATGCGAACACACGACAAGCCTCCATGTCAATACCATGTCATCGCTCCCCACCAATGCAAAATGCGCACCTCCACAAAAAAAGACAATGGGCCCACTGACAAGCCTCATGACCACCTCAGACCAACCAAAAGATGCCACATCACCACCAGGCCTCAGCAAGGAAGAACCTTGTCGTATGGTCGCAAGCCATGAAAATGGCCCTTGTGATCATGCGACAAGGCCATAAGACCTCCACCTCTCCACCAACGTACCCACAAGATAGACGTCAACCGGTCACATGGTCGCATGTCAGAAATTCCTAACATGCAATCATGCGACAACCAATAAGAACATGCGCCCCCACCTCTCTTCTGACACTAGGCCCACATCTCTACCTTGCATCTAATAGAACCTGGCCACCTCAACATTATCTGATAGCGGGCCCTCTACAAACAAACCCATCAGCATCCAATCAAATGGTGGGTGCATGATCGCAAGGGGAAAGAATATTCCTTGCGATCACACACTGACCGTAGATTGAAATCACTATGACAAGCGCCACTGACATATCTGACTCATCACCACATGGACCAATAAAAAATGAGCACCTTAGCACTGTCTGACACGCAGACCCACCTGGACCCATGGCATGCCCACATAGGAAAATCTGATGATTGTCACAAAAGCATAAGGGATAAACACCATGCATCTTTACCATGTGAACTTACGCTGACCTCTAATCTTGTCTGAACTTTAACCACACCGGGCAATGGGAAGAACTGGGACCCACACGAACAGGTGGCAAGCGGTCACATGATTGCATGTCAGAAAAGTCTGACATGTGGCCATGCGACAACCAATCACTTTGAAACCTTTGAAGACCTGGGCTCACCATCCAGTCAAACTTGCGCAGTTAGAGAATGCCAACAAATAGGGCAGAAGTGCGGGGTCAAAAACACACAGGGTTTTCGGCGGAAAAGATTGAAAACACACAAGGTTTTCAACATCAAAGATAAGAACACAAAAGCTGGAAGGCACAAGGTTGAAAACAATGAGGGTTTTCACATAGACCGAAAACATCACGGATTTTCAAAAATACTGTAGGTTTTCAACACTGTGGCAGATTCTGAAAACATTTTCTGCAAACCTTGAAACTCGAATAACTTTCTGGATTTTGAGATTTAGGACGTGTATTTTGGATTGGAGTAAGGTGACATAATAAACTACTAGGGGCTAAGGGTACACATCATGAAACACTATGGACTTTCATCACACATAAAACTATGACTGCAAGTCGAGCAGGACAACTTAACAAAGCTTGCAGAGAAAAGGCCATTTTCATAAGATTTTTGCACAAACAGGAAAATGGACTAACACTACCAATAGAGCCCAACTATTGTCAAGCCAACCAATAAAGAATGAGGATGTCAGAACATGAGGACCCACCTGATAGAACCCTGACAATAAAGAAAAATTGATAGTCAACACATAATCTCATGTGTCAGAAAAACACCTTGAGAAGATGTGCTAGCTGTTGGATTAAAGTTATATAGCTCACCGGGCCCACTCTGACAAACTTAACAAATCACCACCCTCGGCCAATCGCAAACCTCCATGTTAGACAATGTGGCAATGGATCCACTGACAGTTGAAGTGTTGCATTATAAAGAAGGATCAACGGCTATCACAAGATTGCAAGCCTCTGACAGACCCTATGTGAACTCACGACAATCATTGGATCTTTCTTAACTGGGACCCCCACATACCAAGACCACCAAACATTAAGTGAATGCATGACTGAAGGAAGAATTAAGCCATTCACTGAGTCACTAACTGTTGAGACTTAACCGCCAAACATTTAGCAATTAAGAGAACCACTATAGTCCCCAGTTTGTCGAAAGGAAAAGATAACTGCTAGGAAAATAAGAGAATTGGTGACCGACCAATAGAATTAAAGCGCACATGCTAAATTTAAGGACTTAAGTGGCTGATAAAGTAACTACAAAAATAGAACTTGGCCTAGGGTTTTAGGGCTTTTTGGCACAATGGCTAGATTTTCAAATTTTTTGACCTGCAAACCAAAGAGCAAAATAAATTGCAGAGGCCAGAGAACAGGACATAAAGACATGAAATTTTTAGGGGTTCTCGGCAAGATTAAAATGCAAACCTTGGAATAGATCCTAGCCAAATTTGCATGGAACAGGGAAAAATTGGGTAACATTTTGGTGATTTCTACTGGATGTCAGCCTGCTAGACATTGAAACCAGTGGCCTTGACATATTCATTGGGCATGGGGTCATTATTGAGCACAAAACTTTGACAGAGGGATAGAACTAGAACCAGAGGGACAAAACTTGTGCACAGACACTTCTTGGAAAGCAGGAAAAAACCTAGAAAGCAGGGAAAGAAAATAAAAAAACATATTTACAAGAATTTACAGAGAGGGATTAACCTCAAAGTAGGGTTTCAAGTGGAATCCATTCACTGATATAGGCAAGGCATCTCCCTCAAGAGTTGATAGCTGAAAAGCATTAGATCCTTTGCATTCTATTATAACAAATGGTCCACCCTAGAGTGAATCAAATTTTGTATGTCTGCCAGGCCTTGATCTGAATTTATCCCATTTGAGAACTACATCTCTAACTTTGAAATTTCTTATCCTAGATCTTTTATCAAAACTCCTCTTTGTCTGATCCTGATGGAACTCCATATCCTTCATGGATTTATCTCTAAGTTCATCTAACTCCATTAGGTGAGCATACCTGATTTGCAAGGGATCTCCTTCTTCAAATAGGACATACTAAGTAGCCAAGTCCAGAGCTGGCAATTCAGTTGAAATGGACACCTTAGCCTCTCTGCCATATACTAACACATAAGGAGAATTCCCAATGATCTTCTTTGGGGTAATCCTATCTAACCATAAGGCAAACTTCAACTTGGTATGCCAATCTCTCTGGTTATCTTGTAGAGTTTTCATGATTATCCTAATCAAGTTCTTATTTGTTGATTCTATTAAGCCATTGCCCTAGGGATAGTAATTTGAACTTGTATTCAGATAGATGCCATTTCTAATTGCCCATTCTGAGACCTTAAGGCCTATTAATGCCAATACATTATCTGATATTATGGAATCTGGAGTGCCAACTCTGTGAATTATATCATCATAAAATCTTAACACAACACTCTCATTTGCTTCTTTCAATGCAACTACCTCTGTCCATCTAGTGAAATAATTAGTAGCAGTAATTATCCAATTGTGTCCTACACTAGATGGAGGATTGATCATACCAATGAAATCTATACCCCATCTCATGAATGGTTGCTCTGTTTTGACTGGCTGAAGGGGTATAGCTGCAAGCCTTTCTTTTCCTGCAAACATAGCACATTTGATGCATTTTCTCACATAATCATGACTATCCTTGAAGATAGATGGCTAATAGTATCCAGCCCTCATGATTTTAAAAGTAGTAGTCCTAGGAGAAAAATGACCTCTAGCAGGTCCATCATGAAATTCAAATAGGACATCAGCTATCTTTTCTGAATCTATGCATCTTAAAAGGACACCATTGTGATCCTTTCTAAAAAGAACCTCATCTATCAGCACAAAAGGAATAGATTGTAACCTATAGTATCTTCTTTTTCCTGAATCTAGGCCTGTAGGACATTGTCCTATTTTTAAGTAATGAATCATGTTAGGCAACCAACCTGATGCCTTGTCATGTTCTTCTGTAGAATGCACAACTAGAGATGCATCTATTTGTTCTGATTTCTTTGAACTTTCATCCCCTGCCAAATGTTCACAAAGACCTCTTCCTCTAACTAGCTTGGTGGTTTGAATATCAATTTCATATTCCATTACCTTGGTAATCCAACCAGCTCTTTTCTCATTTAGGTCCTTGGAAAGAAAAAATTCTTTGACACTTGGATGAGTAACCTTCAAGTGTACCTTGCTATGGGTCAATATATATCTGAACTTCTTAAGGCTCTTCACCACAACAAGTACATGTTTTTCCACAAAAGAGTATCTTTGTTCATATTCTTCTAAACCTTTGCTGAAGAAAGCAATAGGCTGCTCCAACCCTTCTGAATTCTCTTGAGTCAACATAGAAGATATAGCATCATGCCCTCCATAAGAATAAAGGATAAAATCCTTACTAAAATTTGGGTTTAATAGAGCAAGAGCTTTTGTTAGGGCCTCTTTGATGGCTTGGAAATTGACTTTCCCCTCTTTAGTCCAGATGAAATCTGAACTCTTCTTTAACATGACTATTAAGGGCTTCAATAAATATGCAATATTAGGCAGAAAACACCTAACAAAATTAATCTTCCCTATGAAAGATTGGAAACTTTTCTTATGATGTGGCAATGGTAGCTCTAGGATAGCTGCAATTCTCTTAGGGTCTACTATAATTCCTTTCTTGGATACTATATATCCTAGCAATTTTCCTTCATGAACTGCAAACACACATTTCTTGGGATTGAGGGATATCCCAAATTCTCTACATCTTTTAAATATCTTCCTCAGATGTTTGATATGGTCTGTTGCATGTTTAGAATAGATAGTTATGTCATCTAAGTAGACCAGCACAAACTTGTACATGAGGCTTTTAAAGGCCATATCCATTGCCTTTTGAAATGTAGCACCTGCATTAGACAAACCAAAGGGCATCTTTTGATAAGCCATGGTTCCCCACTTGGTTGTAAATGAAATCTTGTATTGATCCTTCTCATTGACTAAGATTTGATTGTATCCTAAATAGTCATCCAATAATGAAAATCTCTCAGATCCAGAGACACATTGTAAGATTTGTTCCATAGAGGGTAATGGATGGCGGTCTTTTAGGGAGGCCCTGTTAAGATCCCTAAAGTCAACACATAACCTCAACTCCCCATTCTTCTTCCTGATAGGAACAAGGTTGGAAACCCAACTAGTATGTTTAATGGGGTAGATGATACCACTTTCTATCAATTTGAGCACTTCTTTATGTATAAGTGGCTCAAGCTTGGGATTAACAAGCCTTTGCTTTTGTCTCACTAGTTTGGTATTAGGCTCTAATTCAATAGTGTGCTGAGCAAGGGCTGGATAAAAACTTTTAAGGTCCTCATATTACCATGCAAAAACATCACTAAATTCTTTGAATAATTGGGTGTAAGCTTGCTTTTCTAATTCAGTGTTTACCTTTCCAAATTGTAAGCTTTTACCTGGTTCCAACTCTAATTCAACACAATGCTCTTGTTGAACTACCAGGCTAGCTTTATTCTTCTTGACTTGATCATCCTTTTTGAAGATAGTCTCTAAGGTGACAAGACCTCTAGGCATCTTATTAGACTTAAGTTGTATCACTTGGTCACCATAGCTTTGCAATAGTCTATCTTGGTTATGCTCTGAGAAAACATCTTCTTCAAACAAGAACTGCAAAATTTGCTCATCATTGTCAAACACTTGCCAATTAGTATTATTATTAGGGATAGAAGGTCTGATAATCACTTTGATATTCTTTTGGTCTATTTCTTTTGAAATGCTATTTCGAATATCATACTGAGATCCAACAACAGCTAATCTATCTGCATTTTGATTTAGCTTCCTAGGGATAGCAACAATATTGAAAGCACAAAAGTCTTCAATTGCATCCCAAACTCTATGTTTGTATGCTTTCATGGTGTCATTCTTGGTTGCACTTATCCCTCTCACTTGGCTGACTACTAAGTCACTGTCACCATAAACTTTCAAGGCCTTAAGCCCTCTCTTCCTAGCCCACTCCAGTCCATTCACAAGGCTTTCATATTCTACAGTATTCCTAGTGCAGGAGAAATTGAATCTGAAAGTTGTGTAGTATCTTTCTCCTCTTGGGGACACTAGAATAGCACCACCACTAGAACCGTGTCTACTTCTAGCTCCATCAAAAAACAATTCCCAAACCTAATTATTCTGATCCTCTGAATCAGTATCCTCCTTGAGAAGGCTTGGTTCTATGGATCCACTTTCTTGTATCAAATAGCTTCCCAAATCAGCATCCCAAATAACATTTTCTTGGGCTTCAAAACCCTTTTCTAACTCTAGTTCATCAAGGAAAATGTTAGGGATACTTTCTGTCACAATGTTTTCTTCTCTGATAGTTGGGAAATCACTGTCATCAAATATAGGGCAGTTTGCATTGATGGTATTGGACACATATGGTTTTATATGGTGTGTTGCTAATGATTCAGACTTAATGGTAACCTTGGTACCATATCTTGTGTGGAACAACATGTGGGACCAATCAGAAGAATGGTAGCCTCCTATTTTGGCTGTGAGCTCCCTTGACAAACATATGGAAAATAATGTAGGGAGATCTATGATATATATATCAAGGAGGATAGAGAAATTAGGGATAGCATGAAGGATTAGACTGGTATCCTTGGCAACACCTATAGTGTTAACCGAGGATCCATCAAGTTGTGTAACACTTTTTTGGAAGGGTTCATACTTAAGTCCTAATTGGTCAGCCACTTTTTTGGGCATTACAGTGCTAGTAGCTCCACTATCTACCATACAATTATGTACTAAAGTTTTTTGATGATTAAAGATACATAAAATGGAGGTGGCTTTGAGTTCCTACCTTGCATGGGATTAGCCTTGGAGTTTCAACTTGGAGCCTCCTTTTTCCGATCAGTGTTGACCAACACTAGCTTTGTAGCTTCTTTTGTAGGCTGAGGAGTAGTCATTTCAGTCATGGCTTTCTTCAAAATTTTAGGTTTCCCTAGAATAGCCAAAGAGTCCCACATAGACATAGTAATGTTCACCTTTTTCATGTTTTCTACAATGTTGAAAGGTGACACAGTGTGTATTCTCTGTTGTTCTTTTACTATGATGGGATCTACCTCTTTGAGAATCTAGCCCTCTTAGCTTGTAATGGCAGGAGCCTTCTTGAATGTGATAGGAGTAGCTTGCTGCATTGGCTCTGCAAATGTAGTAGCTTTAGTACTAAAGTCTGCTCACTCCATGTCTTGAGCTCTTCTCTTTGACCATGTGTTAGCAGCAATGGAAGGTTCACCAATAACTCTATTGAAATCTTGTTGCTCCCAATTGAAGAGAGTAGTCTCATTATCTTGTGGTTCTTGTTGAGGAATTGATCCACTAGAAGAAGGCTCTGATTGAGCTTGTGAGGCACTCTAAACCATTAGTGCTTGGTTCATCCATCCATTTGAACATGTAGCCTAATTATGAGGTTGATTACAAGGGAAACACCATTCATTGTCCATAGCCATATTATTTTGACTAGGGACCATGACCTAACTGGATTTGCAGAATTAAGAGGTGCAGGGTTATATGGTTGGAATGGTCTTTGATTAAAGTTTTGTATTTTCCCTTGATAACCTCCTTGGTATGGTGGCCTACTTTGTTGATAAGGCTGTCCCTAATTCTGATATTATTGATTAGGACCTTGGCCTTATGACTGAAAGAGTGGTCTGATTCCTTACCCTTGCCTCTTTAGATTTGTAACCTCTTTAGTCAAAGTCTGCAGCAAATTTGCCATTTCTTGCTGACTAGTTTGTTGACTATTTTTTATCTCTTGCAGCTCTTGAGAGAAACTTGCTTTTAACTCTTCACCACTAGTACTACCTTGAGGTGCTAATATAGTGGGAATAGGGGTAAATGGGGGTACTTGTAAAGGTGTGGTAGGATGAAGGCTAGGGAAGATGGGCATGGGTGGCCTTCTAGCTATCATACCTACCTGAATCAAACAATTTTTAGCCCTGAAAGCTATGTCAAAAGCTTGGGGTAAAGAGATACCACCCATAGATTGGATCATGATAGAGATTTGGCTATTCAAGATTTACAAGAAGTATAGGAAAGCATGATCAACTAATGGCCTCATTGAGACTGGAATTCTATTCTATGTCTTAAGGAATCTACTATTGTAATCTGTCATTTGCTCTTGAGGGTCTCTTTTAATGGTTGTCAACTGCTCAACCAAAGACAATTTGTCTGATTTATCCTCAAAATGCTTACTCAATGCATCCCCTAATTCATCCCATGAAGTAATGGAGCCAACCGTTAAAGTTCTAAACCATTCAAGAGCCTTACCTTTGAGAGAGGCTGCTAATAATTTGGTGGCCACATCTTCTTGAGTTATATTGTGTATGCTGCAGATAGTGGTCACATCTCTAATGTGCTCAAAGGGAGTAGTTTGTCCTTCACCTATGAAATCAGGTATACTTTTTAGTGCCACCAAGGGCACATCATGATGTTGAGAAAAAGATAAAGGACTCCCTTGGTTGAAAGGTGCAAAAGAAAACTATCTAGCCATTGTAGGAGCTGTGATTTGAAGATTAACAACTATATGAGTTGTGTTGGATGCTAGATTTGAATCTTCTTCTAGATCTCTAGTTAGAGATCTTTCTCTTCTTCTGAGATGAAAGGGTAAAGGTCTCCTTTCTAAGGTATCAATAGGTGTAGACTGTACTCTCCTTGTAGGAGATGCTCTCTGAGTTGATCTACCTTTGTAGCCTCTTTCTAAGGGAAACTCTGCAAATTTGATAGGCTTTGAGCTTCTAGTCTCAATCTTTCTCATAAACTTTGAACAAGTTTAGCCCTGGATCTGTGAAATCAATGGAATCACTAGATATACTTGATAGAACCACTTCTAAAAGTCTATATTATGCAATCTGTATATCAAAGATAACATAATGAACATGAATCTGATATTGTCCCACCGGGCGTGCCATAACTGTTATACACTAAGTTTGCACCCTTGTTTCAAGCTCTCTTGGTCTTGATAACCTAGTATAACATGAGAATCATCTCTAGGTGTGGGACCTATGCTAACTGAGATGAGACCTCTAGATTCTAGGCTGGTTCCTCTTGGATAATCACCTTAATTTTCTTCTTGACATGAAAATGAAATTCTTGAAGGGAAAAGGAGTAGAAGGAATGTTGAAAGGGAAATGACTGGAAAGCAAACTACCTACTAGGTGATACACCGAGATGATGGTTTGAATCACAATATGGAGGATGAATTTAATGAACAAACTTAGGTTTAGGAGATCACAACTCACTAAATAGGCCTACATAAATATTTCATAAAAGGGCCTGCAATAGAAAGAGGCTATTCAGGGAAAGACAAAAACTTTCACAAACAATAGAATTCCTAAAAAATTTAGACACAATCTACAACCTGTAGACAAACATTCACCTCTGCAACTCGGTATAGGAATGAGACAGATTGTCAAGGGGTTGAGTTATACCCACAAGAGCATTCAAATCAAATCACCCACAAGAATACACAATAATTGTAGAAAGAGAGAGGGATCAAGAACCCTAAGATATCACTCAAAACATGCACATACTTCAATTCAATAAGAGAGAATTTAGACAAGGAAGCATAGGGACATAAAAGATGTCACAAAATACCTCTGCAGTATCTGAATATTCAATGGGAGGTTACAAAATGTAGAAAACCAAAGGGCAGAGAAAATGCCACAGATAGCCTTCTAAGAAAAGAGATTTTCTTCTTTACAAAATGTTAACTCTGAGCTCAAAAGCTCTCAAAAATTAATTATATACATCTCCCTTTGGCACACAGGCCAGAGTAAAACCTAACTAGGGTTACATTGATTTGCATATAATAATCCAACCCTAAATATCCTTCTGATCATCATGTATTTCTAAAAAATTTGGCCGATAAGATACTATCTTTTCCTGTATATCTCTTTACTGAGTCCACCTGTAGACATAGCCAGTTTGATCCATCTACCCTCCTGTAACTAGGCCTTGCCATGAATGCTCCAAATCTGATCCTGGTCTGATTTGTATTTTGAAGTACAGAAGACCAAAGGTGGCAGCACCCTTAAATGTTTTCTTCGGTGTGAGAATACCAACATGGTACCCCAAGAAATCAGAGGTGATGGCCATCAGATCCTCTCATCAACCTCCCTACTACAACTGTCCTGAAGAATTTAATCTGAGCTACCCACTTTATCACAATCATTCGTTGGATCAAAACCATAGCAAAACCTCATAGAGATATATTTGAATTTAAATAATAATGGGTAGTAGGTCAAATTTTAAAATGTGACCATCAACATCTATTTTTCCTGGCAGATGAATAGCCCAGATCATCCCTAAAATAGTTGGGAGAACCTTTGAAAAGTCAAGCGCCAGATGCCACCTGTAATACTCATCGACCAATCAGAAACAAGCACGTCAGGACCTTCTGGAAACATGGACCCATGGAAGACTAAGATTCTTATTGGATGATTGTCACATGATCTCATAGGGTTGGAAGATTCTATGAGATCAAGTGACAACCATAGATCCTCATCCTACTGACATCTCTATAGATCTTCTGACACAGTCCTACCAATAGAGTCTAGCTATCATCCAGCCAACCAATAAAGAATGAGCACATTAGAACATGAGGACCCACCTGAAAAAGCCCCAATAATAAAGAAAAATTTACAATCGGTGCATAATCTCACGTGTCAGAAAAACACCTTGAGAAGATGCACCAGCCATTGGATTAAAGTTATACATCTCACTGGGCCTGCTCTGATAGACTTAAAAAATCACCACCCTCAACCAATCAAAAACCTCCATGTTAGACAATGTGGTAATGGACCCACTGACAGTTGAAGCATTGCATTATAAAGAAGGATCAATGGCTTTCACAAGATCGCAAGCCTCTGACAGACCCTATGAAAACTCATGACAATCGTTGGATCTTGCTTAACTGGAACCCCCACATACCAAGACCACCAAACATTAAGAGAATGTATGACTGAAGGAATAATTAAGCCATTTGTTGAGTTGCTGACTGTTGAGACTTAACCACCAAACATTTAGTGATTAAGAGAACCATTGTAGTCGCCAATTCACCGAAAGGAAAAGATAACCACCAGGAAAATAAGAGAACTGGTGACCGACCAATAGAATTAAAGCATACATGCTAAATTCAGGGACTTAAGTGGCTGATAAAGTAATTGCAAAAATAGAACCAGGCCTAGGGTTTTAGGGCTTTTTGGCACAACGGCTAGATTTTTCAATTTTTTTGACCTGCAGACTAGAGAGAAAAATAAATTGTAGAGGCCAGACAATAGGACATAAAGCCATGAAATTTTTAGGGGTGCTCGGCAAGATTAAAATGCAGACCTTGGAATAGATCCTAGTCAAATTTGCATGGAGCAAGGAAAAATTGGGTAACGGGCCCATAACAATGGCTACCAACAATAAATTCACCAAGTCAACTCAACAAATCACATAGAACTCCAGTCGGTAAACTAGAAATACTGAGTGATAGATAAATAACTGAGCAAGCCAAGAAAAACTAAGCACCATTTTCAAACGAGCACCATAGGCATGATCGAGTAACACTTTCAGTGAGCACCAAAGACTACCAAGTTCCTTCAGTGACCGAGCTTCTTTCAATGATCGAGCCCATCGGTCAAGGCTACAACTGAGTAAGACCGACCAAAATACCAACACCCCATGTAGTTTCATCAAGGACAAGAATGCCCCTACCTTAACCTTGGATGCCCCCGCATCACATTTTCAAGATTGAAATACAAATCTGGCTTCATCATGACTATCTAAATCATATTTTAAAATTTTTAACTCCTACACGTAGTTAACTATTCGAGGCTAATCTATTTAATATTTTGAGGCAATCATCATTTCCCTCTCTTCAATCATCATTTCATCATCATTTATTCTTGCTTTGATGTAATTCCAATTATACTTATTCAAACTAGGGAAAATTTCCATCACTCGGTGGTCAAACTTGGTCTTATGTGCTTAATCGATCATCTTGAACCTTATCTTGATTTTGATCAAATCTATCTCATTTTTGGATCTCCTCTACCTCATTTCGATTTCAATCCTAAGGAGGTAGGAATAGTCTATCTCTTAAAGCTCTAAATTGATTTTGATATCTTATCTATCCTTTCGAGTTCTCATTCGATGAAGTTTGAGACTAGTTGTCTTTCTAGACTTCATTTGATTAAGTTCAGAGTCAGATCTATCTTATCAACCTTTTCTAGTTCTCTTTCAATAAAGTTTGGGATTAGCTATCTCTCTTTTCTTTGTTCGATCAAGTTCAGAGTTAGATCTATTTCCAAAATGGTCAGCATTCCCCTAGAGATTCATGACATGGCTTAACCACTTCTTGTGTCTTCTATAAGTCTAGTGGTTGCATCGAGCATTAACATGTCAATCTTTTGGTGCCACGACAACCATTACTTGTAACAAGTGGCATCAAAACTTGGTAAGAGGTTTGAATCCCCATGGATAGCGCTGAGGGGGAGATTGTTGGAAAAAAGGTCAGTGCTCCCCTCAAGATTCATGACATGGCTTAACCACCTCCCGTGTCTTCTATAAGGCTAGTGTTTGTATCAGGCATTAACAAGTCGATCTTTTGATGCAACAACAACTACTACTTGTAACAAGATCTGTATTAGTTACCGTGACATCATCATTCTTTGACTCAATGTGTTCCTAGATCTCTCACACATTAGTCGAAGAGGGGCAATTTTAATCACCCAAAAATGATCTAGTAGACCTTGAGCTCCACTATGACATTAAACATTAAAAATGCTAGACTTTATCTTATACTTAATCAGTCTTATCTCTTGATTATATCATCACTTTAATCATTTACTTGATGATATCCTAAAGTTTGACCACTTTATCCTAAGATTTATTTTATTAAAAGAACATGAATTAAATAAAATATACTTTATCCTATGTGTGTACATGAAAAAAAAAATTCCTAATTTGAAAAAGAGAGGAAAAGATAAAAGTGGAATCTTTTTTGCCTCTTAATCCTCACCACTCATTTCTACCTAACTATTCATGTCTATTGATTTTTCCTCTTGAGCATCTTGTGCCCTAAATTCAAAATGAGGATTATCCTCCAACCCTTGGATTTTGCCTCTTAATCTCAACAATCCATTATTATTCAAAAGGAGACTCTCTCCTCATTATTTGCTAATCAATCAATCAATAATCTCTTGCATCTTAGATATCACTCATCCATGCTATTGTTATGCTATCATTTTGTTTACTTGCATTTTTAGCTTAGCATTTCCTTATTTTATGTAGCTTAAATCACATAGCTTAACTAGGAGGTATTGTAATCTTGTTAGATTAGCTTCACTTTCTTGTTCTTGCATTTGCATTCTAGCTTAGATCTTGCACTTCATTTAGATCAATCTCTTATCTTGCATCTTCATTTTGAATCTTTCATTCTATGGTGCACCTTGCAAGAGTTCATTATTAAGGTTCATTTGAGAGCCACTATGCATAATATTTACATTCTTGCATGTCATAGATAGGAAGATATAATCCACTTCTTGAGATATCCCTCTTCATGGATTCTCTCAAGTGAAATGGTTTACAAAAGTGTGTCACATTATGATCACACAATAAATTTCATATACATCTTTTAGTGATGCCTTCCATGAATCCTTTATTGCTTGTAACAACACAATGTGTTCACCAATATTAGCTGCATGAATTATCATGCTATCCATGGCACTTACATCAGGGGTGTTCACTAATTCTTTAGCTTTACGAGTATTCTTTTACAGTGACTCTATTTGTGGTATCAAAAATGTTTTGAACTCCATGAGTTCAATTTTGATTTGATTCTTCTATTTCCTTAACTCATGTTGCACTCCCATTAGGTGCTTTAGCCTTTGATAATGATATTTTAAGGTATCAACCTTTGTTGTTACCTTTGCTAGCTTCTTAGTCAACTCCTTTTCAACTAAATCATCTTTTTCCTTTATGTCCTTTGTGAAATTTGAAATCAAACAAATATTCTAAAATAATGAAAGAATATCTTGCAATTATTTTTGTAACTCAGTAACCAGTTTAGAAAGTGTTACCTTGTCAAGTGCTACTAATTGAAGTAATTCTTCAATTATTTTATCTTCCATCTTCTTCCTATTCACTTGCAATAAATATTAACTGACCTCAATACCTGGTTGATAGATTTGACTCACCAGTTCACCCAATTGGCTGTATATATTACCTTTCTCATTGATATCAACTTCCGGTACTATTTCTTGTGGTAGCTCTAACATTTTCTAGCACATCTATTTTCTTCTTCTTTTCTAGTAGCTTATCTTGTGTCACTTTCCTCTTGAGTAAATCTCCAAATTCAAATAACTCCTTGGGGATCAAGGTGGAGATGTCAACTTTCGATATTACAATAGGTTTAGAGATCAACCTTCTCCTTTTCATGCTTTCTCTTCTTTGACTTCTTCATTTCTGGAGATTCCTTCTTTGTATCAGATTGTATAGTAGTTGTATCCTCAGTTTATGATCTTTTTATTTCTCTTCCTTCTTCTCTTGTTGTTTATTTTCCTCCTTTTCTCTTCCTATTTTTCTTCTTTCTTTTCTTCGGTATCCATTTCCTTCTCCTTGGGTTTCTCCTTCTCTGGTTCTTGTGATTGACTTGGACCTGTAGTCTTAGTGGGGATCACCAGATCTTGGGTCTAATCTTTGGCAATATCAGTATCTATAGTGTCCTTTTGTGTAGTCTCCTTTTCTAGTTTGGTAGGGTCTTCAACATCAGTTGGAATTTCATTTGTCAATTCTAAGATAAGCTCATTTACCTCTGAAAAATTAAGTATTTGTTCAATGACAAGATCTACATCCATTAACTTTTCTTTTGCTAAATAATCAACATTCGATTATTCAATATCCTTTACCTCTGTAGTCATTACATCTTCATTAACTTCTATCTCCTTTGCTAGGTCTTTATCTGTTATATCTTCAATTATAATTTCATCTTTATCTAAGTTCAAGTCAGTAGGGTATGACTTACCGTGGGGCTCCTTGATTTCAGTTAGTAGGGTGGGAAATAAAATCTTTCTCCTTAATTCATGTCTCTCCTTTTTCACTTCTTCATGTTTACCGGCTATTATTCTCAATGCTCTACCCTTGAATATAAATCTCTTGGAATATTCCTGCAATGCTTCCTTTATTCCTCTAGTTGGCAATTCAGGTACTATAATAGCTAGGGATCTCTCCATCATTTGTTTCTCAGATGCCAAGGCATATTTCTATCTTGCATCTATAATTTGGTATAATTCATCAAATACTCAATTGGCCATGTCAACCGATGTAGTTCTAAAATTGTGCAGAGTAAATACAATATCTTCTTCAATCTTTTAATTTTCCTATTCACTCTTGCTCTCATATTTAATCTATTTTATTCCAGAATAACCTTCGTACTCTTTGAGTATTTTAAGAGACTCATCTAAGTTTCTAGGTTTAGGTGTCTGGTGTTGCAAAATTTTTAATTGAGTAACATATTTATATTAGGTTTCACTATCTTCTTGTAATTTCAAAATGTCCTTCTTGGTCTACCAGAAGTCTTCTTTTCTCTCATGTAAGTTTTGGTCTTTTATTTATTTTTATCTTATTTCTTCTTCTCTCTCAATATGGAGGAAGACCTTGTTAATGTTCTTTCACCAATTGGACTAGGGGTTTCCTTTTTCATTTTTAATTTATTCCCTTTGATCTTCAAAGGACCAGCTTTATCTTCTTCAACAAAAACTCCCAAATTTTCTAACAGAGTACTAATCATCCTATTGGTTTTCCTTAATTCCTTAGGTATAAATATACTTATCTTGATTTTATTCTTTACTTCATCATAGGTTCCATACCAAGTGGCTTTATTATCAACTGGTTTCTCTAATAAACCTTCAATCTACAATGATGCAACATCAATATCCATTTCATAACCCATTGGTGGTAATCACATGGTTTTAGGCTCCACAACCCTAACTATACATGTGTCAGTATCAACTTAAAAAGATATAGTATCCTTGTAGTTTTCCACTAGCTGTGGTCGAATTCTAAACTTTTTATGTATTTTAGCTTGAAACTTTGAGAAATAATCATTCATGATCATGTCAAAGTTATCTCTTAAACTTTTAATAAACTCATTTATCTAATAAATAATCAATTTGTTCACATTCCATACCACATCACTGATTGATGGAAATAAGGTTTGAAAGTAGAAAAATATACATACCAACATTGATCTGAACTTCAGTGTGTTGGTATTTTATTTCCTGATTGTGTTCAAATTATCATAAAACTACTTCAATAAGATCTCACATAGATTTATCTTTATATATTTCTTCACAATCTTGTAGGCTATATCTATAGCTCCATAACGTACACTATCTACCTGAGATGACTGAAAAATTTGGTAGGATATTATATATTTCATGCGAATCTTAGTTTAGGATCATCAACTATAGAAAATTTCAAACCTCTTCCATCCCATATAGCTTAACTTAGCTCACACAATTTATTTTTTCAGTTTTCTTATGAGCTCTCATTCTATCACTGATTGGATAACCTGTCACAATGTGTAGTACATCTTTTGTAATCTTCACAAGCGCATTAAGCTAGATGAAATAATCATGTACTCGGCTTAATACAATACACATCCATTCTGACTTAAACAGTGTTGGTACATGCATGGAATGAAACAAACCCTTAGTTTCCAAATGTATATGTTTGTCTTTCATTTTCCCATTTTGCACATGGATTCTAGTAGGTTTTATCTATATCATCTTGGCAGATCTCTTCTATCTTGCAGTGGATGAGGGCACAAATATCTTCAATTAGAATAAATCTTGGAGGGATGAAAGATAGGGCTCCCATTTTGTCTGGTTCAGTGGCTATGGCTGGTGGTAGCTTGTACTTGGGATTGACTGGATCAATCTTCTCTACGACAACAAGATTTTGTACTTTTGGTGTCATTTATACATAGACTAATCACTTGATCATAGTGTTTATTTTGAATGATGACTTGATCATGATTTCACAACTCAGGAAAACACCAAAAATAACTTGAATGTACTTGATAATACTTAGATCTATTATCTTGATCACTCAGATACTCTTGGAGGTCTCATTTATGCATAGTGCTTCAAATGCTCTCGTAAATATAAGGTGAAAATGAAATGACAAGGGGTCTATTTATAGTTTTTCTATGATTAGGGTTTCCAATGACTATAATTTTAGTATTAAATTCTCTTTAAAGACTCTATTTTTTACCAATAACCAAATACACTTTCCTTTCACCAAATGGAACAAAATAACATATAGTCTTCCCAATCAAAATATGAAATGTCAACTTCACAACATATATCCAAATGCATCTAAATATGGTAATATGGATATTTACACAAATTTTAGGAACCAATTTAAGATTGAATTTTAGTTATCATCTCCTACACAAACCTTTGACCAATTAGGTGAAGATAGGTGCACCCAATCTAGAGGATGAGGTGCCATCCATTATTCCAAGTTTAGTTCCATCATCTTGAGACTTTCTTCTCCATGTTCTATTTATTTAATCTCTTATCTCTTCAACATTTTACTCGAACAGTTTCACTCAGTTGTTCCTTGGTTGGGGATTTGCCTCCATATCTATATTCTTTAGCTAGGTGACTGACCTTATGAAAATAAAAATATGTCATTCCAAAATTTCTCCATGATCTTCTATTGTTCCGTCCAAGTATCAAAATAGAATTTGCAGAAATGTGTCCAAATCTCCCACATGTTGTACATGTAATTCTTGTATTGTAGTCTAATGGTATAGTTGATCCTTCTCAGTTGTTTGTTGTATTATATCGATTAGGTACCCATTTCACATTCTTCCTTTGTGGCCTACATTCTTCATACTTATGACCATATTTTTTGCAGTTATTATAGTAGCCATTGAAGTTTGGCTTCCTTGTATTGCTAGAAATCCTTGATCTACACTCAAATGCTTTGTGACCATACTTATTGCAATTATAATAATAATCATTAAACTTAGGAATGCTCGATAGAATACCTCTTTTTCTCCTTCAAACATTAGTTGTATGACCTGGTTTTCAACAATGATAGGAAGTAGGTTTCTTTATCTTTTATGGGATAGCAATATCTAAGTTGGCTTCTTATTTCAAGAAGACTCTCCCATCTTAGTAGTATTGTTTGCATTAAATTTGAGTCCAGAAGTATCTCTTCATTGTATTTGACCTCTTAGTTGTTCATCTAGTGGCCTCAATGTTTCTTCATTCCTTTCCAAGACTTCATTTGCATCATTTTCAGATTTTAGTTCATTCTTCATATGTTCATTTTTTTTTATCTCAGTCCAACAATTTCTTCAACTTTTCTTGCAATATCCTGATGAGCACTGACTAGTTGATCTGACATATTGAAGTGAATTTATTTTAACCTCAATATTTCCCCATCTTTCTCAATCAGCCTTGCATTTATTTTTCTTCTCTCATCTTCAACCATTCTTTTTTCATTTTCATCTTTCCTCTTTTGTTCTAGGACTTCACACATCCTTACCAATTGAGATTTATGTTCTCTTTTAGGTTCTTTTACCTGATTATTTAGGTTTTTATTCCCTTTAGTAAATTATGATATGGCAGCTTCAGATTCAACAGGTAAACTTCCTTTTGATTATTCTTCAAGTTCTTCAACCTGATCTTGTGTATCTTTCAATTGACGGGATAGCTCCTTTCTCTTGTTAAGTCAATCTTTAGTTTCCTCCTTAGTTCATGAATATGGTCATTTTCAATCCTTAGTTCCATGTTCATGATATCAATCACCTTCTCATAGTCTCTTTCCATCTCTCCAGATATTTCCTCTCAAGTGGTTAAACTTCTAAATAAGAGACTTTTCTCTGATACCAATTATTGGATTAATTTATGGAAAGTTAAGTACTAAGAGGGGAGGGGTGAATTAGTACTCTAAATTTTTTAACTAACTTTCAATCCATTCATTGATTTCATTACTTTGCATATAACAACATAAAAATATGTAAACCAATATCATGAAACACAACTCATAACACCATGATTTTGGTATCACAAAAATCCTTGGTTAGAGGAAAAAATTGTGGTTAGGATGACACCCACAACACTTCACTACTGTAGTATAAATCTTTCTCGGTTAGAGCTACAATGTTAGCTATTTTTGAAAGCTTACCCTGTTAAGAGTCTAAAGAATGATTAATTCTACCTTGCTAAAGGATTTTACAAATCTAATCTAAGAGATAAACCCTGTTAAAGGATTTACAATATAAGAGATGTTATGATCTACTCGGTTAAGAGATTTTACAATTCTGATTAGACATTAATCAATACATAAAGTTGTTTGTAATACTTGCATCAACATATGATTTTCAGACTCAATATGCTCAATAACAATTTACCGAGCATATTGTACTTTTCTCACAATATCAATTTTGTACTCAGCAACTTCAACTCTAAATCACATTCACACTCTGTTCTTACTACTCTATTACTTGATAAATTGGCTAATTTTAAAAATTTGAGAATCCAAATTTGGCTACTAATTCAAGATTTAAGGGAACCTAAATCACCACATTTTAAAAAAGTTTTGATTTATAAATATTTAAATCACAAAATAATTTATTTTATAAAAAAATTGAACTCAAAAATTTGCCACAATGTTTGATACATGGTTAGATTTGATTTGTCATATTTATATAAGTTATTGTAGAAATTTAAATTAATTCTCCAACAATATATGTTTTGTAATGCTTATGGGAGATGAAATTTCTTTCGGATTGTTGATCTCAATATATATCAATGGTCTTGAAGAAATTTTGGGCCCCATTAGTATTTAAAAATATCAATACATTTGTCTCACACAATACAATAAGGTTATAAGATTATATTTTAAATAAATGGTAGCAAGTCATTATTACAGAGTCTATTCCTTAAACCCATCAAAGATTTTCACATTAAGCCTAATAATTTTCTATAAGAATTCTATTTTTTTTAAATAGAAGTATTCACCATGGTGATTAATTAATTTCTTTTTATTGTTTGAGATTCACCAATATTTTCTGTTGGAAACAATTGTCTGAAGAAAATTGCTACTCAAATTATGTATTGTCTTTGATGTCACACAATGTCATAGTCTGCAACAATCAGTTCCTACCGAGCTCAGTCAGTCTGCCAGACAGGAAAATTAGTGTTTACCGAGTTCAGTCGATTATCAAAGAAAATCAGCATTTACCGAGTTCAGTCGGTCATCAAAGGAAATTCAGTGTTTACCGAGTTCAGTCGGTTATCAAAGAAAAGTTAGCATTTATCGAGTTCAGTCGGTTATCAAAGAAAAGTTATCATTTACCGAGTTCAGTCAGTTGTCAAAGAAAAGTTAGCATTTACCGAGTTCAGTCGGTTATCGAAGGTAAAGGATTGTCGGTGTTTACCGAGTTCCCTCGATCTCCGAAAGATTGTAAAATTTATGGTCACCGAGCACTGTCGACCCTTGAAGGAGTTTCACAAATAAAGTTTTCTTAATTCAGCCGACTGTTATGCTAAGTAATGTCAATTTGACAAATCTAAAATCATATAAATAAAAGGTCAAATGTGAAAAATATACAAGATATACTGCAGAAGATTTACAGAAGAAAGCAGGAAAGGTGTATGCAAATTTGTGAAGGATGTTCAGATATCCTTAAGGTGCAGCAGAGATTTATTCGATCAAGAAGGATCACACTTATGCAGAACAGAGATCTGTAATCAGCAAGGCAGTTGCATTATTATACAGGTCATTTTCATTGTTACTTTTTTATCATTGTAACAGTGAATTCTAAATCTCTTAACCGAGTTGGTTTAACAACCATATTGTAAATCCTCTAACAAGGTGACAATTCCATTGAATTGTTTTCAAGACCTCTTACCAGACCACTCCTAGCAGGGTGATTAAATCCTCTAACAAGGTCACACCTAACAGTGTGTTTTGTAACCTTTTACCGGGTTGGCTTCTAACCGGGCATCACTTCAGAAAAGTGAAAATCAGTATCTAGATACATTGGTGGTTTTTCCCATATTGGGTTTCCACATTAAATCTTGTGTCTCTTGTGTTCTTAATTGCTATCTTAATCATATACATGTGCTGATGAATATCTAAAGATAATTTTGCTAATACTTTCTGCATCTTCAAAGTTACTGCAATCTATTTACTGAGTGCTAAACAGATAATATTCATTAAGATATCCTAAGGGATCTGGAAGGAAATAATTGTGAAGTGTTTTATGGTGGACTGATTCACCCCCCCCCTTGCTCTCAGTCACTTCATCCATATTCCATCAATTGGTATCAGAGCATTTGGTGCTTGCAGGAAGGGTTTCAAGGACCTAAGCTAAAGATCAGGATGTCTTACAAGAGGGAAATTCCAAAGCTCAACAGAGATAACTTTTCAGCATGGCAAGGTCTCATGCGACTTCATCTAGCTTCCATTGGTGATTCAGGATGCAAATACATTGATGAAGAATACACAGTTCCTACTGGCGCATTAACTGTTGAAGACATTGCAGAGAAAAAGACTCATAACACCATGATGATAGACATTGCATCTGCTCTCAGCTATGAAGAATTTGATGATATTAAAGAATACACTACTACATATGAAATGTAGATGACACTGAAGAAAATATATGGTGGTGATGCAAATGTGAAAAGAGCCAAAGCAGAAAGCCTAAGAGGACAGTTTGACAAGATGAATATGAAGGAAGATGAAAACATTGCAAAATATGTTGAAAGAATCAAAGCAAGTGTAAGTGCAATTAGAGCTTCTGGAGGAACAATCTCTTATGAAACTATTATAAGTAAGGTACTCAGAACATTACTCCCTATCTATGCAATAAGAGTATCAGCTATTCAAGAAAGAAGATGTGAAACAAACCACAATATAACTTTGGATGCTTTAGTTGGAAGATTGATAGCCTTTGAATTAGACAACTATGACAACTATGTTCCAAGTTCCAAAAATATTGAATCAGCATTTGAGGCCAAGGTTTCACTAAGGAAGAACAAGAAAATTAAAGAAGTTCAGTCAGAAAGTGAAGAAGTATCAGAAGAAAGTTCTGATAGTGATCTTGAAATTGTATAAGCATTACTTGCAAAGAAGTACTCCAAAGGGAAAGGTAAATATAAAGGTAAAACTCCGTTAATCTATTTTTCATGTGAAGAAATTGGACATATTGTAGCTAGATGCCCAAACAAACAGGTCAAGGAAGAGAAGAGAGGTCACAAGTACTATGGCAAAAAGAATTTCAAATCATTCAAGGATAAAGGTAAGAAAACATGTTTTATGGCTAAAGATTCTGATGATAGTGAAGAAGAAATTGTCTTTATTGCTATAAAAGATGAATCTGATGATGATGAAGATAAGATGGCACTTATTTCTCATATAAGAAAAGATGATATATGGATAATAGACAGTGGATGTTCACACCACATGACTGGTGACAAGACAAAATTTGAATATCTAGAAGACTGTGATAGTGGCAATGTAAGATTTGGAAACAATGAACCTTGTTGCATAAAAGGAAAAGGAAGAATCTCATTAACCAAAGAACTCATATGTGATAATGCTTATTGGGTTGAAGGACTAAAACATAATCTTCTAAGTGTAGCACAGCTAATCAACACTGGTTTCAAGGTTGAATTCATGAATGGTCAAGCAAGACTACTGAATGAAAAAGGAAAACTCATTGGATCAGGCAATCAAACAAAAGGTAACTTGTTTTATCTTGATCTTAGTGAATATTCATGTTTTATTGCTCAAATTGAAGAAAGTTGGCTATGGCACAAAAGGTTATGCCATGTGAATTTTGATAACATGATAAAAATAAGCAAATTCAAGAAGGTTAGAGGCATTCCTACTTTGAAGAAACCTGATACTGGTCTATGTAAGAATTGTCAGATTGGCAAAATGAGTAAAACTAGTTTCAAGAGTAAGAACTATCAGTCTAAAGAAATTTTGGAAATTGTGCATATTGATTTATGTGGACCTACTGGAATACAAAGCTATACTGGAGATAAATTCTTTATTCTTTTCGTTGATGATTATTCTAGAATGATGACTGTTATGTATTTAAGAGAAAAATCAGAAGCATTTGAAAATTTCAAATGGTACTTAGCAAGAGTGGAAAAGGAAACAGAGAAAAGATTGTAATGCCTAAAGATCAGACAGAGGTGGTGAATTCATCTCCCATGATTTTAACAACTTTTGCATTGAAAGAGGAATCAAAAGATAGGTATCAGCTCCTAGAACTCCTGAGCAGAATGGAATAGCAGAAAGAAGAAATAGATCTATTATGGATTGTGCAAGGACTCTAATGATAGAAAAGAACATCGCTATAAAGTACTGGAAGGAAGCTATCAACACTGCAGTTCATACCTTGAACCGAGTACAATTGAAGAAAGACACATTCAAAACTCCTTATGAATTATGGTATGGCTATAAACCCAATGTAAGTTACATGAAAATATTTGGTAGCAAGTGCTATATCTTAAAAGAATCCAGAAGAAATAAATTTGATGTGAAAAGTGATGATGGAATATTCCTAGGATATTCTAGCAAAAGCAAGGCATACAAATGTCTGAATTTGTCTACTCACAAAGTCATAGAAAGTATACATGTAAAATTTGATGAGTTTGCAAAAAAGACTGAAGAAGAAAGAAAAAGGGAACCTGAGAACTATAGAAGATTCGTTTACATTGAACCTGAAACATTGGCAGACACAACTATCAATGAGGAAACTATATCTATCGAGCCGAGCACAGTTACCGAGTCACAGGAAGAAGTTCAAACTGAGTCATAGGAAGAAGTTCAAACTGAGTCACAGGAAGAAATTCAGACCGAGTCTCAGCCTGAAGTTACCGAGCAAATATCTACCGAGCTCGAGCAACCTGAAGAAGAGATCCTAGAAGACAATAGCATGAATCATTCAAAAAGAAAGGAACCTATACTAGCCAAATATGTCAGAAGACATCATACACCAGATCAAATTATTGGTAACAAATCAAATGGTACTATGACAAGAAGCAAGCTAAAAGGTACATGTCTGCTTACTGATTTTGAACCTAGAAATATCAAAGATGCATTGGATCATGAAAGTTGGATTGAAGCAATGAATGAAGAATTAGAACAAATACAAAAGAACAAAACATGGACTCTTGTACCTAGACCTAAAGATAAGAATGTAATTGGAACAAAATGGGTATTCAGGAATAAGCTGAATGAAGATGGTCAAGTATCTAGAAACAAAGCTAGATTGGTATGTAAAGGTTATTCTCAAGAAGAAGGTATAGATTATGGAGAAAATTTTGCTCCTGTTGCAAGATTAGAAGGTGTAAGAACTCTACTTGCTTATGCAGCACACAAAGGATTTAAGGTATATCAGATGGATATAAAATCTACATTTCTCAATGGAATTCTTGATGAAGAAGTCTACATTGAACAACCTGAAGGTTTTGTTGATCCAGATAAAAAAGACATGGTCTGCAGGTTACACAAAGCATTGTATGGTTTGAAACAAGCTCCTAGAGCATGGTATGAAAGACTCCATAACTATTTGATTCAGATTAATTTCAAAAGAGAAAATGATAACAACAATCTGTATATTAAAGAAGGACCGGATGACAAAATTGTATTGGTAGAAATATTTGTAGATGATACTATATTTACAGGGAATGAGGATTAGTGCAAAGAATTTTCAGATCAAATGAACAAAGAATTTGAAATGTCTATGTTTGGTTTAATAAAATTCTTTGTTGGTCTTCAAATTCAGCAAAGCAAGAATGGTATATACATTACTCAATCTAAATACATTAAGGAAATACTTAAGAAGTTTGGTATGGAAGATTCAAAACCAGTTGGTACACCCATGTATACTAGACTAAAACTTACCAAAAATGATGATTCAAAAGAAGTTGATCAGACCCTATACCGATCTATGATTGGAAAATTGTAGTATGTAGTACATACAAGACCTGATATTGCCTTAGCAGTCGGTATAGTAGCTAGATTCTCAGCAAAACCTAAGGAAAATCATATGATGGCAATCAAAAGAATCTTAAGATACTTAAGAGGAACTGAAGAATATGGTTTATGGTATAAATTTGGAGGCAATCTAGATTTAAAAGTGTTTACTGATGCTGATTGGGCAGGGAACATTGATGACAGAAAAAGCACAAGTGGTGGAGCATTTTTTCTTGGAAAAAGACTAGTATCCTGGACTAGTAAAAAGCAAAATTGCACATCTCAATCCATAGCTGAAGCAGAATATGTTGCTGCTGCAGTAAACTGTTCAAATATTGTTTGGTTTAAATAGCTATTAGAAGGTATGAAGGTTGAAATCAAAGAACCAGTTTTTATATTTTGTGACAATACCAGTGCAATAAACATTTTGAAGAATCCAGTGATGCATTCCAAAACCAAGCACATTGCTATTAAATATCATTTTGTCAGAGAATTGGTGCAGGACAAGGAAATCAGATTAGAATATATTCATACAAAAGAGCAGATTGCAGATATTTTTACCAAACCATTACCTAAGGATGCATTTGTGTATCTAAGAGGTAAGTTAGGGGTCATTCCCCTATTCGAGGCTCACTAAATACAGTTTTAGTGATGCATCAACCAGAACATGATTGAAAATCAACCAGTTGATGCAGCATATTCAAGGAATCATTGCATATGAATCAGTACTTGAGGTACATTAATTTACACCGGTAATATGAGAATTGTCTTTGGCATGTGTTGTCAAAGAGGGAGTGTTTGTTATGTCTTTGCTATTACTTCAAGAAATTTTCAATAATTAGAAGGAAGATTTTTTCAGGAAAAAGGAAGTTTGCTGACAGAGGGAGATTTGAATCTGAACCGAGCTAATTCTTTCAAATTTCTTATGCTATGACATATTATGTTGCCATCAATGCCAAAGAGGGAGATTGTTGGAAACAATTGTCTAAAGGAAATTGCTACTCAAATTATGTATTGTCTTTGATGTCACACAATGTCATAGTCTGCAGCAATCAGTTCCTACCGAGCTCAGTCAGTCTGCTAGACAGGAAAATTAGTGTTTACCGAGTTCAGTCGGTTATCAAAGAAAATCAGCATTTATCGAGTTCAGTCGGTCGTCAAAGGAAATTCAGTGTTTACCGAGTTCAGTCGGTTATCAAAGAAAAGTTAGCATTTACTGAGTTCAGTCGGTTATCAAAGAAAAGTTAGCATTTACCGAGTTCAGTCGATTGTCAAAGAAAAGTTAGCATTTACCGAGTTCAGTCGGTTATCGAAGGTAAAGGATTGTCGGTGTTTACCGAGTTCCCTCGGTCTCCGAAAGATTGTAAAAGTTATGGTCACCGAGCACTATCGGCCCTTGAAAGATTTTTGCAAATAAAGTTTTCTTAATTCAGCTGACTGTTATGCTAAGTAATGTCGATTTGACAAATGTAAAATCATATAAATAAAAGGTCAAATGTGAAAAATATACAAGATATACAGCAGAAGATTTACAGAAGAAAGCAGGAAAGGTGTATGCAAATTTGTGAAGGATGTTCAGATATCCTTAAGGTGCAGCAGAGATTTATTCGATCAAGAAGGATCACACTTATGCAGAACAGAGATCTGTAATCAGCAAGGCAGTTGCATTATTATACAGGTCATTTTCATTGTTACTTTTTTATCATTGTAACAGTGAATTCTAAATCTCTTAACCGAGTTGGTTTAACAACCATATTGTAAATCCTCTAACAAGGTGACAATTCCATTGAATTGTTTTCAAGACCTCTTACCAGGCCACTCCTAGCAGGGTGATTAAATCCTCTAACAAGGTCACACCTAACAGTGTGTTTTGTAACCTTTTACCGGGTTGGCTTCTAACCGGGCATCACTTCAGAAAAGTGAAAATCAGTATCTAGATACATTGGTGGTTTTTCCCATATTGGGTTTCCACGTTAAATCTTGTGTCTCTTGTGTTCTTAATTGCTATCTTAATCATATACATGTGCTGATGAATATCTAAAGATAATTTTGCTAATACTTTCTGCATCTTCAAAGTTACTGCAATCTATTTACCGAGTGCTAAAGAGATAATATTCATTAAGATATCCTAAGGGATCTGGAAGGAAATAATTGTGAAGTGTTTTATGGTGGATTGATTCACCCCCCCCCCCCCCCCCCCCCTCTCAGTCACTTCATCCATATTCCATCATTTTCTACACAAAAATTGTTATTCAAAAATAATCGCCAATAAGAATACTTTTTTTTCAAAAAGTTTGAGAGATTCGCCAATAGAAATTATTTTATTTTTCAGGAAAATGAAAGATTCACCAAGATTTTATATCTTTTTTAAGAGGGGGGTTTCTTAAAGATTACTCTATGCTAGAGGCTATGAGCATACTTCCCAAAATATTTCTTCCCCTAAGATACCTACTAATGCTTTGATTCTCTTTGATCAACCTATGCATATATACTAAGGGATAAAGTTAATATGAAAAAGATGAAATTGAACAAACATGATAATTTTATTTACATGTTACATTTTATTAAAATTTATTTGGATGAAGAAGATACTCTTTATAATGATTATTTCAATGTTCCTAATGACAATTATGATATTCATGCACTAGTGAATATGATGATATGTATGATCTTATTAATGTTAATAATGATTTTCCTATTATGTTTGCAAAAAAAATATCTTTTAGTCCTGGTCATGAACAAAGTGACCCATATTTACAACATGGTCATTTCTTGTAGGTATTGTTGGCATTGCTGTCAAAGGGGGGAGAATTATTATAGGAAAATTAAAGATATTTAATGAGGAGAGATAACTATGTTGGAAGAAAGGGGGAGAGAAAAATACAAAAAATGAAGATTACTGACATTGCTAGTATATCTCGCATGTGAGATACATGAGATATATAATGTGTTTCCTTCAATGCAAAAGGGGGAGATTGTTATCCCAACTAATGAGATTGATACCCAAACTGATCTTGGCTGATGATGATAATGAAAAAGGATAACTAAGAAATGAAAGGTATGCAAAATAATTGGATCATTTGTTATGTTGTCATTGATGTCAAGCCTATTGACTTACTGATTGCATGTTTCCATATCAATCTGAAACATGTGATGTTGAGTAAAGAAATGGTTGGTAAAGATAGAAGATGAAATAAAGAAGTGATGTTAAGTATGTGAGCTTAAATAGGAAATTCTTGAATCGGTCTTTGACAAGGTAATATTGATTTGATTATTTTAAATGATTTAATGAAGTTGTAAAATGATGCACAAATCAGTTATATTGATAAGTAACAAATGATTGATGTTGTGAAAGGAAAAGACAAGGAAACAATGTGTTCTATCGAGATGGAAATGCTTTTCGATAAGTAAAGACTTTGGTTGCTCACAGTTAACCAAGTAAATAATAACTGATTAGATGGACTTAACTGAGTAGATGATGTGTTACAAGTAGTGGTTGTCATTGCACCAAAAGATCAACTTTTTAATGTTTGATACAACCACTAGACTTATATAGGACATTGGAGGTGGTTAAGCCATGTCACAAATCTCGAGGGGAGTACTGACCATTTTGCCAAAAATATCCCCCTCAGCATTATCTGAGGGGATTCAAACCTATGAGCTAGCTCTGATACCACCTATTACAAGTAGTGGTTGTTGTTGCACCAAAAGATCGACATGTTAATGCCCGATACAATGAGTAAACTTATAGGATGCACAGGAGGTGGTTATGCCATGTCATGAATCCTGAGGGGAGTGCTAACCATTTTTCCAACATGAAGTTGGTCAATTAAACAAGAAATCAAGTAAAAGACAACATCAAATGAACATCTGGATTGATCTAGAAGAATCTAAGGTAGGAAAAAAATTAGTTAATGAAATCAATGAATAAAAAATGTTAGGTACAAATAAATCATGAATATTTAATGATTGGTTTGAGATCCAAGAAAAGTTCAAGTTCCAAGGTGAAGATATAACTAGAAAAATTCATAAAACATTTCACCAAGTTATATATTTGATTGAATGGATGAGATTAAGTGGTGAATAGGATTAAGTGTAAATAATTATCTCTATAAAGTAGGATAATGATGATCATATTGTTGATACTGAATTGCTTATTTTCTTATAGCTAGAACATATAGCTGAAATAGTATAGAAAGGCACACCTAGAAGAACGTAGTTGAAGAAAATTGTGAATCGAGTAATGAAAAGTGTTGAGATGAAGTGTGTGCATTCATCATCCATAAAGGAAGAGTTTGAAGAAGACAAATGAGCAGAAAGGAGATCTGACCAAGAAAATTTAGTTGCATATTTTATCATATTATTTCACTATTACCTTTTAACCATTGTAGCAGAAGATCTCTTAACCAAGTGGATTTAACAATTCTATTTTTGAATCCTTTGTAAGGGGGCATTGTAAAGAGTGTTCTAAGTCCTATAATAAGGCCACTCATCATAGGGTGATAGATCTAGTTGATCTTTGGTGAAAATCCCCTAATAGGGTCACATCTAGCAAATGTTTTTTGTGATATTTTATAGGATTGGCTCTTAAATGAGGTCACTTCAGAAGAGTGAACTATTTTTTGGGTGATAATTCTTTAAGTGGTTTTTACCCAAATTGGGTTTCCATGTTAAATACTAGTGTTAATGAGTGATTGAATATTTAGCATGTTATTTACCAATTTTATGATGCATATTTCTTTGGTCGATTGAATGATTAAATCTGATTATTAAGATTAGTTACCAACAAGGTTTTAAGGTTAAAAATTGTTAAGGGACCTAAGATAACTAATTCTATAACTGATTCACTTCCTCTGAGTTATCCAACATTTATACTAATCATTTTCCTTCTTGTTCAACCAATACCCTTGAGTCTACTTAGTCTTTACCTTCCTCTTCCACCCATGATGTTGACTATGATGTTCACTATAATAAAGAAAACAATGTGATCAACCTTATTAATCAATATGAAACCAAATCCAAACTTTAAGCTAATATTTTCATTAAATTCATTCCTAAAGAAGTGATTAAAGATCTTGATAGTCCTCTTTATATTATAGAAAAGCTTAGTGGTCTTATTTCTTGTGGTGTGCTTATAAATCCTACTTGCATAGTGAATATTATAACTAAATAAAATATTTACACTAGATAATTGCATTGATATTTCTATGATAAATATAATGTGATGATTCAAAATTTTAATGGTTTGAATTATCCTACCTATGGTTCTATTACTTTTCCTATAGAAGATGGTGGTAAAACTCTAGATGTCACCTTTTTTATCATCCCAAATTCCAATCAGTTTGATGTAAGACCCTGTCTTCCTTGGCTCACCTCAATGAAATTTTTTGTTTCTCCTATTCATAAGTGTTTGAAATTTCCTCATGATGGATAAATAATCATGATTACTCATAGTCTCTATAATCCTTTACAACCTAGAGGGAACTTTAACCTTGAATTCTTTTAGCCTTCTATGCCTAAACCAATTCAACCTCGCAAAGAAAATATTTTTCAATCCTCTGAGAAATTGAAAATACAGAAGATTTGTGAGCTTAGGGACCCTAAGTATGTTTCATCTCCATTCCTTGGACCTGAACTTCTTTCCATGCCTTCAACACCTCTTCTATATGATTTCATTCTACCTCCTATATCCTATAAACATTTCGTTGATGTTATCTCTAAACCTATTGTGGTGCCTTTCATTCTTCCTCCTAATGAATAAAAGGACTTGATATTGATTGATCCAAAACCAAACCAAATGTCAAGAAAAACAAAATGTAAGTATTTTTCTCACGAGTTCAATGGTATAATCATCATGCTAGAGCCTATGAGCATACCTCCCAAAATATTTATTCCCCTAAGACACCTATTGATGCTTTGATTCCCTTTAGCCAACCTAGGCATAGACTAAGGTATAAAGTTAATATGAAAAAGATGAAAATGAAAAAACATAATAATTTTATTCATATGTTATATTTTATTATAATTTATTTGGATGAGGGAGATACTCTTGATAATGATGATTTCAATGTTCCTAATTAAAATTATGATGTTCATGCACTAGTGAATATGATGATATGTATGATCTTATTGATTTTAATAATGATTTACCTGTTATGTTCGCAAACAATTATATTTTAGTCCTGGCCATGAACAAAGTGACGCATATTTATAGCATGGTCCTTTTTTCTAACTAGCTATTGTTACATCTACCATACTTTATGTTTCTCCTATTTCATATTTCCTACCTTATCTATACACTACAAACCAAGATGGGAAGGGGTGGGGAGGTGATATGTTGGCCTACCTCCTCTTGTATGCTGATTTTTTTTTTGTAATGTGCTTCCCCCATGATGTGCTTCTTGTTATATGTTTTATTTATATTTCTATATATTAGCATTTTTTCTCTACTAGAAAAAGGTAATAAAGGAATTAGTCTATTGTGTAATTACTTTATTTTTATAGATTATTTCTTTTGTATGTTGTCACATATTATGTTTTTCAGATGGAACTATTTGTAAATGTACCTTTTTATTTTCTAATTAGGGATGATGAAAAATGGTAGCTACCTATTCTTTTTTTTCTTCGTGTTGCCAGCCCAAAAAGACTCTTATTCATAACTCTTGTGTGAAATTCTTCCAATGTGCTTGTAGTTCGGCTACCTTTGGGGAATGATGAAAATTCATTTTGATATACATGAGTTATCATATGATCATACTGATCCCTAAGTTAGTAGATCCTTTTCTTGATCTCTTTTTTCATGTTCTCATTTCCCTTGATTTTTCCTTTCTTGGGGATATCTCATAGCATAAATTGTTAGGGTTTTGATATATATGATCAATAAACAATATTAAAATAATCTAGAAATAGATGAGAAAGAAAAACAAATAACATGAAGATTTAATGTGGTTCATCCAATATGGGCTAGATCCACCAAAGAAACAATTACCCACTAATTTTATTATCTAGCAAGGAGAAAATTAAAAGATGATGATTTCAAATTACACTACCACTTAATTATAGGCCTTTTAGGAAGTTTACCAATGTCAATTTTCAAAGGTGAGTTAACAAATTAACCTAAAAAATTATCAACACAAGTTAACAAATATTTTTGATGAGTTAACCAAATATAATTCTTGTTTAGTCACCACAAACCAACAATCTCACACTTGGATACTGATTAGGCTCCATACTAAACAATATCCCACTTGCATCATGATAGGTAATGAGGATATTTAGTTTCTTACCCATCTTCTCTTTTACAAGATCCCAAAATCTAGAATTCCTTATTTCCTTATCTAATGACAGACCTAGATAAAACCATGGAAATGTTCCTTTCTTAATGTTCAATATATTAGGGATCTCCATCTCTTTCTGGAGGTGGGAGGGGTGTCACAAGAGGAAAAATCTATAACTTTTTAATTTTGATATCCTACCCTAAAGACTTAGCATATTATGATAGATTTTCATGAAATCTCCTAGCTTCCTTTCTTTTGGAAACCCCAAACAACATTGTATCATCTATAGATATATTGTGGGAAATTTGAACATTGCATGTTAGAGTTATCCCTCCAAGTTAACTTTCCCTATGTGCACTCTTCATTGACTACCCAAGTGCTTCTGCAATCAATATAAAAATAAATAGAGATAATGGATATTCTTATCTCAACCCCTAGGAGGCTTCAAACAATCCTTTTTATGAACTAATGACCAATATTGATAATCTAAAACTAGATATGTGAGTGAAAATTCGATTGATCAATTGTTCATTGAAGCTAAAAGCCTCCAATATCTTGCATAAAAATCTTAAATCTACTCTATGATTCTAGAAATCTAAATATTAAGCACCTTGCTAAGGTGTATAGTTCATTCTTATTTGGCACTCATTTTACTATGGGTCCATTCTTCCATGCACTTCAGTCCTTTAATTAAAGAGATCCCTTAACTATAGGTGTTTAAAATTTAATTATTTCATTCAAATATGTCATCATTTCTATTGATAGGTCATATTACCACGTGTAACATATTTCACATATTTTCTCTTTTCACTCCACTATTTGGTACATATTTTTGTAATCCTTATTGATCATATTAACTCATGATTAAGATTCGATATATTTTTGCCTAGACTAGGGAAATATAGGTGGAGTGGGTAATAAATTTTGAAACGTTGTCATTGAAAATTTTCTTAATCATGCTAACTTGGGCCTAAATTTCAATTGGAGTTTGTTATAATAATTTTAAGTTGTATTTTGGATTCAAAGTGAAGTTACCTTAACTCTTGATCCGAAAAATGGATTGGAGATGTATATATATGTAAAGTGGCCTCATTTATTTTTTATTTTTTATTTTTTTTGTGGGGTATCCATTATCAATCTATACATTACATGTGTGAGGTAATCCGGACTATCAATTCAAGAATTCAAGAATCCATCAAGAAAACAAGTCAAACATCAAATATGGAAGATATGGAGTAAAGTATAGATCCTAACATGTGTCAAGAAATCCATTTATTTTCTATCATAGATCCAATTTCAAGACTAAATCATGACATATTCAAGAGTCATCGAATGTTTCTTAATATATAAAATTTATCAAGCCTTTTCTACTAACAACACACTTCTTTCCTTTATGTAATTTCATTTTATTTTCATTTATTTCCTAAAAAGGGGTCTAAGTCAGGGAAATGATTTTCTCCAAACAATTTCATTTTTTCTATGTGTAGATGATAGATATAGAAGGTTTCGATTTAAATCCCATAAATATAAAATGTCTACTCCATATATTTGTTTTTGACATCATCTTTTGGAAAAATAAGGGTGACTTTCAGCTACAAGGCTATGTCTAATCAACCCTATCTATCTAAGTCGCCCATGTCACATAGAATTAGTTGCAATTTTAGGGATAGGCTAGTACCCCAATATGTATCTTGGATCTTTCTCTATAATCGACATATCAATTATTTTTATGTTTGTGTATTCATATTTTTCCTCGTTTCATCTTATTGCATGTTATTTGTCCCCTCTTCTTATTTTTAATTACATCAATCAATTCTACTCATTAGAGAAATAAAAAGGAATGAAATGTTTAGTGCTTGAGTTCATCTTTATCCTCATGGGTACTTTCCCTTTCCCAATCTAATGAAGACAATGATGAATTTTTTGATGTGATTTTCTTTACCTTGTTTGATTCTCTGAGTGGATACTCATCCCATACCCACTTCATTCATTTAAATTCTGAACTCTATTATAGTCACAATCGTTCTTTATGTCTAGTTTAATTATCATTTCTAATTCCCTTTTTTTCTATAATTAGTGGATAACCTCTTGATCTATGGTTACCACTTCCATCATAGAGCACCCCAAAACAACCTTTTGTGAACATATCTTAAATTATGTTAACAATTAATGGATTGATAATGTTTGCCAATACCTTAGCTCCATCAGATTGATAGATTTTTGTAGAGGAAGATAGGAAAAAAATCCTCTAATCTCAATGGTTTCTCTTTTCTTTGGATGAGAACTATGGAGGTATTTTTCACCTTCTTGAGTGATATTTTAGAGTTTCTAGCCTCTTCTATTGCACTTGTAAGATCATCCCCAAAAACATGCTAGCATTTCTTTTTAAAATAGTTAAACATCCATATAGTGTCAATGCCTTATCAATGTCTAGTTGATGGATAGCCATTTCTACATCAGTGATTATAAACTTTACATTGTAATACTTTATTTTATTCCTCATTAATTACCCTTGTAATATGATCAAGAAGCTCATGATCAGTCAAGAGATTAAAACCATCCTAATTTTTTATAAGTGTTGAGATAAATTCAACAATATTATCCCTAGTTACCTTGGACTCCTTAGTGAATATTAAATCTTTATTCTCTCATTGGAAATGTGATTCATATCTTTCTTCTCCTAGGTAACATTGTCAAAGCATTTGGTGTTTCTAAACTGAAATGATACTATAACACATGACACTGAAAGAAAGGGAGATTGAACTAAAATGAAAGATCAGGATAGAGGGAGATCCAGATACTTCTGATGGTCACAGAAGTGAGATTTACTGATTCTGAATTAGAATGAAGCTAAGGATATTATAAATTTTCTCTAATGGACAGATAAGTTTTTTTTTGGATTGGTTGGTAATCCATGTGTTATTTAGGTGATATCATATGGTGTTTCCATCAATGTCAAAGAGGGAGATTGTTGGAAACTACAATTGAAGCAATTATTGTATTGTCATTGATGTCAAACCTTAATTGGTAAGATTGTTGCTCCTTAGGAAAGTACTATATCTATTGTGAGAAGGGACAAAGGTTGGTAACAATAGCACCTAAGGAAAGGTTGAGTTATCTTGATACTACAGAAAAAGAGGATTAGTTGTTCTCAGGTCTTGATGTATAAAAACAACTTCATAAACTTTTCCAAAATCAGATCAAGCAACCAAATCAAACTCAGTCATCACAGATTCAATAATAGAAAAACTCAACCTTTCCTTAGGTGCTATTGTTACCAACCTTTCTCCCTTCTCACAATAGATATAGTACTTTCCTAAGTAGCAACAGTCTTACCAGTTAAGGTTTGACATCAATGACAATACAATAATTGTTTCAATTGTAGTTTCCAATAGTTTCTATCTCCCACCTCAAACTAGGTCTTCCTATATTTGTATTTATAAAATAATCCCCCCTTAGACAAAAAATCTTCATGTTCCATCATAACTTCATTCTCTCTCAAGTAGCTCTCTTGTTTCATACCATTTAGTATGACCTCCCCATTCTACTCTTTTACTTCATATTCTACTTGATTTTTGTGAGTGAAAACATTCTTAAATTTCTCATTATTCCATTCTATCAACCTTTGTTTCACATTATATGATTTTGGAACAAAGATGAACAATTTTGATCCTTCATACTTTTCTTCATTCTAAAAAAGATTATCCAATAAATAATAATTTTATTCTTGAATTACATATTCTCAAATTTGAAAGGGCGCGTTAGTGGCTTCCAGTCTCCCATAATATTGAGATTTATGGGGTAGTGGTATGATCTAGAATATGGCATCATGGTTCCTTCTATAGTGAATGGAAAGCTTGATCAATCTCCCAAACAATTATCTATAAAATTTTTATGTTATGTTCTAGGATTGTAATGTTTTGTTATTCCATGTGTAATTATCATTCACTAATTCTATTTCCATAAAATCTTTCCAAGAGAGTCCTTCTCGAAACTCCTTATGTGATTTCCTAGGTATGGCATTTCCACCTCTTTTTCCCACCTTATGTAGGATGGAATTGAAATCATCCATGACAATATTTTTTAGGGATGCATTAATCTCCATGAATATATCCAAATATTCTCACAAAAACTTATTTTTATGTAGGAGAGTGAAATAAATATTGATCATTTTGAATTTTAGACTAATAGAAAGAATCACAAGATTTCCTCCAATCCAATGTTTCTTAAACCCATGTAATTCAAAGAAAGTTAGTTGCAAATTGCTTATGATTAAAATCCCACCAAGGCCCCATATCATCCCAATTAATTGATCTTTCAATAATTAAAGCCTTTGGAAAGATATTCCACTTTTGTGCATGATCATTTTTTTTCTTGGATTAGAATAACTCTCACTTGGTCAAGTTGATCATACACTTGACAAGGTATCTTTTTTTAGGGGAGTTTAACCCCTACCATTCCACAAAAGGATAATCATGGATGAAAAGGAAGGGGGAATCCTCTCCCTATTTTCATGAGATTGTTTATCTTGAACCAGCCTTTTTCTTCCTCATCCATATTTCTCAATTCATGTAAATATTTTCTCTCCACTTTCTTGTGAGAATTATATTTTTAATATAGATTTATTTTGTTACAATGGATTTGTTAAATTCCTAACTTTCATTTCCTTAGATTTTCCTATGCACCATTAACATTTGGATACTCTAGGCAAAAGATTATATAATACAAATAAGCGAATAACTTAATTGTTTGATATGCATATTGATTCAAGTAATGTTTCTTTAACTAGATAGTACAAAATAAACATAATTTGAAAATTTGAATAACTATATCAAAACTAATGTAACAAATAGCTAGTTTTTTATTTAATACACCAATTGAAGAGGATATCATTCTCTCTATTCATAATTTATCCTTCCTTAACTAGTTCCATAAGGAGGTGCTCGTTTTTATTTTCCAAATTAGGGTTGTCTATTGCTCCAGGTATTTCTTTCTTAGATAATTCCCTTGAGATCTCTAGAAAGTCACAACTTTCTTCTACTTCAAAAAAGTATTGGTTTTTTTATCCTATTTTTTTCCTATCTATTTTCTCATCATTATGATTTCTATTATCTTCCTCAACTCTAATTTATTTTTCCTTAATACCCTAACATTTAATTTTCCAATTCCATTTTTTATTTGATTCCTTTAGAATTCCTTGTTGGGTTTTGTCATATTAATGTGATTTTCCTATCAATGAAAAATTTAGGATTTTCATATTACTATCCTCATGAATTTGTTATCCTTCTTCCAAAATCTCTTTTTAAAGATATCTTTTCACCCATTAAAATATACCTTTCTCTAACTGAGGTTTGTTTTTGAGATCTTAATGCCATGCAGTATTGGGACCTTGGAAGCATTATTTAGAACTTTATTTTTTTTACCAAAAGAGTAGTAGATATTTCCTTTTTATAATCATTTAATTAGGGCTCTTTATATCCAATAACATCTTTCCTTTCTATTCTAGACCTTCCTTGTGGATGCCTAATGAAGAATCTTTATGAGAATATGGATGACCATATTTAGAGGTAAGTTTGGTCTTGAGACGAACTATTTATTTGAAAACATTTCCCTAGAATGTATCTATTACTACATGAATTTTTTTTTACAAATCTATTTTTCTTATCCACTATCTCTTCTTCTATGTTATTTCCAAGATGTCTAGGGTTTTTTTTATTGTTATCTAGATTGACTTGGATTTTAGATAGGGTTGCCACACTCCAATACTTGGTGGGTGAATTTTTAATCTGTATTCATTTAGTTTTTAATAATATGTTTATCAAAATCAAATTTGAGCTACCAATCTAAAAAATGAAACTACAACCTTCAAAAGGAAAAGTCTTTTCATATTGTATTTCCATTAAAAGAAATTTGTTCCAACGTTCCATAAAGAAAAATCCATCCAAAAATCTACAATCTTACCCATCGGGTTATCTAGATCAAACCACTTTGCAAATATTGCACAACTCTGGATATGTGCCCACAAAGGATCTAATATTCTAGATTTATTGATACAAGCTCTACAATTTAGTCTCTTATTCTTTTTTATGATACATTATTTTTTCTAATTTGAAAACCATCCATGTCATGGGTTGGATGTCGCTCATTGAATGTGTCCATATAGAAATTTGAAATCTTACCCATTATGTTATTTGGATCAAAACACTTTGTAAAGATTGTGCAACTCTAGATATGTGTCCCCAAAGGATCTAGTATTTAGATTTTTGATGAAAGATCTTCAATCATTAATTAATTTAGTCTCTTATTCTTGTTGATGATATTTTTTTTCCTACTTTTTAAAAACCACACATCCTAGGGTTTGAAATTCTCTTTTCAGAATAAGGTCCCTAGTGAGCACTATTTTGTTTACCTCTTTCCATAAATGAGGGATTATAGTTTCATGGTCAAAACTTCCATGTGTTTTTGCATGGTGGATAACTCTGACTTTTTCTTGCAAGGCCTACACCTAAGGGTATTTAGTTTTTTTGGATGTAAAATAGAGGAATTTCAAAAAATTAATTGGAATTTAATTTGCAAAAGCCTCTACCCTATACATGATGCACATAGAGTGCCATAGTTATTGCTAGGTCTATAAAAGCCTTTATCTCTTTTTCTTACTATTTATTGCTATGTATGTCTCTTCCTCTCTCTTTCTCTCTCTATATCTCCTTATATCTCTATCTCACCAACAATATCTATCTCTACTTCTTTGTCTCCCTCTTCCTTTATAGCCTTATATCTATCTATCTCTCCCCCTTTATCTATATTTTGATCTTCCTATCCATACATCTCTCTCTTATTCTATCAATATTTTCCACGACCCCTTCTTGTTCTATTTCTTTCTCTAAATCTATCTACTCTCTCCCTGATGCGGAGGAAAAATGGTTGATTCTATTTGATGGCTCCAAATATTCTTCAACACAAATGTTTTTTTTGTAAGGGTCCCTTGAACCTTCTCCCCTCATGGATCAAATCTAAGATCCATACCAATTACAGGACCAACTAATGGTCATACACTTAGTCTTCTTCAAGACTCATTCCCACTTTTAGCCACACCAAGAAATGCAAACCACTCTTAACAAAAACCGAACCAAATTACCTTCTTGTTGTCCCTTGGGATATACCTATAGAGAGAGGTATATAACTTTTGACCCAGAATAAAACTATTAAATCTCTCCGGTGACGATGAGTGTAAATAGGTCTGCCAACACATCCAAAGCTCACCAAATCCAACACTTAGTTGGAAAGATATTGCCCCCGCACAAAGAGCCTTTTTTTGTGATAGTCAAGAACAAATACACAAACAACTAATGCATTCCCATAATAAAAAAAAATGCTATTCTCCACAACTTGGAGTCCACAAACAGAATGCAATAAAAAAAAATACAAAAATTCTCTTATCCACATCTTGGAGTCCACAAACAACATGCAACCCAAAACAATACCCACTATATTAAATATTTTCATGTATATACAAGAGGTCTCATACTGTACAAAGAGCCCACTCCTTAATGCATTCTACTCTCCTCCTTCATTTGAGAGCCTCTACTCACACTAACTTATTTTCCATCATTAAAACTATTCTAACTACCCCAAAATTGAATGGAATCAGTTACAACTAACTGTCCCATACTTCAACCATTTACAAAGTTGCTGAAAACATTGTCAAGTTGACAACAAACTCGGCAACCTAGATTTTTTAACTTAATTGATTTACCTTTTACAATCAAGAGGTCAATAGTGACCTTGGAAACTTATTTTTGTTATCAAATCCTTAAACTAACCATTATAACCATTAGCCCCTACAACTAGCCCTTTAGTCCATATGAACCAACCTTGGTAGCATTCAAGGATATTAACATATTTTGCTTCCAATTACACTTAAATGGCATTAATGGCCATAATTACATTATAGAATGACCTTTTGGTCTCATTATAATTTATTTTCCTTGGATCATCCTTAGGGTTTCATTGTTCATGAGATCTCTCTTTTACTTTTTCAGGGTGCTCCTGCACCATACTCCCACTTTTGGAAAAATTTCCTAGTCCTCTTGGAAAGCAACCTGCAACAAAAAAATAGAGTTGTCTTCATCTTCACAGTAGGCTTACCTTGGTGCTCTCCTTGGGTGAACAATTTGGTGTGTCCTTTACTGATGAGCATGGACATATGAAGCTACTCACAAGTGACCATCAATTTCACCACCATGTTGAATAGCTTTGTTGTCCACTCCAACTCTATGTTTGGAGAGTAAATCATTTCTTGATCCTTCACTACTATCTCAATCTACATCATATGTGTGCCATGTTGTGGCAAAGTGAAATCAGTATGTTGCTGCTTCTTATTCCTCTGGTCCAACCATACATCTGCAAGTGGTTTCATCTTAATACCAAGTGTCTCTAAGTGACACACCTCTGATACCAATCTGATGTAGAGGAAAAAATGGTTGCTTCTATTTGGTGGCTCCAAATAGTCTTCAACACAAATGTTGTTTTTGTAAGGTCCCTTGAACCTTCTTCCCTCATGGATCAAATGTAAGATCCATACCAATTCCAAGACCAACTAATGGTCATACACTTAGTCTTCTTCAAGACTCATTCCCACTTTTCTCCACACCAAGAAATGCAAACCACTCTTAACAAAAACCGAACCAAATTACCTTCTTGTTGTCCCTTGGGATATACCTATACAAAAGGTATATAACTTTTGACCTAGAATAGAACTCTTAATTGCTCGTGTGAGGATGAGCGTAAATTGGTCTGTCAACACATATCCAAAGCACATCAAAATCCAACAGTTAGTTGGAAAGATATTGCCCCCCACACTAAGAGCCTTTTTTCTGTGATAGTCAAGAATAAATACACAAATAACTATTGCATTCCCATAATAAAAAAAATGTTATTCTCCACAACTTGGAGTCCATAAACAAAATGCAATAAAAAAAAATACAAAAAGTCTCTTCTCCACATCTTGGAGTCCACAAATAGCATGCAACCAAAAACAATACCCACTATATTAAATATTTTCATGTATATACAAGAGGTCTCAAACTGTGTAGAGAGCCCACTCCTTAATGCATTCTACTCTCCTCCTTCATTCGAGAGCCTCTACTCACACTAACTTCTTTTCCATCATTAAAACTATTCTAACTACCCCAAAATTGAATGGAATTAGTTACAACTAACTGTCCCATACTTCACCATTTACAAAGCTGCTGAAAACATTGTCAAGTTGACAACAAACTTGACAACCTATACTTTTTAACTTAATTGATTTCCCTTTTACATTCAAGAGGTCAATATGTGACCTTGCAAAAACTTATTTTTGTTATCAAATCCTTAAAATAACCATTATAACCATTAACCCCTACGACTAGCCCTTAGTCCATATGAGCCAACCTTGGCAGTATTCAAGGATATTAACATACTTTGCTTCCAATTACACTTAAATGGCATTAATGGCCATAATTACATTATAGAATGACCTTTTGGTCTCATTAGGCTTTATTTTCCTTGGATCATCCTTAGGGTTTCATTGTTCATGAGAGCTCTCTTTACTTTTTTAGGGTGCTCATGCACCACTCCCCCTATATATCAACACATGTCTCCCTTTCTCTCTTTCTATTTCTTTAACTCTCTCTCTCTCTCTCTCTCCTCTCTCTCCTCTCTCTCTCTCTCTCCTCTCTCTCTCTCTCTCTCTCTTCTCTCTCTCTCTCTCTCTCTCTCTCTCTCTCCTCTCCTCCTCTCTCTCCTCTCTCTCTCACACACACACACACAACACACACACACACACACACACAATAATAGAGCTTGATTATCTTTCTAATTTAGAGTTTTTGCTTTAGTCATCTTGGGATCCTTGTAATTTGATCCAAAATTTATTTTAAGTTATTGACTTCTCCATTGGAACCTTTAATTGCATAGACATCATCATTTGATAAATAGTCTACCAAATTATTTCATGAACTATGGAAATAAATGTAAAAAGTTGACCAATTTTTTTCATGGTTGAGTTTCCACACTAAGGTGTGAATGCTAGTACTCATTTATATTTAAGCAAATACATACATTATATCTATATATTAATATATATATATATATATATATATATATATATATATATATATATATATAATATACTATATATATATACATATATATATATATATACATATATATATATATACATATATATATATATAATACATATATATATATATATACATATATATATATATATACATATATATATATATAATACATATATATATATATATACATATATATATATATTACATATATATATATATATACATATATATATATATATTTATATATACATATATATGTGATGCCCAAAGTTGGGACAAAACACAACCAACAAATTACTAACTAAACTAACTTTTTGGTAATAAAAATTGCTTTTCATAAAAAAAAATTCCATCTATTAATAACACATTAACTCAAAATAACATAATGATTATATTCTAAACTATCTTAAAAATCTACTAATTTAACTTATCTTCTAAACAAACTATCAAATCATTCCTTTAAACCTCTAAATATCCTAAACTATCATCTACCCTAACCTTCTATATTTACTACCATCTCTCTTCCTAAACTCACGTGCCATGAAGAAATTGAATTTCATAAAGCAAGGGGGGCGCATACCAAGAAGTGGTGATGTGTTTTGGGGAATGGTTTCAAAAATCTGCCAAGATTAGATAGCCCACCTACCCACTTAGCAAGTTTCAAGACAAGATAACTTTTATTACATGTTTTTTAACTCCTCCAAGAGCTGCGTGGTTTTTTTGGAAGACAAAGCTTTAAAACCAAACAAGTTGCTTGCTTAGGTGTCACTTAGTACACCATCCCCA
>BSBK01005722.1:0-333355 GCA_027943335.1 Chamaecyparis obtusa
GTATAATATGTATGTACTTATATCTATACACACACATATATCTGGATGGTAAAATTTTTAATTTTATTAATAGTAATAAGAATTTCATAACAAAATTATCACACAAAAGTATCAGAGAAACCATCCCATAATCCAAAAAGCACCATCTACATGAGTTTTCAAACCAGTGCACAAAAACCCTAGCTCCTATTGGCCCTTAGCATACAAGGCATACCATACTACACAATACACAAACACAACAACATACATAATTTCATAATACTAGATATGTGCACAAAACTAAAAAATTGTACAAAACTGCTTAAAAAACCTAGAATGAGAAACACCATAACACCTAGAAGTAAGCCAAAATTCAAAGACCTAGTCATCAAAACCACCACCAAAAAACCATCCTTCATTATTACATCCCTTAAGGGATGCTCCTTCCACAACCATGACCACAACTTCTACCATCTCTACCACCCCTCGACCCATGACCTCAACGCTAGCCCACTGCAGGTATCTACCTCCAAAAGTCCATGATCTTGTACTTGAGGAAAGATTTATCAACTTGATCCCTGGGAACCCCATCAACCAAAATAGTCTTCTAGTATTGTATATAATCCTTGATCATACCCTAATATTTCTTACTCTCCTCGAGATGCTCATCCTTGTTCTCTAGCACACCCCATAGAAAGAAAGGGTGAACATGGTGTGGATATCTAGGGAAACTAATCCCAATCCCCCTCATAGCCACAAAACCCATACTCAACTCTTCCAAATTAGGAAACTCCTCCATCCCAATACTCCATTTAGGTTTGACATATTGCTTGAAAATGCACCTCACACTAGTACGAGTATCCATTACTATCCCTTTACATGCAACCATAGAAGACACCCATATTATTTGTTTGGTACTTGAACTTGGAGTTGGTGAATTCAATCCCTCTTAGTTCTATTACTAGCACTAGAAAAAATAGGTCATCAATAGAGAAACAAATCTTTAGCCTCTCCTTTGTAATTTGTCCCTAAAAGGAAATTTGTTTTTTGTAGCCTTGAAGTTGAAATTTGGCTCCATTACACCTCTAAACTTGTCACCTTTCACATAGAAAATGGCCAGATCATCATCACAAATATTCTCTTCATTGGGCCTAAAAATAGAAGTCTCTTGAACAAAATTTAGTCTCTGCCACCTTCATTAATACAACATCATGACACCATTGTTCACACAACCTCTCAAGAAAATCCAAAGAGTAATATGCATTTGGCAACCCTTATTCATACCCTCCCATGCAATATCATCAATGTAGTTCAAAAAATTGGTTTTGCCAAATTATTTTCCAAATTTGATTTAAATTCATTAGCAAAGGGAACCACCAACTTAGAGAGTTCATCCATCAATTTTTTCCCCTCATGAAATATGTGAGATACTTTGAGTTTTTGAACCTTTAAAACTTCTTCCTAATAACTTGAACAATTTTTTTGATATGCCATACATGAGCTCGCCCATTGGAGATGGTGTTGACAATGATTTATGAGTCACCTTCTAGGTGAATTTGTTCAACCTTTATTTTTTATGCCAATTTGATTGCCAAGATGTTTCCTCTAGAATCTTGAGCCATACATATATCTCTTGAGGGCCTAGGATTTCCCTTGGATACCTATCAAATTTGATTTTGGTCCATCCCTTCTTTGGTTTTATCCATTTCACCTCACTTGTCTTCTTTGCACTAGGATTAACCCCCAAAATCCCATTAACAATCACGTACACACACACACACATACACATGTGTGTGTATATATATGTGCATATATATATATATACATATAATACATTTATATATGTATATATGTATATATGTATATACATATACACACACATAGATATATGTGTGTGTGCATGCACACGTGCATGTATGTATGTACACAAAACATGTGCATGCATGCATGCATGTATGTATGTATGTACACACACACAAACATACACATACACACATATTCATATACATATATGTACATTCTCTTGCATTTCAAATAGTTGTTGGGATGCCTTAGGAAGGCTTCTAGAGTGAGGATGGATCGAGATCTAGTGTTTACAAAAAAATTCCATGTGTATCATGGGTGATGGAGTGGATTCAATTCTCCATGGAGAGGAGGAAAGGCAGTGGGAGTATAGATTTAAAAACATAGATAGATAGAATCTAAGTCAGAAAGGAGGATATGATGAAGTGTTGAAGCTAGTGGAAAGTGAAGGATTGAAGTGAAGATAGAAGAGCTAGCATACAAAGGATCTGATTATGCAAAGATAGTTGCAAATTTACAGGTCAATTATTTACTATTACTTATTATCATTTGTAACAAAGAAATCTGTTAACCGAGTGGACTTAACAGTCTTATTTTAAAATCCTTGAAAATGGTAACATTCTAAAGAGTGTTTGAAGCCCTCTAACCAGGCCACTCCTAACAGGGTGAAGATCCTAATAGATTTGAGGTAAATCCCTTGACCAGGTCACACCTAGTAGTGTGTATTGTAATATTTAACAATATTGACTCTTAATCAAGTATACTTCAGAAGAGTATTTTCTTTAGTGGGTAAAAATTGCCACAGTGGTTTTTCCCAAACTTGGGTTTCCACATTAAATACTGGTGTTACATGTGATGAATGATTTATGTGATTGATTTAGTGATTGTTAAAGTTTATTTACTATTGTTGGTAAATAGTGAATTGTACTTAACTGAGTTAATTAGAGAAAAGTTTTTAAGGTATAGAGAATCAAGGATTACTGATTCACCCCCCTCTCCGTAATCCAACACAATGTGAATCGATAAATATGGAATACTAAATATAATAGGTTCACTCCAATATATCAATGTCTGGTCCATCAACTTCACACTTGATCCCATTAAGATCAATCAGAAATAAAAAAAATCTTTGGTTCTATTTAACATCAAAAAACATCAAAAACATCATTGAAACCATTTTCAATCAACAATAGGGTCTTACCAAATCATGCTATCACCCAACTTCCAAATCTGTCCCAATGGTGACAGTTTTGATACCTTGCATTATGTTATTCACAACTTTCATTCTAGACATTATCTTGAAAATATCTCTAGTTTAGTTGTTCAAAAATAGTCTTTTCAAAACATATCAAAATAGTTAAATAAAAAGTTATGGTCTCTAAACTGAGACCTATTTTTTTGTCACAAAATAATAAAAGTTGTTTACCCAATCCATCTAGGGCATCATATAAATTTCACAAACCAGAACCAAATGACCCCAAACAAATTGCACATGAAACCTTTATGGATCTAGTTTCATAATATGTAATCTATTAAATTTTACAATTGTTAAATCATTATACAAGAACAAATCTTTGCCTACAACTCCATTGAAGACAGTTTAAAACCACTTTTCACCAAAATCTTCATAACTTCCTCAAATATGCATAAAAATGGCTCAAACCAAAAGGAAATGAAAGTTTATTCACACATATTTAAAATTAATATAATTATAGGTTTTAAATCCTCCAAATGTGTCCATAATAAATACTACAACATGGCTATTCTTAGGAGATCTTAAATCTGCAGACAACTTTCGCCAAAATTGGCATAATTTTCTTATTTCTCAATGAAATCAATCCAAAATAAAACAATACAGAATATTATTCAATATAATATCAATCCATACACTTTATGAAATATTTCTAGGTTGTAAAGGTCCATACAAGCCCTGGAAACAATAGACAAATAGTGAAAACCAATCAAAATAACCAAGTTTGAATGCATGAAATTGTTTCAAAATGTTATCCTCTTCTCCTTCTAATTTAGAATGACCATTAAAATGATTTTATATTTTTTTAATAATTTAAAACTATCCAACCACCTTTCAAGCCAATTATCCTCCCCTTTACAACATATTGGCAACTTTAGCAACTTTTGAAAAGTTACATTTTATAATTTTTTATGCAACATTTTCATTTTTGCTACATATGACCTCAAACCTTTCAAGAACCTTCCGAACATGTTTAAATGGGCTAATATTGACTCATTACATCACATTTACCCTTCGATGGGCCATTTTGCACAGTTTGACCAATTGGACCAATGTAGGACCTTTTTAGGACAACTATGACAATTTGTAAAAATGGCTTCACATAGCCTTAATCTTTGTGCATTATGACTTACAATTATTATGTAGCCTCTAATATGGTTCAAATTACTCATGTCATAGATTTTAACCTCCTGGTATGCTTTTATGCATAGGTGCTCCTGCACTAGAAATGAAAGACTAGAAAAATAAAAACTTAAAGTACATAGGAAAAATGGCATGAATACCTAGAAAAATATGAGAAATCTTCCTTTCTTAAAGAGAATTCAAACCACCAAGACAATCACAAAAGAGTAACTAGAAGGGAGCACACACAGAGGAGGGAGAAAAAATGAATTAAAAAGGAAACAAAACACATTTAAAATACTTATAAACCTAAATAAACATGCCACTAAAGTAGCAATAGATGAAGATGTTGGCTAATGTACAATTTGGGTTTGAAAACCCAAACTACATATTTTCACCATGAGCACTTGTAGTGTTGGAGAAAACCCCCGACTCTACAAGGGTTAATTTTTTTTGTAACTATTGAAACTAGAAAACTATAAAAATAAAATGATAGAGGGAAGATCTTATCAAGGGATCAAAAATCACATTGAGAGAACATGTGCTATGAAATGAACAAGTTTTAAAGGGGTTATCCCATGATTTGAGTTAGCTGAAAATCAAAGATACCATATTTTCACTTCAATTAGTTATCAAAGTGAGAAAGATAGAAAAAAATATTGCATTTTGTCAACTTTCTTAAGTGGTTTCACAATCCATGTTAGGCCCTCACAAGATAATCAAAACCTTGTTAGCATCGGATTTGATTTATCTAACCTTGTTTACCTAAGTCTTCATGGTATTGATTTTTGTAGAGGTTCTAAAATCTTTGGCAAGAGCCAAAAAGGTCTCCAAAAACCTTATTAGAGTTTGATGCAGGTTTTTTAACCTCTTCATTTTTTTCTATAAATTTTATAAGTCATCATGGTTTGGTGAGTTTGAAAAGTTGTGAGATGTTTTCTTGACTCCTAAGATGATTTCCATAGCCTTTTAAAAGCTTGACAATTTTTTTAATAATTTTTTCAATATGTTCAAATTTGGTGGTCATTGGTTTTTTGACGAGGTTTCAAAATATTTGTTGTCTCTTGATTAGGTTCTCATGAACTTGTTGGAGACTAATAAGGTTTTAAAAACCTTTTGAAAGTGAAATATGAAAATATTTTAGAAGGGCCCATCAAAAAATTGAGGAAGTTTGAAAACCTTTGTCAACCCCTAAATTTGTTTTCACAAACTAGACAGAGCCTAACATAATTTTTATAACTATTTGAAAATAAATTTAAAGGAAAGTGGAGAAACATTCTTCTGATAAAAATTATAGTAAAATTAACAAGAAAGGCTAAGTGTTGATGTTGGTAGTTTAAGGTATTTTTTAAAAAACCATTAAGGCTATCAAAAATATTTTTGTAACTTTTGTGATAGGGTTTAATGTGGCTCAATGTTGTATTCTTTGATCTTATTAGGTGGTCTCACAACTTTGTGCAAATTCCAATGGGGTTTTGACAAATCATCTCTTTTTTGACATGAATGAATAAGGTGCTCATATTATTTCAAAGGTAATCTTAAATTTTTTTCACAAACCAAAAAGATGTGACACTATTTATTTCTCACCACTTACTCACCTTTATGGTGATAGACCTACTAAGAAACCCATGATGAATGTTGTGAATCCCCCACCTTCCATAATTTGATGTTTTTGTTATTGATCAATATGAATTGCTTATTTTGGGTAGGATTGGATTTTGATTATGGATTTAAAACATCAACATCATAATAGTTAGGATTTGAGGCCTTCTAGGTGTTAAAGCATGAAGTGTGATCATTTTGAAGTAGATTGGTTTGGCTGTGGTCTCCAAATGAAAAAATATTGTGGGGTAGCGATCATTTATAGGCAATTTAGTTTGAGTCAAGTCCAAACCTATGGAACCAAGGGAGATTAATATTGTAATTGGTATTTTTAATGTAATACCTCCATGATGGTATTTATAAATATAGTATAATTTCTTAGTCATATCAGAGGTTTCACTTTTTCACATTTATTGGCATAAATATAGTTTTGGGTTAGATGAATATGAAAATATTCTAAAAACATCACAATCTTTATGGTGATATTTTTCTTGTTATGTATTGATTTATGCAACTCTATTATGGATCAATAATCACATGAAATTATAATTTATCATTTTTTGTATGTAAATTATAGATTGGTTGCATATAACAAGTTATGGAAACTACATACTGATAGAAAATAGTCATACAACTATAATGAATTGAAATGAAAACTAGAAGACTATACTAATCTGTAGTCTAAATTTGAAGGTGGTTTGTAGGATACAAAATGCATTGGGTTTCATGGGAACAAATAGCCCAGTGTATTCTATTTCTAGTAGTTCTGCCCAAAACATTCATAGTCAATCCAACAAATCCCAGACTTTCTTGATTAAGTCCAGATAGCTACACTACCTATTCCTGCACATAGAAAAATAGGGAAAATATTATGGAAATGGGTTTTCCTTGGCCAAACCCCTATTTAGGAATACAAATTGAGAAAATATTGTGGAAAGGGGTTTGATTGTTATATGCAACCAATCCATAACTTGTTGTATGTAAATGCATATCTCATTATTATATAATTTACATGATACTTGTTGTATGTAACTTACACCATCAAATGAAAAACATAAATCAGTAGTGTGGGATCATGAATATTTTTGTGCATTCATAACCTCATATTATAATCATGAATTTATCTTTATCAATCTTCAAATAAATTCATTTCCTATGGATCACACATATAGTATAGTCATATCAACTATATAGGGGTTATATGCAACCAATCTATCTTGTTCTAATTATAACATTTGGGTACTTAGTTTGTAGGTATGGTTATAATTGTTTTTGGTTGTTCATTTTGTTTGATTCAAATACCTATTAAGGTGTACACACAAGAACATACTCTTGAGTGTAATTTGATCTCGAGGTATATGAGAGATAACCCACTCTTATGGAGTTAACCTTTAACCCTCCATGCTCTATTGATGAATAAATTTGACTCGGGTGACAAAATTGGACTTGTGAGTGATATTCTATTATAGGAAGTGGGGTAATTATTTTGGGATCCAACATGACTACTAATTCTTTACCTATTAGCTATATTGTAGGTAATCTAGAAGATATATACAACAATCATAAAGGACTATCACAAAGAGCCTAATTATAATAAACCAATAATGATAAGGATAATGGTTTAATTTACTAGATAAATACATAAAACCATAACTAGGGAGGTTTCATCATGCATGCCAAGAACCACATAAAATAAAAGAGAAATAATTATAGGAAAATTTTATAGATTCAACCATTTAAGATTTGTTTTGTATAAACATTTTGGGTCACACTCTGTGATCCATCATCAAGATAGCAAAGAGATAGAGGAAAAACAATTGGTAAAAAATAGGACTATATAAATATGATAGTAAAAATCATAACAATAATAAATAGAGAAATATTAGGTTATTATTATAGATTTCATCATATGACTATCATAAAGAGTTTTATGTCATTGAAATGTGGTAAAAGAATCAAACTTAAGAAGTTAGTGTATAAAATAAAACACTAAAAGAAACAAACTCCTATATATCATAAAATATAAAAAATGTACAATAAGGAAAGGGAAGAAATGTGATGCAAGGAATTGTCTTCCTTTCCCTAATGCACAAATTGGAAGGAAGATGACCTAATAGGCTGAAGTAGGACTTAAGAACCAAATGAGTCAATGAACCTTCACAATAATGAACTATGCGAAGGTATATTTTAGGGAAAATAACATGATGATGAAAAATATGAGGATAAATAAGAAAATAAAACAAGTTATGGAAACTACATACTGATAGAAAATAGTTATACAACTATAATGAATTGAAATGAAAACCGGAAGACTATATTGATCTTTAGTCTAAATTTGAAGGTGATTTGTAGGATACAAAATGCATTGGGTTTCATGGGAAAAAATAGCCCAGTGCATTCTATTTCCAGTGATTCTACCCAAAACTTTCATAGTCAATCCAACAGATCCCAGACTTTCTAGATTAAGTCCGGATAGCTAAACTACCTATTCCTACACATAGAAAAAATAGGGAAAAGATTGTGGAAAGGGGTTTGCCTTGGTTAAACCCCTATTTAGGAATAAAAGTTGAGAATGAAATGAAATTGTATAAAGGAAAGTATCTAAATACTAAGGTAAATATCAGATCTACCTTGTAAATGCATATAACTTCATGAATAAATATTGAGATCCCACATATTCATGAATATGCTTGAATTGTAGTTGTTTAACCTTGAAATATAAAAAGAAATCAAGGATTCCTTCACAAATTCATGGATCTATTAATGCCACTCCTAGATCTTCAATGTTGTTATGCTTGATGAAAAATTGATATGAAGAGACAATCCATATAGATGGAAAAATGATCTTCTTTCTTGATTGATCACTCCTTGACTTGGCCATCATGGGAGAGAAGCTTTTAATAATGGAGAATATTTCCCTCAAAGATGCCTTGGATTCTTGAAGAGTGTTTGAGATTTAAACTTGAATGTTTGGATTCTCTTGAAAATTTTCCTATAGCTTGCAAGTCTTGAGTTCCTTATTTCTTGATTGGAATGCATGATGTAAAAATAAGGAGAGATAGGCCACTTATACCTCTCACACATTTTTGGATTCAAAATCAACCCAGTTTGACTAAAAGATCTAAATTCACACCAAAATACCACAACGGGGCCCAAATTTAAATTTGAGCCCAATTGTGGGGGGACACAATGCCTTGGGTGTTGTTTTCCCAAGAAGATAATGCATTGAGTGTTATGTACCTAGGAGAAAGTTCTAGAGTTGAAATGGGAGGTCAAGGAGATATGGTAGATGCCAGAATAAGTGGAGATATGTATAGATAGATCAAGCATAATGGATATAAAATATTAAAATCACCAAAATGGGGCCTAACTCAACATAAAATTATAGGTGATAAACTTTTAGGATGGTACATTTAGCCCCCACTTTAGTGGGATCAGTATGAGACAACCTCATGTTCATGGTGAAGTAGATCAATGCATTAATTTGTTTTATTGAGGTTAAGGATATAAGGAAACACCAAGCCCCCAAGTGACTTAGGTTCACATCAAATTAAAAACCAATATAAAAGAGGCAAAATGAGAGAGAGAGAGAGAGAGAGAGAGAGAGAGAGAGAGAGAGAGGCATGGCCAAATAGATTAGTAATGTAATCCCTTACCATGGATCATAAAAATAAAAATCATTGTTACAAAAGATGGAAGTGATAGTCTAACAAGATATGAGATGCTAGTAAACCCATCAAAACAAAGATGATTAATACTTAAGGAAAGTTTGTCTCCATTAAGGGATCCAAAAAGTGGTTAGTATAAGGTCAAAATGAAAGAAGGATCAATCTTTGGATCCAATAAATAATACACAGGGAATGATAATGTAAATATGAACATAAGGAAAGCATTATCTCATTAGCCATCTGCATAAGAGATTTCATTGTATCAGAGTGTGTGTGCAAAATGAGAAACAAGGAGTAGAGTGTATGCCCCCATGTTAAAGTGGTTGCAAATGTCTTAATAGGAGCAAACTTTAACAGAGCATACATACACCCGCAAGAGATATTTACACTATGAGTTTCCCATAAGAAAGGACAAACCAAGGGAAATCAAACACATGAAAAAGAGAGCACAAAAGAGATCTAAAAATTCTAGGTTCAGTATGATCATATGATAACTCGTGTATATCAAAATTATATCAAAATGAATTGAGATCATTCCCTAAAGGTAGTAGAACTATGAACACAATGAAAGAATATCACATTAGTGATACAAAGAAGATTCTTTTGGGGATGACATTATGGAGACCAAAAGGAATAGTATCTACCACTTTCATTATCCCCAATTAGACAACACAAAGGCACATTTATGAACAATAGCACAGGCATGACATAACATGTATAAAACATATAAAAGAAATGATCTAAAAATAGAGGAATCTCACAATGGGTTAGCTCCTTAATAACCTTGCAGAAATAGAGAAACATGGGTCATTTTAAAGAAATCTAAACAAAACACATAAAAAGTAAATACATCACGGGGGAAGAACAATACAATAGAAAAACACAAAAATGAATCCACTGTACAACATGAGCTAGTCAAGCATATTTCCTGCCCCCCATTTGGATTTTTATTGTTTAGCGAAGGTGGAAAAAAAGAGAGGATCAAAATCAAGAAAATTATATGGAACTATTTCTATCTCTAAACAAGGACTATGCTCTAAGGATGAGTCACTTTATTTTTAAATAGGATTAAGAGATAATAGTTTTGAAAATCTAGCAAGTAAATCATGCTTAACATTAATAAGCTCATACATATCATCAAAATCACTATCATGAACATTATTTTCATTAAAAACATTGAAATAATCATCAAGAGTATCTTCTTCATCCAAATTAATCCCAATAGGATCTTGAATAAAAGTAGAATCATCATGTTTGTTCAATTTCAACTTATTTAGATTAACTTCCTCTCTTGGGGTATGCATAGGCTGGTCAAAGAGAATCAAAGCACCAGTAGGTGTTTTAGGGGAGGAAAGGTTTTATGAAGCATTCTCATAGGCTCTAACTTAAAATTTATGGTAGTAGTCATGAGCACAATGGTTACATTTGGTTTTGTTTGAAATTTAAGGTGGTTTAGGCTCAATCAACATCAAGTCCTTTTCTTCTTTAGGAGGAAGAACAAAACACACCACACTAGGTTTAGAGAAAGCATCCATAGAGTGTTTATAATATATAGGAGGTGTAATTGAAGCATAAATAGGAGGTATAGAAGGAGAAGTAAGAAGTCCATGTCTAGGGTAATGAGGTGGAACAAGCTTAGGAATTCTAAGTTAAAAAATGTTTTGGATTTTGAATTTTTGATAGGATAGGAAGAAATTGTCTTTGTGAGGTTGAATTGGGTGAGGCATGGAAGGAAAAAACAAGTCAAGGTTAAATTTACCTCAAGTAGCTAAAGGATAATAGAGACTATGGTTAATCATTATGATTTCCCCATCATGGGGAAATTTCAAAAAATTATGCATTGGAGAGACTATAGCTTTCATGGAAGTGAGACAAGAAAGGCCCAGTCTAAGTTGAAACTTATCGAAAGTTGGGATGACCAAAAAGGTGACATATAGGGTTTTCTTACCAACTCCTATGGGAAAATTAATGGAAACATGGGTAGGATAATTGAAACCATTGAAAAATTTGACCATCATAGAAAATTTTCCACAAAAATATTTCTCAAGGTATTGCGTGTAAAGATGTTCTTCATTTATAAAACTCACCATGCAAGTAGGATCTATGAGAACCCCACAAGATGGAGGACCATTGTGTTACTATAATTGATAGTAATGTTGAAGATTGATTATCTGATGGAGATGATGATGAAGACAGACCAAGATCAATTGAATACATGATAGTAGAAAGGTTAGATCAGTTATTTTCTTGTCACTGATGTTAGGCAATTGATTTTTGGTTTATATTATGTTTCTGTATCATTTGGTAATGATATAAGGTGAATGAGTTAAGGAGAAGAAGAAATGAGATATTGTGAAGTTGAAGAAATTACTTAAGAAACTATACAGATCAGACAATGATTGGATCATGTTGATATAATTGTTTTCTACCTAACATATGATTATGTTAAGTTGGTAAAGAATGGTGATGAAGATTTGACAATTTGGTAAGTTAAGTTGTTTTGGCTACCGAGCAGGAAAAGTCATTTATTAAGGTAAAGGTAAAATAAAGATCACTCGGTAAAGGAAAAGGAACTCAAGGCACCGAGTGAAGTTAACCAAAATTCAAAAGAAGAACACTGAGTGAGGAACAAATATTAAATAAGGATTGAATCAACATTTAATGTTTAGCTATGATGAGATGGATAATCATGATGACGGGGAAAGTTAGTTATAAGAGATATACGAACATGAAAATTAAAGGTGAAGATCTATGACAAGATCTAAGTGGAAAAAGAGATGGAACAAGTTTCTAGAAAAGTTCAAGTTCCTAGGTGAAAATAAAATGTGTTACCAAGATCTAGATTCGATGTATAATGAATTGAGTGGTTAAGATTTATTAAAGAAAAATGTAATAGATGATATTAAGAGGAAAAATATGTCTATATAAAGGATGATCTTGTATGGACAAATGGTTGGAAAATTGAATAGTTAAAGTGTTATCGACTATTGTAGTGAAGAAGGAACAAAGAGATTATGAGTGGAAATGAAGGATTTGATGAAGTGTTGATGCCAATGGATAATGAAGAATTGAAGTGAAGATAGAAGATCACACAAGGATCTAATTGGGAAAATATAATTGAAAATCTACAAGTCATTTTATTTACTATTGCTTACTAGCATTTGTAACAGAGAAATATCTTAACAGAGTAGACCTAATAGTCTTATTGCTATTGACATGGAATTAGAGGAAGAAGAGAGCAAGGAGGAGAGTCCCAAGAAGCAGGGGAAGTAGAGACCGAAACCTACTGACAATTGTACTAGAACTAAAATTGGGAAGAAGAAAATGGCAAAGAGGGTCTTCATATCTTCTGATGAGGGTTCCTCTTCCCAGGGAAAGAATGATTAGGAAAACTATGTGGAAAACAACCCTGCTATGGAGGAGAGTGGGGGTACTGGTAAGGATGTTTGGGTTGAGGAAAAAATCTTACAATATGTTGCATAGGATGTGACTAATATTGAGAAAGAAGGGTATGAGAAGGAAAAGGCCAACCTGGATAAGGAGAAGGTGGACAATCCTAAGGAGAACATGGAGGAAGAGAACAGGGGTCCTGAGATTAATGAGGGGAGGAACAAGGATTTTGAGAATTTAGGGTGCCTGGCTTTCTTGTCTACCCTTAGCATAATGAAGAATGACATCATTGTGATGAAGTCGAACATCCACTAGCTGCAAAAAGAAATGGGGATTCTTAAAAGGATGAACCTGGGGGAGAAAACCTTGGGCCAGACTATTGATGAGCTCACTAACATTATTGCTAGAGCTGAGGGTGTTGCTACCTTCAATGACAGACTTAATGCCATGGAGGAGAAAATCCAATGCAATGATGTTTTAACTAGGAAAGTTGAGACCATGGAAAAGAGAATTGACAAGCTGGAGAAGACCATGGGGAATATTGCAGAACAAAGCTTTGCTATCCTCAATGCATCAAATGAGCACGTGAAGATCCTAGTTGACAAGTTTGATAGTGGGAAAGGGAACCAAGAGATCATAGAGACTAAAGAGGAACATGGACCTAGTAAGTGCACGAGTTCTAGGTCTAGGATGGTGGAAGATGGAAACAAGAATGACATGGAAGAGCTGAAGTTGTCTGCTACAAACATGCAGATTCTTGCGGACCAGGCTATAGAACTGATGAATTGTGTTTAGACAGGAGCATGCTATCTTGCTTTCCTTTTTTTTTGCTGTCCTTTGTCTTTTGGTTAGTCTTTGTGTTTAAGGACATGTTTGTGTTTCTTTTTTTGGGCTAGTGCACTTGAACTATTGGAGCCTAATTGTCTTATCTTTTTTCTCATTGTAAAAGGTTTTGGGTCCTTTCAAAACCTATTTTTACATAATCAAAATAGTCTTATTGTAAAATGTTTGAAAAAGGTGACATTCTAAAGAGTGTTTGAAGCCCTCTAACAAGGCCACTCCTAACAAGGTGAATATCCTAACAGATTTGAGGTAAATCCATTGACTGAGTCACACCTAACATTGTGTATTACAATCTTTAACTAGATTGGCTCTTAATCAAGTGTACTTCAGAAGAGTATTTTCTTAGTGGGTGATAATTCCCACAGTTGTTTTTCCCAAACTGGGTTTCCACATTAAATATTGGTGTTACATGTTGTGCATGATTTGTGTGAAAGATTTACTGATTGTTATAGTTTATTTAATGTTGTCGGTAAATAGTGAACTGTGTACTGAGCTGCTATCAAGTTAATCAGAGAAAATTTATTAAGGTATTTAGGATTAGGGATTACTGATTCACCCCTCCCTCTCCATAATCCAACAATTGGTATTAGAGATAAGTACTCTCAAGATATAAGTTTAAAATACTTGAGTAAAAGATCCAAAGATGTATAGGAGAGAAGTACCTAAGTTGAATAAATAATGTTTCTCAACATGGAAAAATAGAATGAGATTATATCTATCTGAGATTGGAGAATTTCCACTAAATCTTCTAGATAATGATTACACTCCACCACCTACCAGACCTTTGATAGTTGATCAGATGAGGGAAAAGAAAGAACATAACTCATTTATGATAGAGATTGCTTCTTCCCTCTTTGATGCTGAATTTAACGATGTTAAGGATTGTGTTAATTTAAAAGATATGTGGGACATGCTTACACTTATCTATGGAGGAGATCAACATGTACAAAAAGCTAAAGTTGACAGTCTTAGGGGGAAGTATGATGAAATAAGGATGAAAGATGAAGAGAACGTCACACAATATAGCAACAAAATCAAGGAAGTTGTTAGTGCCATTAGAGGTGCTAGTGGAACATTGACCAATGAAGAAGTGGTAAGTAAAATCTTGAGAAATATTTCTTCTAAATATGCTATTAGAGTATCTTCAATTCAAGAATTGAGATCTATACCAAACAATGTTGTTACTCTTGAAGCCCTAATTGGTAAGCTGTCTGCATTTGAGCTTAACAATTATGATAATAGTCTATCGGCCATTGAAAGTACCTTCAAGTCATTAGTAATAATTAGACCATCAAGAAGAGAAAGAGAAAATCATAGTAATTCATATGGAAGTGAGTATGATAGTATTCTGAGTGAAGAAAAAGAGAAGGAGCAATTGGAAGCACTGTTGGCTAACCAACTACCTAGAGGCAAAGGAAAGTACAAAGGCAAGTTACCATTAAAATGTTTCAATTGTAATAAGACTGGACATATTGTATCTATATGTCCTGACAATGAAAGAAATGATAAGAATGAAAAAAGAGACAACTGACACTGAAGATTTAGATATTTTAAGGACAAATGTAAGAAGTCTTGCTACCTAGCTAAGGAAGGTGTAATTGATGATGAATTTGATGATACCAAAGAAGGATATGAAGTTGTCTATGTTGCTATAAAGGAAGAATCAAATGAGGAAAAATATGAAGATGAAAAAGAACTTTTTTCTCACATAAGTAAACTAGACCCATGGATTATTGATAAAGGTTTTTCACATCATATGACTACTGATATTGACAAGTTTGATAATCTAGAAGAGTATGATGGAGGATTTGTCAAATTTGGCAATGATGCTCCATGCCCTTGAAAGGTAAGGGATCCATTTTTTTAAATGAGAAGATAAAATGTAATGATGCATATTGGGTTAAAGGACTAAACTATAATCTATTGAGTATTACACAACTAAACAATACTAGCCACCGATTGAAATTTCAGAACACAAAGGTTAAGATCTATGGTGCTAATGGAGATCTAATTAGAACTGGTGGACAATCAAGAGGTAATTTATTTTATTTTGATACCGATGCAAATAGTTTCTTGTTTGTTAAAACTGAAGATGTATGGATATGGCATAAGAGACTATGCAATGTCAATTTTGATAACTTGATCAAAGTAAGCAATAATAGTAGAGTCAGAGGACTACCAAAATTATGCAAACTTGATAAAGTGATGTGCAAGGAATGTTAAATTTGTTATATGACTAAGTCTAGTTTTTCAAGAAAATCTTATTGTACCAATGGTATTTTGGAATTGGTTCACACTGACCTTTGTGGTCCTATGAGAGTTCAAAGCTATTATGGAGATTGATACTTTATTTTATTTGTTGATGATTATTCAAGAATGATGTCTGTTATGTTTCTAAAAGAAATATTTGATGCATTTCAAATGTTTAAGTGGTATAAAGCAAGAGTTGAAAAAGAAATAGGTAAACAAATGAAGTTTTTGATATCTAATAGAGTAGGTGAATTTATCTATGATGAATTTACTATCTTTTACAATGAGCATGGAATTAAAAGACAAGTATCTGCACCAAGGACTCCACAACAAAATAGGATATATGAGAGAAGAAATAGATCCATTTTTTTACTGTGCTATAAATTTGTTGATTGACAAAAAGGTTGCACAAACATTTTGGAGAGAATCCATAAGTACTACATTTTATTATGTCAATTGAGTATAGTTTAAGAAAGGTACAAAAAAGACACCCTATGAACTTTGGTTTGGTCACACATCAAATGTAAGTTATTTCAAAATTTATAGAAGTATATGTTACATACTGAAAGATTCTAGAAATGGAAATTTTGAATCTAAAGGAGATGAAGGAATATTTCTTGGTTATTCATCAAAGAACAAAGCATATAAATGTTTAATCAAGGATACTAATAAAATGATTGAAAGTGCAAATGTGAGAGTTGATAAATTTTTAGAAATAAATGAAGAGGATAGAAAAAAGGAACCCGAGGATTAAAAAATATTTGTCTATGTACAGGAAGGTAATTCGGTTGACACAATCGAGCAGCAACAAGAAGAAACCTGTGAACAAGATGAGCCTCCACCGAGAGATGAAAACATTGATGAACAATCTACCGAGCCTATATTAGAAAAATATGTGAGAAGACACCACTCACTGAGAAGAATAATTGGAGACAATAATATTGTAGGATTCATGATAAGAAGTAAGTTAAAAGATAACACATGTTTGATTTCTAAATTTGAGCTAAGATTAGTGAAGGATGCACTAGAGAATGAAGATTGAATAAATGCAATGAAAAAAGAAATTGATCAAATTGAAAAGAATAACACTTGGTCATTGGTACCAAGACCCAAGGACAAGAATGTGATTGGAACAAAGTGGATTTTTATAAATAAACTCAATGAGAGAGGATATGTGATTAGAAATAAAGCAAGATTAGTCTGCAAAGGGTATACACAAGAAGAAGGTATTGATTATGGTGCAAATTTTGCACCTATTGCTAGATTATAAGGTGTAAGGATATTGTTTTCATATGCTACTTACAAAGGATTCAAATTTTATCAAATGGATGTTAAGTCTGCATTTCTGAATGGAATTCTTGAAGAAGAAGTTTATATTGAACAACCTAATGGGTTTATTGACAAAAGGAATAAGGATATGGTATGAAAATTGCATAGAGCTTTATATGGATTAAAGAAGGAACCCTGAGCATCATATGAAATACTCCACTCTTACTTAGTTAAGATTGGATTTGAAAGGACTAGTGATAAAAAAAATTTATACTTGAAATGTGATAAGTTTGATTAAATTTTGATTGGTGAGATATTTTTTGATGATATTATATTTGGTGGTAATGAGATAATGTCTAAATCATTTGCTGAGGAAATGAGAAAGGAATTTTAGATGTCTATGATTGGATAGATTAAATTCTTTATTGGACTTCAAATTCAACAAATAAAGGATGGGATCTACATAACTCAATCAAAGTATATCAAGGAGATTCTGAAAGCATTCAATATGAAAGAATCAAAACCAGTTGGAACACCGATGGCTACTAGTTGTAAATTGTCTAAGGAAGATGACACAAAGGAAGTGAATGAGACACTTTACCGATCTATGATTGGTAAATTGAAATGTGTTGTACACACTAGACTCGATATTTCACATTCAGTTGGTATAGTTGCAAGGTTTTCTACAAACCCAAAGGAGACACATTTGTCTATAGTGAAAAGGGTATTTATATATTTGAAAGGGACTGAAGATTTTGGTATATTATACAAAAGAGGAAGAGATTTTGATCTCAAGGTATTTACTGATGCTGACTAAGTTAGAAAAAATGATGATAGAAAAAGCACTGGTGGCATAAATTTCTTTTTAGGAGAAAGGCTAGTGACATGGGTAAGCAAGGAACATAGTTGTATTTCACAATCTACTTCCGAAGCTGAGTATGTTACTGCATCTACAAATTATTCTAACATTGTTTGGATTAAATAACTACCAAAAGGTATGCATAAAGAGATTACTGATCCAATTATAATTTATTGTGATAATACCAGTGCTATAAACATATCAAAGAACCTTGCGATGCATTCAAAGACAAAGCATATATCTATTAAGTATCACTACTTGAGAGAGAAAGTACAAGATAAGCATGTGACATTGGAGTATGTGAACTCTAAAGAACATATAGCTGCTATAATTACAAAACCACTACTGAAGGATTCTTTTGAGTATTTCTGAGGTAAGTTAGGGGTTCTTCCCATATCCGATGTTCATTAAGGAAAGATGCATGCTGCATCAATTTAGGAACTCATTAGAATATCTATTTTGTTAGTTGATGCTAGCGTTCACTCTTTAGGTGAAGCTTGAAGCTATGAAGGATGTTTATGATTGTAATGGAAAATCTATACACTTGAGGTATAATCTAAGAAGTTTATGTTTCTTTGGCATTGTTGTTAAAGAGGGAGAAGTTTACTCAAAGAGGGAGAATAGTAATTAATGATAGTTTATCATGAGGGAGATGACTGACATTATTGTAGGGAGAATTTTATCAAATATTGTTGAAGTACTGATGAATAAAGATGATGGAATCAGAATGGAAATTGTTACTGATAGAAACAAATAGACTAGAGAAGGAAGATCAAGAAAAGAAGAAGTTACTACTCAGAGGGAGTACAATACATAATCAATTGAAAACTGAATTTGTTTGTGTTTCCATAAATGCCAAAGAGAGAGATTGTTACTATAACTAATAGTAATGTTCAAGATTGATTATCTGATGGAGCTGATAATGAGGACCGACCAAGATCATAGAATTACATGATAGTAGAAAGGTTAGATTAGTTATTGTCTTGTCATTTATGTAAGAAATTTATTTTTGGTTTATATTATGTTGCCATATCATTTGGTAATGATATAAGGTGAATGAGTTAAGGAGAAGAAGAAATGAAATATTGTGAAGTTGAAGAAATTAATTGGGCAACTGATACAAATTAGACAATTATTGGATTACATTGATATAATTATTTTCTATCTAACATATGATTATGTTAAGTGTTATCAGAATTTTACTCATTCGAAGAGGCCTAGTTACTAAGTTAGACTACTGCACCCTAGTTTGAAATTATTAGTGGTCTTTCTTAAAATTTGTGCTCATTTCATTGTAAAAGTGCATGAAAAAGGAAGGAAATGAACTACATCTAAGAATATCACATGCATGTATCAATGATAAGTATGCTGTACAAAAGGGAAAGAACTGAAAATAACATTTATCCAAGCTCACATAGGCCATGAGCATAGCCATTACCATAATTGGATGAATGAGTGCATACATACATAAAGTAATTAATTAAAATATGGGGGTACCAGACATTGCCTGGTAATGGTGTCCGAATCCAATCCTATCCAGAGAGCTCTCGTGGTCCAGAACCTGCAAGAAGAGAAGAGAAGATATGGGTTAGATCCAATGGATCTAAGAAATGCCTAGTATCACAATATTCAAAGGATGCATATATGCACTCAGCCATACACCTCTGGGAAGATCTATGCTCAGGGCATGTGCATAAAAGGCTCCATAAATAAAAGAGACACCATGTTTTTCATTGACATGTTTGTTCCATGTTTAGATACAGGTGAAGTTGATCCAACAATAATCCAAGGGTGTTGGATCCTAGATGAATGACCTTGAACCATGATGTAGATCATGAGAGGAAAACCTCACATTTCCTTATCAGTGACTGCATCATGGGCCAAGAACACCCATGATCAACAAAGGAACAATAACAAGAGGATGTAGTATTAGTGGACATTTAAATGAATCAAATCATAGAGCATGGTCAAGGCACTGATAGATTCAAAGGGGGTACATCATTAACATATAAGAGATCAACATTATAGCATAGGTGTGTTTAAATCTTCATCTTAAGGCCAAGCAAGAAGTGATTGCAGAACACCATAACAATGAGATACATCTAGTATGTTTATGGTACTTTGTGGATTCTATTTAGTGGGAAAACATGGAAATGAAGAAACAATGCCTTAAATTATGTAATAAATTGCAGTCCTATATGGGTACAAATAGTGAGCATAACATCTTTTAATAACATCAAATGGATCTCAGCATGGTGGAATAGATAGTTGTAGTGAATACTATGCTGTCAACAAATGGAAATGAGGATGAGGCATCATGAAATTATCTAGCAACAAAGTGATAAATGATACTTCTAAAATAGGGCACAAGGATCAAGCCATCAAGAGGTAGCATCATAAATAAAGAAGAAATAGTGCCAATCAAAGTAGAAAATATTCATAACAAAAATGGCATCCACCATGTACACAAATCTTCAATGGTGCATATATATGAGACATGATCAGATGAACCCTAAGCTACCATGATCCTTTCAAGGAGATAGTGAATAAAAAAAGGCATATCTTTCATTGAAATATCAAAATATGATGCCATTCATCAAACAATAAAAGATAAATATTGGCAATAATGATGTTCACTCATGGCCCATACCAGAACTAGTCATAGTGAAGACTTGTTTGAGTCAATGACAAGAACAGAGAGGAAGTTTCCAAGCCTAGCCATGGGTTATCAAGATCACCATACTGTTACATGTGCTCGAGATTCATAGGCTATATCATAAATAAACCTCCATAAACCAGTGAAACTCATAGAGGTATGGTATCAATATTTCAACAACAATAGGGGAATAGTATGAGTTTGACCCCAAGAAATCATTCAATAGCATACAATGAAAAATGGTAGAATCATTAAAGCATAATGCTTATATCTAGCAAGGAGCATCATACACAATAATGGCACCTGATATAGAACCAAATACACAATAGTGGCAACATTTTAAAGACCAATCAAAAGAGATCAAATCCAGAAGCTCATGGTCTGGCATTGCCAGCAAGTATTAACAAATAAAGCATGTCAAGATCATGGGTCACCAAATGAGTAGGGAACAACATTATCAATAGAATTCCATGGTAGTGAAGGTAACAACAAGACCAATGAGCATTAAAAATAACATGATGCATGAAAAAAATAACAATGAGCAACATGACATGACATATAGCCTATACATGAAATACATCATAAGTGTTTTGTGGGCCATAAACAACACATGAGAACCTGAGCCATACAATGATGCTCCAACCACTATAATACAAGCTATAATGGATACATTAGCAATAGAAAATGCAAACCATGTCCACAGCTAGCATTATGATAACTATAGTGGGGCATTACATTCCATGAAGCAATAAACAATGAATGTCAAACATCAAATTTAGTGCCCCAATAAGCTTGCAGGCTGTTCATGAGAACAGAAACATAGCATAAGTAAATGAAGATATATAATGCATTCATGGGCCAACTAATAGTTTGAAGGCTACACTAAACAAAGAGCATCAATGCCAGGCTACCCGCAAGTGACCATATACTGTGAACACAATACAATAAATTATCAGAGATTGAGTTAGGAAAGAAAACAACAAGGGAATAATAGAAAGGTATTTCACGGGCCAGGAATAGTGAGCAACACCATCACGAGCATGGTACCAGTCATCAATTCAAAACAATGAGTAGTAATATTAGATATCATGACTTACAATAGGAAAATCAAAAGAGGCATGGTCAAATGTAGTAAATATACCCTAGCCCAAGCTCACGAGTGCCATATCAAGTGGAAAACACAGTGAATATGCCCTGGTTTTTAATCCATGGGTTGTGCATGATGTAATTATATTGGTGCCTGGATTTCAAATATGAAAAGCCCTAAGGAATATTTTATAGCACCATTAAAAATGATACCGTGCCCTAGCTCACGGGTTATAAAAACTCAGGCTCTCATAAATTCAAATAAAGAGTAGTGTATTAGTAATAAAAATATCAAACATGTTACAAATGCAGAGAGTTCAAAATGCATATGCCCTCACATAAAAGGATGATCACAGGGTTAAAGTAATGATACAGTGAGCATCTCAATATTCATATAACACCAAAAGCATCGATAGCAAGACAATGATGCCCTTGGCCTCAGTTAAGATACAACCAGATGATGCCCTTGAAAATGTATAGGGAAGATAACAAAACATGATGAAGATCATACAACACAATGCCCTAAGGGTATGTATGAAGAGACAAAGTGCAATAAAATGCAAAGGACAATGATACCATGCCCTAGGAAATACACAGTAAGCTCAGAATTAATGGAGATACCATGATTACAAATAATGCAAAAATGATCTGAATCAAATAGAAAATATTTCATGAAGCCCTCAAAATTACCAAGGGGCCACACACACAAAGATTGAAAATGCCAGACCAAGTGCCTACCTCAACAACATGAAGCCACAGGCTGGATGTTTCCCAAAATCAGTTGTAGTGGTGCCAGATGTTTCCATTTTCAACTACCAGCATTCTTAGAAACTTTCCAGTTGCTGAGTTGAGGGATTTGACTATGGCTTCCATTTTCAAATAAGGGTTTTGGTTAATAAATGATGTTTATTCATTTTTTTCCCTTCTTTCTAAGGTTGAGAGTTATTTTAATGCCTTTGTATTATATGGGTTTTAAATGTACATATTTTGGAATGTTTTGTTGGCAATTTGGCTAATATGGATGCATAGATGTTGTCATTATGGAAACATATGATCTCTAATAAGAGTGCAAAATCTGGAATGCAAGTATGGCAAGTTGAAGGAAGAAATTGTCTAAGTATGGATACAGTGATCTTGACAGAGCACTCGATGAAGATTTAGTTGGTGACATCCACTGGAGCAATATTTTTGTTTGTATAGCTAACTGAAGCTTCTATAGGGTATGAGGATACCCCATCTTAGTGTGCATATAGTTTGGAGTAGTACAGATGAAGTTATTCAAAGTTTACCGAAGACAATTTTTGCAGACAGAATAATTTTGGAGACAGTATTAGTGAAAGAGTTAAGGGATTATTTTTGCTTGTCAAAATAATGACTTAACATTATGAAGGGATGACATCTTAGATGTTTACTCTTGGATAAATATTTTGGAAGTCAACCATATAAAGTTATTAGCTCTAATAACTCATATATTAGGCATACTTGAAATGTAATGATAAGGATATGATATGATGTGTGAAAAGAAAGAAAAAGATAACTTGTGATAGTTGTATATTGTGATAGCAGAAAAAGCTATTGATGCGAAGTTGTAAGAAGTACCATAATATAGTCAGAAACATTTTGTATTACCTGTTTGGGTAGTGAGCTCAGCTGGTGATCAGGTTTTGTAATCTAACTCCTAACAGGGTTAAGGCTTCTAACAAGGCCTAAAGTCCTTTAACCAGGACATATCTACTATATATTGTAAATTGACTCTTAATAGGGTCCAATATCCCTAACAGGATACTTTTGATTAGTGATCTTTGTGGGTACCATCCCCACTAGGGTTTTCCCTTGGCCAGGGTTTCCTCAAGAACATATCATGTGTTATGAGCTCTTTCTATTTACTACTATGTTTGTTAATCAGCTTGATAATATTTGTATGCACTAAAGTAATATGTTATATCCATAAGTGGGCAAAAGTAAAAGTTTGTGAAATACTAATTCACCCCCCCTCTCAGTATTTCCTATTTCTAACAATTGGTATCAGAGCACAGTTACTCGGAGAAGGAACATTCAAGGAAAGCTTAGCAACTTGAGTAAGATCTCTATGGATATGGATCAACTTTAGAAGAATCTTGAAGAAGCTCTTGAATAGATTGATATGCTTAATGATGAAAGAAACTCCTTAAGAAGAAAGTATGAAGATGCAAAGAATTCTATTGAGAAATTAAAAGGTAAGATTGAAGATCTGAAATCTGAAAAGAAATCTGATATTCTTTTTGAAGATTGTGATGAATTAGAAAAATAAAATGAGATCCTTAAGCATGAGCTGAAGATAGTAAATCTGAAGCTTAGTATGAAAGATGGAAATTTGAGATCTGATAATGAAAAATTGAAAATTGAGAATGAAGATCTAAGATCAAGACTTGAAAAGGAAACATCCGAATCTAAAAAAGTAAAAGTGGAGTATGTGGAACTTGATAAGTATAATAAAATTGTGAAAGGTGAATTAACTCAATCTAAACAACAACTTGAAAGGCTATATTCAAATAGTGATAGGACTGAAAAAGAAATTTCTTTTGGAGAACCATTCTTTGGTAGGACTAGATTTGGATTTAGTATGTTTAGAAAAAATCATGAAAGTAAGAAGCCAGATCTGAAGACATTTGAAAGTATGGAGGAAATGAAGCTAGATGAGAACACATTGGAAGATCCACCTAAAGAAGAACCACCTAGAGAGAAAGAAGAATCAAAGCAAGAAGAATCAAAATAGGAAGAATCATCTAAAGGTATGCAAAGAGAATTCAAAGGTAGATGTTTTGCTTGTAATACTATTGGGCACATGAAGAGAGATTGCACAGTTAAGCAATTTAAACCTCTTAATGGACATTGTTATAATTGTCATGGTTTTGGACATAGAGCTAACAATTGTAGAAGACCTAAAGTAATTTAGAATAATTATGATAATAGAATGATTGGGAATACTAACAATGTAGATAAGAGATCTATTGAAGAAATGAATAAAAGAAAAGTGGTAGTATGTTTTAGATGCAACAAAGTAGGACATATTGCTAGAAATTGCAGGTCATAGATTAACCAGCAAGGATAGAGATTTGGAAACAATGGAATCATTTGTTAGATATGCAACAAGTTTGGACACTCAGCAAGAGTTTACAGAATGAACAATGGAGGTTATCATCATAACCCTAACCCTAGGAACAATGCAAGAAGGAATGAAAATGCAGGAAACAAAGAGAAAGGTTGCTGTAGCAATAAAGATGAAGTAAAATTTGATAAAGGCACAACTCAAGGAGGTATATTCAGCATTGAAAGTAGTCAGGAAGGTAATGTAACTAATGGTAAGGATGAATCTTTACCTGACCCTTCTTTAAGTACTTAAATTATGTAAGTTTCTGTAGTTTAGGACTTAGGATTAGTGTAGATTAGGAATTTGAATGAGTTAAGTTTTGTGCAGTTAGATATAGGTTTTTTATGTTGTACTAATGCTATGGTTAAGTGCGCAAAAGAAAATATTGTGTTTTGCGAGGTTGCAAAAAGTTTTATGGTTGCAGGTTTGCAGAATCAGCTTTTTGAGGTTTTAGCGGCAAAATGAATGAATGCGATGTCAGATCGAGTTGATGTGAAGTGTTATAAGGTCAAAATCAAAGTTATCGTGATTAAAAAGTGATTGAAAAGAGATTTGAAAGAAGAAAAAGTGAGTTGAGGATGATTTGAAGAAGTTTGGAAGCAGTTTGCAGCGTCGATCATACGGAAACCCTAGATTTGCAAAGTTGAGGTATTTTTTGATCTTTAATTAGTTGATAAGATGGATATTTCTATGGTTCATAATGTTAAGGATAAGAATAGACCTAAGATTAAGAAAGAACTAGTAGAACCAACTGAAATTGATGACAGACTAGCACTATCATCCGTACTAGACGGAGTATTACACATTGAGAATGTTAAAGGATATTTAGGTTGCAAGTTTGAAACTTTGGGAGATGCAGATTTTAGTGATGATTACAAGAAATTGTATAATCAAGACATGTCAGTTAAACCAGCTTATGGGCACCTAGAGAATAATGAAATTATCAATTATTCCATGAAGTATGAATTTAATGATGAGGAATGTACCAAGATCATTTTAAGTAGAATCCACAATGGGAAATTCTGGATGGAGGATAGAGTTATTGATATAACTGTTGACATAATTCATGATGTTACTGGATTATCAAAAGTTGGAGAGATTCCACTGAATGAAAAGAACATGAGAAAAATTGTTTTAGACAACACTAGATCTAGTTATAATGGTAGAGGAATTGCGATAAGTAAGATTAAGCAAGATGATGTTAGATACCTTTGCAAGATCCTAACAACTAAATTCTGTGGTAGTTCAAGGGAAGATGCCATGGCTGCAAGAATGGTTCATGTAGCTTATCTTATGTGTATTGAGAAGAAACAAGTAGACCTATGTGAAATTCTAAAAATTTAGTTATTTGAGAATTTAGAAAAGATTAAGAAGGCTAAGTACACATAGTTTAGGTTTTCATCTCTGATAACCTATATGTTTTTCCATATTTTGTAAAGATTTCCTTACATAGTTGACTGGAGTGACAATGTGAACACAATGGAAAGAATAAACTCAGTCTACATGAAGCACCTAATTGATAAAGTCAATGATAGTGTGAAGCTTGTATTGAAGACTTTTCAGAATATTGTTAAGAACAGATCAAGGATTCCTCAATCCTTAGTTGAAAAACATAAAGATGACATTTGTTTTATGGTAGACACTGATTTCATCTACATTGAAGTAGTTGAGCCTAGAATGAAATTCATAGAACCTCTTGGCTATGAAATATCTGAAGTAGAAATAGTAGGATATGTGAATAGATTGTTAAAGTGTGAGTTGGATGGTCATGTAAATAGGTTTGGAACCTATGAAGAGAATCTCAACTCTGCAATAAGTTTGAAAGAAAAGAAGCAATCTAGTAGGAGAGTTGAATCTACTATGAAGAAAATACTGAAAGAATCAGGTATGTCAAGTCATGAGTTTGACATAGCTAAGAAGACTATAGAAGCCTTGAAGCAAAGTGAAAATCTTGTAGTTCCACCTGTGACATCTAGTGCAGACCCTGTTGATCCTATTGCAGTAAAGGTAAAAGTTAAGTACCTCAAAAAGATGAAGGAGAAAAATATTTTTCTCCTATTTCTAGCAAAAGAGTAAAAGTGAGTGCAACAGGACCTGACAAGAGATAGAAAGTGATTGTACCACCTGTACCTAGAAAAGTAGCAGTAATTAAAGATGATGATGAAGTTTCAATCAAGAAGAAAACTTGGAAACCAAGAATTGAAAGAGTTAACAAAGATATATTGCAGCATGGAGACTTCACTAAGATAAATAAATTCTATGATCTATATGGATCATTTGATAGATTGAATTTTGAAAATGCAATGATTACACATATGATTTTGATAGATAAGAAACTTAGCACTATTCATGGTAAGATCCCAAAAGATTTGTATAACAGACTTGTGAATAGAAAATAGAGAGCACAAGAAGAGGACATAAAGATGAGAGAACATGTAATTAGACAGTTCTATGAAGTTGAGGATGAAGATCATTTGAAGAGAATCTTGAAGCCTCTTGGAACTTTATTGAGAACTAAGAGAAGAACAACTCTTATAATGGGAGGCAAAAAGGAGGAAGTACAGAAAGAGACTGAGCAAGAAGTAATGCAAGTTCTTGCAGATATAGTTGTAGGAAAGCATGTTGAATCAGATCCTCAGCAGAAGCAATCAGAGGAACCGCATGGAGAGGAAGTTGGTATTGAAGAAGTCCCATCTTCTTCACATATCAATATTGGCAAAGAATCAATGGACATTGAAGGAACCAAAGTGACACTAGAGTTAGATGATACGGTATTTCATGATCTAGGAAACATTGTTGACAATGTGGCTTTAGAAGAGCAAGAGAAGATTATAGAATTAGAAAAGGATACAGAGGTAGTGGAAGCACCAGCTGTATCAGAATCAGTTCCAGTAGAGCAGACAGGTAAAGGTAAACAAATTTTGACAGAGGTCACTACCCCTAGTGCACTTGACAGTAAGAAGAGACAAATTGGTTCAATTTTTGAAGACGTTGGAAAAGAGGTTGAAGATGATGATCAGCTTGAGTTCATCACATCTCTTAATAAAATTATTGGAAAGAATAAGAAGGTGAAGGACCTTGAAGGAAAAGTTAGATTTTTGATAGAGAAACTTGAGATTGTGATCAACACTAAGGTATTTGAATTGGATCCACTTAAGAAAGCTAAAATGGTAATAAACTCTTTTGACTTTGAATTTTCTAACTTAAAGGATATTGCTAGAATAAAAGTTCAGGAAGCCTTTGAAGCAGAAATGCAACAAAATTTAAGTGTAAATATTCAAAATGATATTGGTAATTTGGATGTATGCATAAAGAATTTGAGGAAACATTTTGAGACTAGAAAGAGTTTTTATATACAATGCACAAAATAAAAAATCCTAACAGCTGAAGAAGATAAGAAGATCAAAGAGAAGATAGATGCAATTACAGCTGAAACAAACACCTTGACAAGCCCAAATATAAAGATAAGTTCTGTGGAGAAGAACATAAGGAAGTTAAATGATGAAATTAGAATGTTAGAAGAGGAGAAGAAAAGAAAGATGATTAGGATTAACATCTTGAGAGAGCATATTTCAATCAAGACCTCAATTGTTGAAGATCAAATTGAGCAGTGTCTTTTAGCAAAGACATATTTTCAGAAGTTTAGCTTTAATTCCCTGCAAGCTTGTCAGACAGCAGCATACAGATTGAGTACTCTACTCAATGTTGCTGAATCCATCAGGAAGATATGGGAGAAAGATTTTGAATCATGGAAGTCAGAGTTTGGTGACTGTTTGCAAGCCTACCGGCTTTGCAATAGCTGATAACAAGGTATCAAGTTTTTTATTGAAATTTTTGTACACCCTATCTTTGTCATTGTTGTCAAAGGGGGAGAGATAGCAGAAAATTGATAATATGTTGAGGAAGGATACTCATAGGGGGAGCTATTCTATGGAGTACAATATTGTATATGTGTTGTATAACATTTGGCCACAATTTTGTGTAAATGCTTTGAAGTTTTGTTTGCACACTTAGCCAATTTTCCCATATGTTGCCACCAATGACAAATGGGGAGATTGTTGGCAATTTGGCTAATATGGATGCATAGATGTTATCATTATGGAAACATATGATCTCTACTAAGAGCGCAGAATCTGGAATGCAAGTATGGCAAGTTGAAGGAAGAAATTGTCTAAGTATGGATACATTGATCCTGACAGAGCACCTGATGAAGATTTAGTTGGCGACATCCACTGGAGTAATATTTTTGTTTGCACAGTTAACTAAATCTTCTACAGAGTATGAGGATACCCCATCTCAATGTGCATAAAGTTTGGAGGAGTACAGATGAAGTTATTGGAAGTTTACCGAAGATAGTTTTTGCAGACAGAATAGTTTTGGAGACAGTATTAGCGAAAGAGTTAAGGGATTATTTTTGCTTGTCAAAATAATGACTTAACATTATGAAGGGATGACATCCTAGATGTTTACTCTTGGATAAAGATTTTGGAAGCCGACCATATAAATTTATTATCCCTAATAACTCATATATTAGGCATACTTGAAATGTAATGATAAGGATATGATATGATGTGTGAAAAGAAAGAAAAAGATAACTTGCGATAGTTGTATATTGTGATAGCAGCAAAAGCTATTGATGCAAAGTTGTAAGAAGTACCATAATATAGTCAGAAACATTTTGTATTACCTGTTTGGGAAGTGAGCTCAGCTGGTGATCAGGTTTTGTAATCTAACTCCTAACAGGGTTAAGGCTTCTAACAAGGCCTAAAGTCCTTCAACTAGGACAGATCTACTATATATTGTAAATTGACTCTTAACAGGGTCCAATATCCCTAACAGGATACTTTTGATTAGTGATCTTTGTGGGTACCATCCCCACCAGAGTTTTCCCTTGGCCAGGGTTTCCTCGAGAACATATCATGTGTTATGAGCTCTTTCTATTTACTACTATGTTTGTTAATCAGCTTGATAATCTTTGTATGCACTAAAGTAATCTGTTATACTGATTCACCCCCCCCCTCTCAGTATTTCCTATTTCTAACATGTTTTCCCCATTTTTTTTGGGTTGAGAATATTTTGAAATATATCTTAAATCCAAGATTTAGTTTTTGGCATAGGTGGATTTCTTTTTAATGTTATTTTTTTAAAATGTGTTTCCCCATTTTTGGGTTGAGATCATTTTAAAATATAATTAAATCCAGTTTGTGTCTTAGTGGGATGGGTTCTAATGTTAATTCATTGCATGATTCATTAATGTAATTTCTAGTTTTTATAAACTATCGTCAGAATATGTTTAGTGCATGACTTAGTGGGGTAGAGTGGTCTTCTTTTGACCATCTTTTTTTAGGTTCCCAATTTCTCCGCTCCCCCTAAAAACTTGGGAATCTGGCATCCAAGTTTATGATGCAGCCTCATGGGTCTATTTTGGGATCTTTTCCATTCTTAGGAGGTGGTGGGATTTGAATGCAGATTCCTAGGTTTTAGTTATATATCTCTTACTTTTCATGATGGAGGTTAGCTCTTCATTCTATTCTCTCTGATATGAGTGTTGTAGCTCTGAGAGACACATCTTGTACTTAATTTCTTTTCAACAATAAAATTGATCCTTCTTGTTTCACTACAATTTTAGATTTCTTCTTTTGAATCTCATGCAAGATTATTGTGATGTTCTTATATCCTTAATCTACATGTTGACCCAGTTGAATGTTCAAAAATTCACCTTAGCTCTATAGTGTTAATTTGTGTGCAATTGAAAGATCAAAATTGTGGTCTTTTCCCCTTCTCTATGTTTCAAGTACCCTATTTTCCTAAGGATTTTAAGGTAGTTGAATCAAGTTGTGAGTTCAGTTTTTTTTTGCTATTGCAGTAAGCTTAATTCGGTTGTGGATCTTCTTTCAAATTCGGTGGATCACCTTGTTTTCAAGTCAATTTTAGTTATTTTTTTATGCACTCTATCCCTTTCCGCTAAAAGTTAGTCAGTTTAAAGTGATCCAAAGGGAATTTAACCCTTAATCCAGAGGTCTATTCTTGAATAGGTTACCCACAACATGAGAATAGTCCCATGTTTCACAAAATTGCTGGGTTCTAACACTTAGCAAATTGGGTGCAATCTTTAGTGACAATATTTTTTGGCATGCCTGGTGGGACAAAAGACTAAGTGAGTTAGTTTTCTAAGAATTTTTATATGCAATTTATTGTGTGGTATGAGTAGTAACTATGTTCTGAGATCATACCAGGTGAATCTAATCTTGTTTCATGCAGATCAACACTTAAGCTTATGAGTCGGATCCCAACTAGGAAGAGTAAGAATCCTTTTGTTTATACAAAGCTTCCATCTATCAAAAAGAGGTCTAAAGCAACCCAAAATAGCTACAAATCCCACTCCTAATCCCACTCACATTCCTACAACCACTCCTCCAATTCAGCCAGTGCAAGAAGCACCAACAGTTCAAGCTCCTCGTAATCCTCCAATGGCTAGACAACATCCTTTCGTAGCTTTCAATCAGGGCAGCCCCTTGAATTTGTAGCAGCATAATGACATACCTATATCAGCCCTTAAAAGCTTTCCCATTTTCACAGGAGAGGATTAGACCTCCACTATTGAGCATATAAGAGATGTAGCATACCTCTGTGCCCTCCATAACATAACCCAAGATAATATGGCTGTGAGGTTATTGGTAGCTTCCCTCAAAGGAAAAGCTTTACAATGGTTTAGAGGCTTAGCAGTTGGTTCTATAGCTGATTGGGATGAGTTGGGTCAAGCCTTGACCAATGAATTTGAAGATACATTAGACCACCTCTCCTTAGTTGAACATTTGACTACCATTAAAAGGGCACCCTAGGAGTATATGATGGATTTTAATTTCAGATTTTAGAGGACATGGAATAGAATACCAGCCACAGTTGGACCTTCAAGCCAGCTTGCTTTCCTATATTATCTAAGAGCCCTCAATAGTGATATCTCTGTTATGATTCAATCCATGGGAGGGACTAATTTACTAGCAGCATATGATCTTGCCATAAGAGCTAAAAACAACCTAATTCAAGCGGGAAAAATAGCCCCAAGGCCTCCAATGCCTATCTTTCCCAAGCTTTATCTTGTCACTGAAGCAATTCCAGCCTTGGCATCTATTCCACATCTCCCAGCTCCTTCTCAACAAGTTGTTAATCTAGTCATGAACCAGTCCCAAGAGCTGAATGAGATAAAAAAAGGCCTTGAAAACTATTACTAGCGAGCTGGTTAGCCTAAAGAAGCAACAATCCCAGCCTTATCAATAGTCCTATCAACAACCTTATCAACAACCTTATCAAGCTCAGTACCAACAAAATAGACCCCAATACCAACAAGGCCAACAAGGCCAACAAGGCCAAGCAAGAAATTACAATTAGAAAGCTAGTCAGTCTTATAATCCTAACATTCTTAGTGCTTCAAGAGAGATGGTTCTTGTAGCTCAGAACAACATGGCACAAGAATATCAATGGGGTTGCCCATGTAATCAGCAACATATCCAAGGGATGTGTCCTAATGGATATGCCCAAGCCCTCATGGTGCAAAATAATGTGATGATGTTGTAGGAGATGGTTCAAGAACCAGAGATTCAACAAGGTCCAGTTGCTGCCCCAAATGAGCTATAGACACCTGAGGTGGCACTAGTTAACTTTCAAAAGGAGGATTTTTGTGGGGTAAATTTTTCCCCAAATGACAACTAGAACTATGTTTCAGTTGCAACCAACACAAGGCCAAAGAAGAAGGCTTGGAGGCTGAACAAGTGGCCTCCACTAGTCAGCAAGCTCCTATTGTGACTGCACAACTCAAGGTAGTTCAAACTCCAGTCCAAAACCAATCAAAAGAGGTTAAGGAACCAGCCAAAGCAGCTACACAGTTGGTATCCACACAACCAGAGACTACTGTAGCAAAAGGATAGTCTAAAGTAAGCTTGGGATCTTTTAACATTGTGGAACAAAAGAAGAAGACCTCCATAAATGTGACTTTGATGGACAATTTGGTGATCCCTGGACAAAAGGAGCTAATACTTAGTGAATTGGCTAAGATTCCATCAAATCAAGAAGCTATTTTAGAATAGCCTAGAATCCTAGTGACTGAGACACCTCAAAAAGAGCAACAAACTGAAGAAGCTAGCTCATAGCCCATCATTTCCCCATAGGTTAAACCCCCTCCTTTCTATGTTAGTCTTGTTGTTGGGAATTTCTTGGTTCATAATTGCATGATAGACTTAGGGGAAAATAGTTCTATAATTTCTAAATAGTTAACAGACCTTCTAGGATTGTCTCATGAACCAATAGATAGGCCTATTGTTCAATTGGATGGGTCATCAATTAGCACCATTGGATTTATTAAAGACCCGCATCTAATTTTACATGAATCTCCCAACTTCTCTAATCCCTAGGATGTCTATGTTATAGATCTCCCTCCCCACTTTGCTATCTGTCTAAGAAGAGATTTCACTGCTAGGTTAGGGGGATACCTCTCGACTGATTGGTCTCATCTATACTTCAGAACCTGATATGGGACTAGGGTTATAATCAAGTCTAAAATTTTTGCAAAGAACCATGCTGAACCTTTCACCCCAAATCCTATAAATGCTAATTTGATGTTTCATGAGCAAGATCCTATTGATTCTAAACCTGAAACCACTATTGAAAACATTCTTGATATTTTCCTAGATGAATGGGTTGAAAGAGATTTAGAAGATAATACTTTTAGAAATATGGAGATTTCTGGTATTAGGATGTATATCATCCATGAGGAGGGTGTTGTGATTCCAGATTTGATGAAGAAAGAAGATAAGTGTTCTGAAAATCAGAATGGTGAGTTGTGGTAGTTGTTCTTTGATGGTGCTAGAAGCAAAGTTGGTTCAGGAGGAGGAGCTGTCCTAATTTCTCCAGAGGGAAAAAGGTATTACTCTGCTGTTCATTTTTCTTTCAACTGTACTAACAATACAATAGATTATGAAGCCTTGATTCATGGTTTAGAATGGGCTAGACAAAGAGGAATCAAGTGTCTAAAAGTTATAGGTGATAGTGAATTAGTGGTTAATCAGATTTGTGGCACTAATCTCACAAAAAATGATACACTTAAGATGTATAAGCACAAGGTTTGGGATTTAATGGAAGGTTTTTGTGTCTTCAATCTAGTTGCCGTCCCAAGAAATCAGAACAAATAGGCAGACAAGCTAGTTGCCATGAGAGCAGAATATGATATTCCAAAGGAGATCACAAGCACTAAAATGTAGCACGTGAAAGTCCTAGTAAGAACATCAATACCAGACAATCAAGTGAGTGGGAAAGTCTTTGAAAGTGATGAACAAATTTTCAATTTTTTGATAGCAGAGGCTAAGTTCTCTAAGGTTAATAGGAATAAACATGCTCAGCAGTATAATGACTAGATGTTACAGTTGAAATGTAACAAGCTGCCCAAGGGACTGGTCACTGTTGAGTCCATTTTTAACTCTGATGATCAACTCAGAGGAGACAAGGCTAGCATGATAGTCAAGGAAGAGCACTACTAGCCTATAGAGATTCTCAAAGACAAATCCCTTAAGTTAGGAAAGGTATGCACTCAGCCAGAAAAGAAGACCTTTATCTCATTATGTCAAGAGTTTAATGATGTTTTTGCATGGGAATACTATGATCTGAAAGGATTTGATCCCTAATTAGCCTAGCACACCATTGAGCTAGAACCCCATGCCAAACCAGTGAGACAAAAATAGAGACCTATCAATCCTAAATTAGAAGTGTTGATGAAAACATAGTTGAGGAAAATGATTGAAGCCAATATTATCTTTCCCATTAAACACACCTCTTGGGTTTCCAATCAGGTACCTATTAGGAAAAAGAATGGTGAAATCTAGTTATGTGTGGAGTTTAGAGACCTTAATAGAGCCTCACTCAAGGATCACCACCCATTTCCCTCCATGGAACAAATATTGTAGTATGTCTCAGGGTTTGATAGATTTTCTTTGTTAGATGGCTTTTCTGGTTATAACCAGGTCCTGGTAAGAGAGGAAGACCAATATAAGATAACATTCACCACCAAATGGGGAACCAAGGCATACATGAAGATGCCTTTTGGGCTATCTAATGATGGTACTACATTTTAGAAAGCCATGGAGATGGCATTTGCTGGTTTGATGAACAAGTTTGTTCTAGTTTATTTGGATGATATACTATTTTTTCAAAAGATACTAATGATCACCTAGTTCATTTGAGGTAGATTTTTGAGAGGTGCAGAGAATTTGGAGTTTCATTGAATCCTAAAAAATGCATCTTTTCTGTCCATGAAGGAAGATTACTAGGGCATATTGTCTCTAAGCAAGGGACAATAATTGATCCTAAGAGGATAAAGACCATCATGGAACTATCGCTGCCAGCTCACAAGAAGGGATTGTAGAATTTCCTTGGAAGAATCAAATTCTTGAGAAGGTTCATTCCAAATGTTGCAGCACTACTAAAGCCTATGACCTAGATGCTAAAGAAGAACTCAACCTTTCACTAGAAAAATGAAGGAAAGAGATGTTTTGAAGAGATCAAGGAAGAATTGCTTCTACCCCTACTCTGGTAAACCTTGATTTTTCTAAAGATTTTATCTTGTATGCTTTTGGGAACACTGATAGTATCTTTTCCATGTTAGTCCAATAGAATACTGAGAAACAAGAGCAGTGAGTGGCTTTATATAGCCAAGGCTTGGATGGTTATGAATTAAATTACACTCCTGTAGAGAAGCATGTTTTAGCAATAGCGAGGAGCTTGAAAAAATTTAGGCATTTTCTATCTAATAATATAGTGCACTTAATGGTTTCTCACCCTTGCATAAAAGATTTTCTGTTGAATAAAGACCTAAGCCACAAGAGGGAGGGTTGGATAACCAAAGTCATGGAATATGACATTCAGATATGTTGGTTCCCCTTATCTTTCTACTTGTAGGTTTACACTATGATTGACAACTTAATGTCACCAACTCTATCACCACTCCAAAGTCTTCAAGGAAAAGGGCCAATTAACAAGGATCAACAAGGATCCTCCTACACTTTGAGCCTAAATGCTCAGGTGGGTGTACCTTTGACTTAATTCTTCAAAGGAGTTACAAAATATTACACAACTATACCCTTTACAAACTAGTTTAAATATTTTATCATTTATATTTGTGATTGATGATGATGAACTGCTTCTAGAGAATGGATCAGTGCCTTAACCTAGGGCATAGAGTCACTCAGAAACATAGATCAACTGAAAACCCTAACTCAAACACTCTTGAACTTAGAATAAGTGCTTTGCCTATTATCCCTCTCACTCTCAAGCCTGATCATCAAATTCCTATCCAACCATGAACTCACTGAAACTACCTTAAAGACTTTAATCCTAACTTTGTCAGGAACTCAGATAATCCCACAATATACTTTGTATACCATATGCTAACTCACTTTGTGACATTAACATATATGAACCCAAAATCAAAACAAGAAGACAAACATAAATCTGAGATTGAAATTCAAGTGTATTCTCATTAAAATTTGCAAAATCAATACGTCATCAAAAAAACAAAATGCTAGGAAACAAACCCTAAATCCAAGCTCTCCTTATTAACCACCAAACCTTTCAGAGATCACATGACTGAAGAAATTATTAACCGTCCACTAGGTCGCTGACCATTAAGCACTTAACTACTAGGATTAAGAGACTGCGAGACTACCCCCAGTTGTTGAATCACTAAATCCTTTATTAATTCTTAGCTTATTGAAATCAACGGTTGCCACATGATCGCATAGGATAAACATCATGCATCTTTTTCTTAAGAATATGTGACAATCATAGATCCTGACTAAATTTTAACTCACTCCATAAATTGAAGACCTCGGGCCCACTGACAACTACCAACTCACTGCCCCGCAACCAATAGTCATTGGACACCTCAGCTCCATCTAACATCAGATCCACTTGTATTATTCCTTATGATGTGGGCCTACCATCATGAGATTTAGTGACTAAAGAAAAAGTAATGACCTAGAGGTTTCTGAATGTTATTTCTAACCACTGAGATCATGTGACTAACTACATCTCACAATCATTAGTCACTTAATAAAAAAGAATATTCGGTCTGGGTTATGTGACTTAGAGACTGAGCTCATAAAACTTGGGCCCACCTAGACTCGTGGCATCCTATGATTTGTCTATCAATCCACATCATCACCAAGCTTTATCTTTTGAACACCTCACTGCCACATGTCAATTTTTGATTGATCTCACAAACTGGCTACTCCAACTCATCTTTGACCTCAACCGATCTAGAGATCTGGTGATTGTATGAATTTTCAAGTCTCTAGATGAATCACCAAGATCTAGAGACCTGGAAACTAAGGTTAGTCATGAAACCTCAGAACATGTTGACCGTAACTGCTGGCATTCACCGATCTTGCGAATGGGTTAGTCATGAAGTCTCGACACCTATTCTGCTATCCACTAGACATTGTGAGATCTGGCGACTAACTGCTACATTTGGAGATCTAGTGACATGCATGGAGTTTCTCAATCACTGAAACATTTTGACCTTTCAAACTTCTTCTGGAGATTACGTGACCACCATTGATCTTCAACTCCATCCTATGGCCATCAATGGTCCATATTCAATCTCAGAATGTTAGAAAACTTAACTATTGAATCATGAGATTGGGTGACTAAAGAGATTCATAACCACTCGTGGAGTCATTGAATGCCTAGGACTTAACCACCCAAGTCAAGAGATCACACGACTGAGGCAATCTCATAGTCGTTGAATAAATCACTAATTGCCTGAAAACTTAGAGACTTGGCAACTAACCGAGAGAGATAAAAGGTGTACATGCTTTATAAATCACTTAAGTGGCTTGAAAAAGTAACCAAGGAATAGAACGTGGCAAGAAAATTTAGGGTTTCAACCTCCAATGACTAGAAATTTGAATTAAAAACCTAGGGTTAAAGGCTAGAGATAGAGAAAAACTTACAGGGACCAGAGAAAAAATCACATAGCTAGGAAAAATTTCTTGCAGGTGCTAATAGTGGCTCTATCTAGGGATGCATGCCTCTTGCAGGCATGGTAAGGATTTAGGATCACTGGGAGAAGTAGACCACCTACTAGAAAAAGAACAACCGTAGAGAGCAATAGGACAAAACCTTACAAACTAAGATGAAATGAAAAAGGGAGCAAGCACACCTCTACAAAATTTACAACATGTATAGACCTAACTACTATTCATGGAAAGAAAATACCTTCAATTGAGGTATTTTTTCAAGAATTGTCCATGAACTAGAAATTCTTGAATATCACCATTTAGTTCTTTGACAATATAAGAATCTTGTCCCCATCTTTCATGAATCAAATATGGTCCCAGCTAGACTAGATCAAATTTTCCATGTTTCCCTTTATCTTCCAATCTAGCATTCCAGATTAATACCAAGTCATCAGGTTCAAACTTCCTTTCAACAGTCTTTCCATCATATATATTTTTAACCTACAATTGTAACTTGGCATTCTTTGAAGCTGATTCTCTTCTAGTTTCATCTAGCCTGATGAGATATTCAATTCTTAATTTCATTTCATCATCTATATCATCATCATATAATTGAACAAACTTATACATTTCTAATAAGTTGTTTTGAGGCATCCTTGCATGTATCCCATACACTAGGTCAAACAGTGCACAACCAATTGCCTTCTTCACACTTACCTTGTCAGCCCATATAGCTAATGGTAACTTTGAATTCCATGCCCTTTTATTCTTATCAAGGATCCTCTTGAGGATTTTTATTAAACTCTTGTTAGATGATTCTGCCTGTCCATTTCCTTGTGGATGATAAAGTGAGGAGTATGACATCTGGATTCCAAAACTTTGATAGAATTCCTTGTATTCAACAGACCTAAAGCACATTGCATTATCACTGACTATCCTTTCAGGACAACCAAACCTTGTAACGATATTATTCAATAAGAAATCAATTACCACCTTGCTTGTTGCATTCCTAATAGGGATAGCCTCTACCCACTTTGTAAAATAATCAGTGGCAACTAAGATCCAAGAGTGTCCCCCACTGGACTTTTTTGGTATTTCTCCTATAAAATCCATTCCCCATTGTTGGAATGGAGCTTGCACTTCAACTGGCCTCAAAGGTACATTTCTAGAAAATTTGAGCTTACCAGAGAATCTTTGACAAGCATCACACTTTCTTACCAGTTGCTCTGCATCTTTGAAGATTTTGGGCCACCAGAATCCTACTCTCAAGACCTTTTAAGTAGTAGTTTTACCCATATAATGTCCTCCACAAACTCCCTCATGCATTTCTTTTAACAACTTGTTAGCTTGATTTTCATCAGCACATTTCAAAAGTATGCAATCTAAATTTTTTCTATATAATTTGCATTTTATAATCACATACTTGATGGCTTGTAACTTCAATATTTTTTTTCTTATTGTCATCCATCCCTACTAGACACCTCATGTTTCTTAAGTAAAAGATAATCTTGATACCAGATACAATCATCCATATCACAAGTATAATCAATCTCAGTCTGGTTTATCTGATTTACATCAAGATTGGATTGAGCCATCAGTTTTGCCAATCCTTGTCCTCTGACCAATTTGGTAATCTGGATGTCAATATTGAATTCCTGAATTCTATTTGTCCATCTGCATCTCCTCCTAGACACTTCTTGCTATGAAAATATATCCTTTACTGTAGCACTTGGCACAAAAGAAACTACAACTACTCCCATCAAATAACATCTAAAAGCTTTTACTACCTTCACAAATGCATATGCTTGTTTTTCATTGATATCATATTTCAGTTCAGTAGCCTGCAAGAATTTACTAAAGAATGCAATAGGCTGCTCAAAACCTTCATTATTCTTTTGCAGCAAGACTGTAGTAACAGTATGAAAAGATGCAAAGGAAAAGATGTGTATTGGGATATTGTAATCAGGTTCTTTAAGCACAGGTGCATTTTTGATAGCTTGCTTGATATTATTGAAAGCTTCATCAGGTTCACCCTCCCACTTGATAACATATCCTTTCTTCAACATCTTGGATATTGGCCTAGTAACCTCAGCAAAATTTGTCACAAATCTCCTCAAAAAATTTACCTGGCCAAAGAAAGATTGAATTCCTTTAACATTTTTTGGCTTATGAATTTTTTCAATAGCTGCCACCCTTTCTGGATCAATTCTTACTCCTTGCTTCCCAACTAGGTGGCCTAGCAACTTGCCTTCAGTCACACCAAATGCACATTTCCTTGGATTTAATGAAATGCCATATTCCAAAGCTTTCACAAATATTTTCTCCAAATGAAAGTAGTGATCCTCTTCCCTCTTGGAATATGTAGTTAAATCATCTTGATAAACAACAAGAAAATCATATATAAAATCTGCAAAGGCAACATCCATTGCCCTTTGAAAATTTGCACCAACATTTGTAAGACCAAAAGGCATTATCACATAGACATAAGTCCCCCAAGGTGTAGTAAAAGCTGTCTTAAATTGTTCTGATTCTTTTACAATCACCTGATTATAGCCAGAAAAACCATCCATCATAGACATCAAATTAGACCCAGTCACTCTTTGCAACATAGCTTCCATATTAGGCAAGTAGTAGTTATCCTTTAGAGAAGAAACATTTAAATTTATGAAATCCACACATAGTCTAATGTCTCCATTCTTCTTCTTGATAGGAACCAAATTTGACATTCCAGCATATCTCAGCTTCATTAATTCTTCCTACATTTTAGGTGCTAAGATAGGATTTATAGGCCTTTTTTTTTGCCTAAAGGGTTTGGCATCTTCTTTCAAAGGAATAATATGCTGGAACAAGTCTTATCTATAAACCTTTAGGTCATCATATGACCATGCAAAAACATGCCTAAATTTTCTTAATAACTCAATCAAGGATTTCCTTACCTTACGAGACATTTCTCTACCAATGTAGACCTTCTTAGGTGCTTCTTGTATACCAAGATTTATTTCTTCTAAATCCATTTGGTCTTCCCTTTTAGTACCGATCTGAACTCTATCATGATTATCAAATACATTTTCTAGAACAAAAAGTCCCTTGGGAACCTTGTTAGTTTTAAGTTGCAGGACTTCATTACCAAGGACAACTTCTTTTCCTTCAGCAGTCTCAACCAAGGCTGAACAATCTAACTCTTGGCCATGATATTGGTCTTCACAATTCATAAATCTCAAGATATCCTAGTCATCTTCAAAAACTTGCCAGTTCTCAACATTATCTGGTATACTAGGCCTAGTCTGAATTTCAACTTTAGAGAGGCCAGAAAAAGTAATGTCACCAAGATTGATTGCTATATTGGCTAACAAATCAGCCATCTTGTTATTACTTCTATCCTTCCATACAATATTGAAGGCATCAAAATGCTCAATCATATCCCACACAACATTTCTATATTTTTTCAACCTCTTGTTCTTTGAAGCATACACTGATCTTATTTGGGACACCACTAACTTAGAATCCCCAATAACTTTTATACATTTAATTCCATGCTTGTGTGCCACCTTCAATCCTAGCAATAATGCTTCATATTCTGCTATATTATTGGTACAAGAGAAACTCAGTCTGAAAGAAAACCTGTAAGTGCTCCCACTAGGATATATGAGTAGAATACCTACTCCTAATCCATCTTTACAGCTAGCACCATTAAAGTACATCACCCACAAATCACCCTTCAAAGATTCAAAACCTATCTCTTCAGTAATACAGGGCAATATAGGCTCCTTCTCAAGTAAAGTGACCTCAGATCTGAAAGCATTGACATGAGTATCTATAAAGTAGGTAACCTCATTATCAATATTATTTTCAATCAGATAGGTTACCCTTGGTTCCCTTTCAATCCTAATGGATTGACCATCAAACTTGAAAGTTGCAAAAGACAAATCACACTGCAAACTTCCACCCATGGAAGCACTCCATTTCCTAGATAATAGCATCCCATAATGAGGTGGAATGTCTACCACCAAAACACTCATAGTTAGCTCTTTCTTTGGATAGGCTACCAATCTATATGGCATTGAATTTATAGTCCCAATGACTGGTACTTCTCTCTGATCTATTGCACAACATTTGCCCTGGATTGTATCAACTTTGAGGCCTAAATTTTCCATAATTTTGAAAGGCATGATAGTATTGGAAGCACCTGAATCAATCATACAATTTCTTAATTTCATTCCATTCACAATGATACTCAGAAATAATGGGTCTATGTTTTTAAGGCTAGCATTGATAGAGTTGTCCAAGTATATAGGTGGTATGTGAGACACCAATCCTTGAACCTCCACTTCTTTCAAAACTTTAACCTGAGGTTCATTGCATGCAACATCATTATCATGGACATTATCTACCCATGCAAGAGCCCTATCCATGTGCTCAGGGATCCTCAATAATTCTGACAAAGGAACCTTGACATTTATTTGAGATAACACAGCCAACATATCAATAGGGACAAAGGGAGGAAACTCAATCTGCACTGCCCTAGTGTCCTTTTGTTTATCTAATACATTAGTTGTAGCTGTGATTTTTATTTTTTTATCTTTAGCCATTGTGCTAACTGGCTTTTCCACTTCATTTTGATGATTTTTGTCTCGAACAGTAGAAATCTTTTCAGCTTCAACTCCCTTAGGTTCCCACTTCTTACCTTTCACATTTTTGAACCTTACTAAATGATCATCCTTTGATCTATTTCCACTGGGCTCCCCAGAGTTGGTGTTCTTTTTAAACATCCCTACAACCTTCTTGGTAGTGTCTTTTGCTGTCATATTTCTAGTTTTCACTTGGGCTATCATTTCTATAGTAATCCTATATATTTCTTCCTTTGAAGGTCTTCTCAAATTTACTATTTCTAAGGAGGAGTTCATGTTACATATCTTCTCATCAATGTCATCATTATCAGAAAAAACCTCCTGATGGAAAAGTGCCCTATTGTGTCTTTTCAAACACAAATTTTCTTCTTCATCAATATCAAAATCATCTTTATATCCCAAATATGAAGTTTTCATATTGCACCCAATGTCATCATGAGTTTCTTCCTGATCTAGCTCTTCAACACTATCATTTTGGTATGCTGACATGGATTGTGCAACTACACAATGCTCTACAGAATAAGGGGATTAAAATGATATACACCATGGTGTATGCTCTATGAAATTTACAAAAACCTTTTATAAAGGATCAAGAACAGACCTATCATTGTTTCCTCTTGTAGCAGGGATAATAGGCTTTCCATCCTTCCATTGGGTATTATAGGGGTAACTTTGCAGTCTATTCTGCCTATTGAAATTATTGTTGAATTGAGGATTTTCATTAGTAGGAACATTATTATTCCTATTAGTAGGTGCTTTCAAGTCTTTCAATGCATTCAACACCTTATCCAACTTGTCTTCCTCTTGCTTCTTATTTTCAACATTTTTTCATTATCCCTTTTATATTTTTTTATCTCCAAACAACCTTGGATCATCTCTCTTTCCACCCAATTTTCCTGACATTTTCATATTATTTTCAATGTTGACAGCAATCCTAAAAGCATCTTTGAGAGTTCTTGGTTCTTTGTCTCTCAACAAATATCCCATTTTTCCATCAAAGGCATTGAAGTATGTGGTCAAACAAACATTATCATCTAACCTCATAACTTGGAACAATTTATGCATACCTTTCTAAAATCTCATATTAAACTCAGTTGCAAATTCATTTTGATTTTTTCTTATAGTGTTGAACTCATTCAACATGAAACTAGCATTAGGCCTATCACCATATTGTTCTTTGAAACATTTCTCAAAAGAATCCCAATTGTCAATACATCGGTCAGGGAGTCTCTTGAACCAATCTCTAGCATCCTCCACCAAAGATTGAACAAATAATTTCATGACTACATCCTCATGCTCTACCTCATAATCATTTAGCATATCAACAAATAACCTAAGATGCTCCTCACAACTAATGGCATTGTTACCAGTAAACTTAGGTACCTTATCTCTTATATCAGTATGAAAAGCATTTGGGTAGCCAGGTATTCCATCAAAACTAATTTTCCTATAGCCTTCTAATTGCATAGGTCTTCTTTGAAAACTTGAACTAGTGTTCCCTTTAGGGTTAATGTTTACATTTACATTTCCATCTACTTGTAGATTTGACTGTTGTTTAAGGTCAATATTTATCTTGGCAAATGAAGAAGGAACTAGATTACTAGTAGTAACATTACCAAGTGAAACAACATTAGACGTTGTAGATGGCATACCTATTTCATCAGTAATGGATGGTATAAGAGTATTTTCAGATGAGGCCCTCAAGAATTGGATCTTTCTTCTTTTTTCTACAATGGAAGCTTCAATCTCAACCCTCTCTAATTCTCTTGCTAGTTCATCATCCTCTTTTCTTCTTCTTTCCATCTCTGTATCCTTATTTGGAATGGGTGGTGGGACCTTTGGTATTGCCACTGGCCTGCTTATTTGGAGTCCCACCATATTTTTCTTTCCTTTCTCTCCTACAGCAACAACAGGTCTAGTAATCTCATGCCCATCTTTATCCTTAGGCAAAGAAGTATAACTCTGAACCTGTCTAATCATAGGGCCCTCTTTATCAAGTGCATGGTCTTGTAGAAAATGTTCCTAATCACTTCTCAAAGCATCAAGATCACCAAAAACATCATGCTAAAAAGTTCTAGGAGCAGAAGCAAGCATCTTGTTTCTCTCCTTTAACTCATTAATTTTTCTAAGCAGAGACTCTCTTTCTATTAAAGCATTCACTTTATCAACCTCTCTTTCCTTTTGTAATCTCTTGTGTATGGCATCCTACTCTGCCAGTTGTAACCTCAATGCACTTAGGTCATTTGGGTCTATCATAATATCCTCAGAGCTTGATGACACATCCATATCAGTAGGAATTTGATATGGGAAATGGACCTGCCTTGGTCTCATGGGTTGCCTTCTGAACATTTCCTCATCAGGATCTAAATTTGGTCCAAAACCCACTTCTCTTGCTTGTACATTTTGTCTTGTAGGTACTAAATCTTTATCCTAAAATATTGCCTCTAGGGTATCATAAAATTTGTCTTCAGAGCGGCCACTATCTGATTTAAAAAATTTTGTATTGTGAATCCTCCTCATTAGAGGATGTATGTGGTGCTCTATTTCTAGCATTACTTTGTTCTCTCATGGGAGCATTAGTAGATTCTCCATCTCTCTTGATCCAACTTTTCTTTTCTTCTCTAGGTAACTATTCCAAAGTAACCTCTGGATGCTTCTTGACAAAAGACCTAGTAGTCCTTTTTTTGTCCATGGTTTACAATCTATAACACTGGTTCTAATCCTTTGAGTCACCACCCACCAAATATGGGAAATCTTTAGACTGTCCCCACCAGAGTTACCATTTTGTTGGTTACTTGAATGGATAAACTTATCTGAAACTTGATTTAACAATGAAACACCAGAGAATCTAATTTCTTTAACAAGATTTTTCTATCTATTCCCCAGTAGAGTCACCATTCTATTGGTTTTCCTTCTCTTTCTACTTGCAGGTTTACACTATGATTGATAGCTTAATGTCACCAACTCTATCACCACTCTAAAGTCTACAAGGAAAAAGGGCTAATTAACAAGGATCAACAAGGATCCTCCTACACTTTGAGCCTAAATGCTTAGGCGGGTGTACCTTTGATTCACTTCTTCAAAAGAGTTAGAAAATATTACACAACTATACCCTTTACAAACTAGTTTAAAGATTTTATCATTTATATTTGTGATTGATGATGATGAACTACTTTTAGAGAATGGATCAGTGCCTTAACCTAGGGCATAGAGTCACTCAGAAACATATATCAACTGAAAACCCTAACTCAAACACTATTGAACTTAGAATAAGTTCTTTTCCTATTATCCCTCTCACTCCCAAACCTGATCATCAAATTCCTATCCAACCATGAACTCACTGAAACTACCTTAAAGACTTTAATCCTAACTTTGTCAGGAAATCAAAGATAATCCCACAATATACTTTGTATACCATATGCTAACTCACTTTGTGACATTAACATGTATGAACCCAAGATCAAAACAAGAAGACAAACATAAATCTGAGATTAGAATTCAAGTGTATTCTCATTAAAATTTGCAAAATCAATACATTATCAAAACAACAAAATGCTAGGAAACAAACCCTAAATCCAAGCTCTCCTTTTTTAGTCTTTTACATTGACTATCAACATAACACCATCAACAACGTTAAAAATCAAAATGACTACAATATATACCACTAGTCATCTTGGAATCCCAAAAATTAGGATGCAACAAGCTTCGGATGACTAGGGCAAGGGTTAGGGTTTTCACCCACCATACCAACAAATTTAATCAAAATTTATTACAATATATACCACTAGTCATCTTGGAATCCCAAAAATTAGGATGCAACAAGCTTCAGATGACTAGGGAAAGGGTTAGGGTTTTCACACACCATACCAACCAGATTTAATCAAAATTTATTACAATGGAGGAAAACCAAGCAACCTGGTCTGATCAGATCCAAGAATGATCTTCATTTATGATAGTTCTCAGAGCAATGTACCGAAGATCATGAATTCACCATGCTTATTAGTCTGATCATTCACCTGCAACATGCCTTGAGCTACTGCCTCATGACTTTCCACAGTATAGACATCCTTTGTAATCAATCATCATACTCTCTGGACCACACTCTAATAGTTGACAAAATCACATCTACCAGATCCAGCCGCTTAAACATTGAATACCAGTCCTTTTGTCGCTGAAACCCCTAATAATTTTTAAATCTAGAAGAAATGGCTACTTGCATGGCACGAGATAGTAAATCAATGACCAACATTCCAACTGAGATCTTCTTTATATCATGACCATTAGATCTCTTCACTTTTCCCGGGCTTCATACCTTAACTCTATAGGGATCCTGGTTTCCATTTTTCCCTTAGTCCTACTTCATGATTTGGTGACTGTAGTCTCGTAATCTCATAGTTATCTCTTTAACCACCAAACCTTTCAGAGATCATAGGACTGAAGAAATTCTTAACCGCCTGCCAGGTCGCTGACCATTAAGCACTTAACTGCTAGTATTAAGAGACTACAAGACTACCCTCAGTCATTGAATCGTTGAATCCTTTATTAATTCTTAGCTTACTGAAATCAATGGCTGTCGCATGATCACATAGGATAAACATCATGCATATTTTTCTTAAGAATATGCAATTATCATAGATCCTGACTGAATTTTAACTCACTCCATAAACTAAAGACCTCAGGCCCACTGACAACTACCAACTCACTACCCAGCAACCAATAGTCATCAGACACCTCAGCTCCATTTGACATTGGATCCACTTGTATTATTCCTTATGATGTGGGCCTACCATCATGAGATTTAGTGACTAAAGAAAAAGTAACCATCCAGAGGTCACTGAATGTTATTTCTAACCGTTGAGATCACACAACTAACTGCATCTCACAGTCGCCAATGAAAAAGGAATATTCAAATTTTGTTGGGAGATCACCTGACTAAAGAAAAATTATAGTCACTTAATAAAAAAGAATATTCGGTCTAGGTTACGTGACTTAGAGATTGAGCTCAAAAAACTTGGGCCCACCTAGACTCATGGCATCCTATGATTTGTCTATCAATCTAGGTCATCGCTAAGCTATATCTTTTGAACACCTCACTACCACATGTCAATTTTTGATTGATCTCACAAACTGGCTACTCCAACTCATCTCTGACCTCAGCTGATTTAGAGATCTGGTGACTGTATGAGTTTTCAAGTCTCTGGATGAATCACCAAGATCTGGAGACCTGGCGACTAAGGTTAGTCATGCAACCTTAGAACATGTTGACCGTAATTGTTGGAATTCACCGATCTCGTGACTAGGTTAGTCATGAAGTCTCGGCACCTTTTCTGCTATCCACTAGACATTGTGAGATCTAGTGACTAACCACTGCATCTAGAGATCTAGTGACATGCATGGAGTTTCTCAATCACTGAAACATTTTAACCTTTCAAAATTCCTTTGGAGATTACGTGACCACCGTTGATCTTCAACTCCATCCTGTGGCCATCACCGGTCCATACTCAATCTCAAAATGTTAAAAGACTTAACTGTTGAATCATGAGATTGGGTGACTGAAGAGATTCATAACTGCTTGTGGAGTTGTTGAATGCCTGGGACTTAACCGCCCAAGTCAAGAGATCACGCGACTAAGGCAATCTCACAGTCGCTAAATAAATCACTAATCGCCTAAAAAATCAGAGACCTGGTGACTAATTGAGAAAGATAAAAGATGAACATGCTTTATAAATCACTTAAGTGGCCTGAAAAAGTAACAAAGGAATAGAACTTGGCCAAGACAATTTAGGGCTTCAACCTCCAATGACTATAAATTTGAATTAAAAACCTAGGGGTAAAGGCTAGAGATAGAGAAAAACTTGCAGGGACGAGAGAAAAAATCACATAGCCAAGAAAAATTTCTTGTAGGTGCTAACAAGATCAAAGTGACTAAGTTGATTAGGGGAAAAGGGCTATGTGAGAAAATGAATGAGGGAAGAATAGATAAAAACTAGCAAGAAGAAGAAGTTGTCCTGATAAATCAAAATGCAAAATAGAGTGCAAGCTAGATAGCAGAGATGAAACATTATCTCTCAACTGGTCAATGCCCCATGGGCCTTGACAGGAGAAGAAGGAGGTACTTTAGACTTCAAGCTATCCCATTTATCATTATTGGTGATGTTCCATATAGAAGAGATCATAGTGGTGTATTTTTGAGATGTGTTGAAACTAGCCAAGTAGATAGAATATTAGAAGAGTTTCATGATGGAAGTTCTAGAGGACACTTTGCAGCCAGAACCACCACTCTGAATGTGATGAGATCTAGGTACTACTAGCCTAACCTATACAAGGATGTATTTGATTGGGTAAGGAAGTACAAGAACTATGCTTTGTTTGCTGGCAAACAGAAGTTAGCAGCCCTCCCTCTGCATCCCATCAAAGTGGAGCAACCCTTCTCCAAATGGGGGTTGGACTTCATTGGATCTATCAATCCTCCATCTAGTGCTGGACATAGATAGATACTTACTACTATGGATTATTTTACCAAATGGACAGAGGCTATAGCATTGAAGGAAGAAAATGAGACCTTTGTCCTAAATTTCTACCAAGGCATTGTGTCTAGATTTGGCACTCCACACTATCATTTTAGATAATGCTATGGAATTTTGAAGAATGAGAATCTCAAGATGGGAACTAAAGCACAATATCTTCCTAAGTACCTCATCTAACTATTACCCTCAGGGTAATGGTCAGGCGGAATCAACAAATAAGAACTTGCTGAGAATCATCAAAAGGACTATAGAAGGAAATCAGAGGGATTGGCACATCAAGTTGAAGTTGGCCTTATGGGCAGACAGAGTAACACCTAAGAGGTCTATAGGTAACTCTCCTTATACACTTGTTTATGGGAAAGAAGCTATAATTCCTTTATCTACTGAGTTGCCTACTTTGAGTTTAATCAAGGAGATTGATCTAATGGAAGAATATACTATGCAACTTAGGCTTGCTGAGCTAGTTGTGTAATACCCCAAAAATGGGCTATAGGTTCATTAACCTCCTACATCTTCAATTCAAACAAAATCAACATCAAAGTCCTAACGTAAGGCGCATCTACACATTATCAAATTTAATTGATTTTATCCTAATTCTGCATCGAAGAATATTCCTAGCAATATTCTTATTTATCCTAATTATCTTTGATTTAATAATTATTAGGTGATAAATCCTATTTATCCTAAAGTTTGATAAATTGAATATTCAGAATATTTAATTAATTAGACTTAATACTGCCACTTAATTATTTAATTAAATTTAATTCTATTTATTCCTAATTGTATTATTTAATTTTGACAATAAATCTAAAATCTAATGACTAATTGATTAAATTCTTATTTAATTAATTAATGTCAATTGTCAAATTTAATAATATAGTTTGATTTAATAATTGATTAACCCATAAATCAATTGTTTTAATTCAAAAATCAGTTAAGTTGAGAATAAATCACTTTATTTTTAAATTAATTTATAATTAAATCATGCACAATAAAAAAAGAAGGCAACTAGAAATTAACAATCAATTTTAAAATTAAAACTCAACATCTGATGATTAATTGAAATCTGATCTAAAACTCTATTTTGAGTTAAACACTGCTTTTGCATGATTTTTGTGAGTTAATTATCTCTGATTTCCTAATAACTCAAAAATCAACCCGAGTTTATCAAAAGTGATTTATGGCTTTTATCTTGCATCCTCAAAGCTCTGGATTTCTATAAAATCAAGGCTTAGCTCTTCATATCAAATCAACACTCGAATTTGCACAATTACTCTAGTGAATTGGTGATTGAAAGATTAAGCACTTGCGACAGGCGATTTGTGAGATCTTTCATAGTCGATCATAGTTTTTGCATAGTTTCGTATGATAGATTTTCATATCATTCATAGCATTCTTAGATTAAATCTGCAATCAATTTCATTCATATAGCTTAAATTCATACAATTCTCATATTATTGGACAAAAAATACAAAAAAATAGATTAATATGCATTTATACAGTCTTTCATTCTTTTGCATTCAAATCCTTCGTTTAGGTGTTGCATTGTCACTGATCTCGATTCCAATCTGAGAACATCATACTCGTACCTACTAGAAGGCAGTAAATCACCTTGTTAGCTTAGTTTTATTTATTTACAGATTTTGATTTTGCTAACCTCTAGTGTTTTACTGAAGTGTTGTGTCTACAGCTAGGTACAAAATTCACACACATTTTTGGTGCCCACCGTGGGGCCCTAAAATGGGTTTCCATTTCTTCTATTTCACTTCTATCTATTTTTCTATTATTTTCTGGTCCATTCTATGATTTCATTATCTGTCCATACATTTTTCATATGACTTTTGTCAAAAAGTCATACCAGGAAGACCCCAATGTCATACGACAATTGATTCTATCGTGGCTTGTATCAGAAGCTATACATTGTCATTTGGAAGCTTGATTATCATATGAGAAGACACCCACTATCATACGAGTTTCCTGGCTATCGTCTAGAAGGTAACCCACTATCGTACAAGTTTTAGAGCTAGAATTCAATCATCATTTTAGAATTTTAGGTAGTTTTTCATATTTGATTCTCAGATTTGGACTAACAGCTAACCCTAACAATTGAAATCTTCTATTTCTGACTGATATTTGCCGAGTTTGATTGGGAAAAGATCAACTAAATTGCTAAAACAAGTAAAATCTATTAAGCGCGTTGTGAGAAATTCAGGTATTCTACTACGATCTGATCAAAATTCAATTTGGACATAAAATGAACTCTCATGTGTCAAGCTTGTGTGACCTTTTATTGCTTTCATATCACAAACTTCATTTTGGGCTATAAAATGAACATAGATTTTCTTTTTGCATATCTATTACACATAGTAAATAGGCCCTATGAACACTATTTGTGGATGATCTTGAGAGAGTGGGCTTCTTTCTCTTGTTCACACATGCAAAGCTCTTCTTGATGAAGGATCCCCTTGTAGGTAGGGAGGTTACTGAGATTGTCTTGTGTTCTACTAGATTTGTGCGTCTTCAACTTTTGATTGATACATTATCTCTCCAGAGAGGTTGATAGATCACAAGCAGTTGACATCATAGATCTTTGTGAGATAATTTTCATCTTAGCATGTCGGATTAATCTATCTGCTTTGTTTTGGTTAAAAGTGAAAAGGCTAGAGGACTATGCTCTACTCCCTTTTTGGGTAGTATTAGAAACTTAGATCCTTGAATCTGGAACTAGTCTCCATGTGGTATCTTTTGTGAGTCACCTTTAGAGAGGGTTAATCATAGTGGACATTCCCTTAATTGGGTCAACCACATGGATGGAACCTCAAGTGGTAATAGCCATTTTCATCATGGTAGCAGCAACTGCTATATAAATGTCCTTGTGGAGGAAATCTTCATAGGTGTGGTCTCTTGTTGGGTTGTCAGATCTCCCTAGTAGCTCCTGATTGATTGAATTCTTAGACTGTGTCAAAACCTTGGTGTGCCTGGATTGGAGTTCACCCTCTTGAGATCACAAAATTTGCAAAGTCAGACCATTACTACAAACCCTAGTGAGGCCAAATTTTCATTTTCTAGGAATATGTACGTTATTGAAAAACTTTTTGGAACATACACAATTAACACTTCTAGGGATTAGCACATTCAGTCACTTGATTGTTCATGCGCAGAGTTGCTTTGTCCCCTATTCATTATTTTTAGACGTTCTTGAAATCACTTGCTTTTGATTCTGCATGCTTGTTTATCTATTTAGTTATTGGAAATGAATGATCCTAGAATAATCTTCAAACTTGGACATAAAAATTTGCAAACAATCCGAAACTGAAAACCTAAAATTTGCAAAATTTGAATCAAAATACCTTTCTAGAGTCAAAAGTTGTCTCACAAGGTTAGATTATCATATGAGTCTTGAACAAAAGTCATTTCAAAACCCCTTTATTATCATACAGTATCCAGTATTGTGTCGTACGAGTGTTGTCACCAGAAATCAAAAGAAAAATTATCCCTGGCAGAAATTGTCGTACGAGTCCTGCAATTATCGTTTGAGAGCATACCTAGAGTTGTACGAGCTTTTAGAAACTCGTTTGAGAATTTTCAAAAAGTTGTCAGAGATTGGTCCAATTTGTCACAAATCCAATTTTTATAGCCTATTTCTAGATTCTGTCAAAATATTCACCGTGTCAGGAATAGAGCAGAAACTAGAAGGAATTCGATCATTTTCCTAAAGTGGTCTCTTGAGTCTGATTTAGCCTTTTGATTTATCGATTTGAGTCTTTTTCATCTTGTGTCAAAACCTTGTCAAAATTATCTTCAAATTCAGTCTTCTTACTAAAATGGCTAAGTGTTGTGAGCTCGTGCCCATCATCTTTTGGGCGTCCACCCATACTACTATGGCATAATATCCTTCATTTACGTTTGATCTATTCTTCAATCAATCCAATCTTGACAAAGTTGCATCATTTGATCTTCTTGAATCAATTCATTCTTCAATTGTCTTCATCTTATTCTTTTTCTTCACCCAAGGTTAATGGTGGAAACTAGAGCTTCATCACACAAGAAATCTGGGTAAGCATCTCATACTTTGCCTTTGTCTACTCACCTAGGTCCAACCTTTGATGAACTCTATAATTTAGGTCTTTACGAAGACGACGGTCTTGGCAATCTTTGATTAAAAGATGGTTACATACCCCTCCATCAACTCACAGAGGTAATCAACAAACTCCACCTCAATATATCCCAGGGAGTCCTAAAAATCCTAACATGTCTCATGGAGGGACACATCATGGGTCTCAAGGACATCACTCTCAACATGGTATGGATCAAGAACCCACACCTTCAGAAATTGCTTGATATCAAAATGATGATGACTTCAAGAAAATGATGAGACATTTCTTGAAAGAAGATAGAGAGGCATACTTTCTAGAGTTAGCTCATCAAGGAGCTAAACTTCCTCCAAACTTTAATATTGAAAATATCATTACGCATGAGGAAGAAACCCCTATCACAGCTATGATGAAATAGATACATGCCATGCAAGTCAAGCTTAACAAACTAGAGAAAGAAAAGGAACCTAAGGAGTTCTCCATGGAGGCCCTATGCCCTTTTCCATTTGATAAGGACTTGTACATTCCACCATTCCCTAAAAGAGTGGAAATGCCTAAATATGATAAGTATGATGGACACTCTAATCCTCAAGATCATGTTAGAGAATTCTGTACTCAATCTATGGAGTTCATGTATGAACCAACCTACTTAATGCATCTCTTCCCTTGATCTCTGGCAGGAACAACCATTCATTGGTTCTCTAAAATGCCTCCAACTATCAAAACTTTTGAGGAGTTAATCAAACTATTCTATCAACAATACTCCTACAATATCTAGCATCCAGTCACCATGATCGACATCTGCAATCTGAAACAATATCCAGGAGAACCATTCCTGACATTTCTCAAGAGATGGAGGAAGAAATTTTCTCTATATGCTAGACCCATTCCAGAAACTGAGAAACTAAAAATCTTCATCAATAATCTTGTTCTAGAAATCAACCACCCTTTACAAATGCAAAATCATACATCCTTTGATAAGATGGTAGATAATGCAATCAAAATTGAGAAAGTACTTGTGAAAAAAGGAGACATCACACTTCAAAAGGACAAGTATGAATCTAGATCTAGTTCTAAGGACAAGAAAAAAAACTGGAATAAGAATAAAGCTGTTGTCACTGATGGCATTGTTGATACTATCTGTGCCCCATCTAAGGCACCCACTTTCAATCTCACTATTGGCACCCAAGCCATCAAAGCTTTTGAAGCTAAAGTAACAGAGTCTAACAAGAAGTCATTTGATTATAAACCTTGGATTACATATCCTAAATGCAAATTCGCTCCTCTTGGAGAGTCCTTGGAATCTACCATGAAAACTCTATTGGCTAATAAAATCATCTACTTTCTTGAGATAAAAGTCTTTGATCCTTAACCTAAACCAAAATGGTGGAGAGAGAATGATTCCTGTGAATTCCATTGCAATAAGGGTGATAAGACTAATAACTGCATTCTCTTGAAGCACATCATACAAGACAAAATTGATAATGGAGAAATCACAATTGACAATCATAAGAGCAATAATGATCATATAGCATTCATGGAACCATTTTTGAAACATGGTAAGGAAGATTCTTCTTCTCAGCCTAATATGGGCGCTAAAGTCAAATATGCCTACTCTAGGAACAATGTTGTTATCAATATGGTTGAACCAGGTCTCTCTAAGTTTTGCAATGTCATCACAATTGTGTGAAAAGATAGAGAAAACCAATCAGCTAATGTAGTTACTCGATCACAAGCTCAGGCATATTTGTAAGGACAAATACCAAATTCATCAAGTGTCCCTAAGATTCCTTTTAATCTTTCATTTGCTTCTAAATAGAAGGCTACATCTAAATCTTCAAATCCTAAAGACATGAGACCTACTTCATACAGTATTATCCAACAACTCTAGCATACACATGAAAAAATCTCCATGTTTGGGCTGCTTCGGATATCTCCAGCTCATAGAGCCATTCTAGACAAAGCTCTACTCAGATCCAATGTTCTTAATAACCTTGATTTAGATAGATTCCAGACTATGGTTGGTCATCTTATGTCTCTATAGTATATTTCCTTTTTAGAGGAAGATGATAACTCCTTGAGTCATCCACATAACCAGCCCTTGCATATTGAAGTCTTGATCCAAAACTATTGCATCAAATGTGTGTTGATAGATGGGGGCACTGGTCTAAAAATTTGTTCTATTAGCTTGATTACACAATTGGGATTTCATAAGTGGCCATTGATCCTAGAAAGAAGATAACTATCAAAGCATATGATGAGAAAGAAATATCTTCCAAGGGAACAATTGTCTTACCTATCAGAACAGGTCCAGTCATCAGAGATACTAGATGTCAAGTTCTTGATCTACCTTTGGCTTACAAAATCCTTCTAGGGAGACCCTGGATACATGAAATGAAAGCTATTCCTTCTACATACCATCAGTGTTTGAAATTTCCTTATGGAATAGAAGTGATGATTCTAGCTGATCTATATACAACTTGCAATGCATTGAAAGAAAGTGCTGATAAACTAGTTCCTAATAACAAAGAATCTTCCACTAAGCAGCTAGATGTTGCTTCAACATCCAAGATGGAAGACATTGCTAAAGAGGTTAAAATCAAAGAAAATGGTATGGGAGAATATACTATAAAGCTAGTCTTATCTTTGACATCTCTCCCTATCTCACCTAAGTCCTATGGACAAACTCTAAAATAGTCTAAAAAGGAGTCTAAAGAACCTCTTGAGGCATATAAAGGAAATTTTGTTGCAGAACAAGTGTCTAAATAAGAGTTTGAAGAGGATGAAGCTATACTTGGATGGTTATACAAAGATGAACCTCAATCTCAAAATGTTAAAAATGTGACTCTAAAACACCAAAGATCCCTTCTAAGTCATATGGCCCAGGGGATAAATTGATCACAAAAATGGGATATAAAGGAAAAGGACCTCTAGGACTATAGGGTAAAGGTCTTCTATCACCTCTTGACCATCATGGTTGAGCAAACAAGAATACAACAGGTCTAGGATATAAGAAGAAACCTTTCAATCTTAGCAAGAACACCCCACATGTCTTAGAATAGATTGAGCCTTCCACAACAAATCAACTAAAGGAAGAAAGAATTGAACAATTTGATAATGATGATTCAGACACCACTGAAGAGCTTATTCCTTATGAGTGTTTTCCTAAAGAAATAAAAGACCTTCTTGAAGCTGAAGATGATCCAGTAAAAAGAATCAATGTAGTAGAAACACAAGAACCTACTATAGCGCAAGAGATAGTTGCACCACAAGAACCAGCTAATCTCAAAGACAATCAAATAGACAAAGAGGAGGGTGGTAGTTATTCTGAGATAGATTCCAATGAGTATGAATTCAAATCAGAATCTGAGGGTAACCCTTCTTGGGGTATTCATCCTAACTTTACTCATGTTCTTAAATTTCCTAGAGGCATAGATGAAGAATCTAATGACTATGAATGGGGAGCCATTCCAAAGGAAGATGAGCTTATTATAGAGAAAAATGTTGATGTTATTCACCAATATGCACCTAAACCTAATGTAAGTCTAGAGTGAAATGATGAACTTAACGAGTCTGATCCACCGATGGCTGAAGTGGACTCCCAAAATGACATTGAGCCTATTCATGAATTGAACATCTTAAGTTGTAATATCACCTTTGAACTTGAGTTTCGGGTTAGGACCAATGATGACATATCCATATCCGTAAACACTCTTTCCCAATCTTTCACCACTTTGACTATTCAACATCCTAAACTTCTTGACCAAACCTCTACAAATTTGAGCCAAGGTATTTATAACTTTCCAAATGACTATGCCCTTGCTTGCTACCTCAATGCAGTTGAGCCTATGAGGATTTCCATCAGTGAACCAAGCATTAGCATGAAGGAGTCGGACATCAAGTATCTCAGTAAAAAAAATAAGAATAAAAATAAAAAGAAAAGGAGTTATGAGGGTGAAAACCACTTTGTGGCAGTCTTAGAACCTACAAAAGTAAAAATAAAAGACATATCTGAAGGTGAAAACCTCTCTGAGGTGCCTAAGGATGAGATATTTGATGTCCTTTTGAGTCATTTGTAGGATAGATCTCTAGTTCTAATTGAGCCCACTCAAACCATCAGCTTGGGAACAACAAAAGAACCACAATTGATCCATGTAGCACAATCCTTATCAGAAGAAGAAAATAAAAAATTTACCACATTCTTAATAGAAAAGAAGATCAAATTTGCATGGAAATATTCAGATATGCTAGGGTTGGATCCTAATTTTATAATGCACCATTTATCCATAGCTCCAAACATCAAACTTGTTAAGCAAAAATTGAGAAAGATGCATCCACATGTTGCACTCTTGGTAAAAGCTGAATTAGAGAAGCTACTAAAAGATGAATTCATCCATGTTATTGATTATGCTTAATGGATCTCTAATATTGTACCTATTTCAAAACCAAACAAATCTATAAGAGTGTGCACAAATTTTAGAGATGTAAATAGAGCATGCCCTAAGGATGATTTTCCACTAACATTGATATGATAGTGGACATGACTGCGGGCTTTATGATGTATTCTTTGATGGATGGTTTTTCTGGATATAACCAAATAAAAATTGCTCCAGAAGATCAAGATAAAACTACTTTCACATGTGCGTGGGGTACCTTCTCTTGGAATGTCATGCCATTTGGGCTTAAGAATGATGGTGCTACATATCAATGAGCTATGACATCTATCTTTCATGACATGATGCATCAAACTATGGAGGATTATGTTGATGATACTTTGGAAAAATATATAATAAGATCTAAACATCTAAATGATTTGAGAAAAATACTAGATAGAATGGAGAAGTTTAGTCTCAGACTAAACCCTAAGAAGTGTGCTTTTTGTGTCACTTCTGGAAAGCTCTTAGGCTACATTGTTTCAAAGAAAGGAATTGAAGTAGATCTAGCTAAAGTTAAAGATATCATGGAGATGAAACCTCCCAAGAATATCAATCAAATGAGAACATTACAAGGGAGAGTACAATCTATTAGATGCTTCATATCTTAGCTAGTAGATATATCACAACCTTTCACAAAGACATTACATAAAGGTGTGACCTTTGCATGGAATGAGGAATGTGAAAATAAATTTAACCATATCAAGAAATATCTATCAAATCCTCCTATTTTGATGCCTCCTATTCAAGGGAAGCCATTGATCTTATATGTCTCCATAATAGATACATTACTAGGGGCATTACTAGCACAACATGATGAGAATAAAAAGGAAAGAGCTATATACTATCTCAGTAGAACATTGGTAGCATACGAGAAGAACTATTCAATGATTGAAAAGGCTTGCCTAGTTGTGACCTTTGCATCACAAAAATTGAGGCATTATATGTTGGCTCATACCACACATTTGGTAGCTAAGATTGATCCACTCAAATACCTACTAAGCAAGGCTGCCCTCATAGGTAGACTAGCCAAATGGGTCATGCTCTTAAGTGAATTTGACATTGAATATGTTGAAAGAAAAGCTATCAAAGGATAGATTATTGCTGATCAAATAATAGATGCACCTTTGTTTGATGATACTCCAATGCAAATGGAATTCCCAGATTCTTCTATCATGAATCTTTCTTCTAGAGAATGGCAATTGTTCTTTGATGGCTCATATACACAGAATGGATCTGGAGCAGGCATATTGTTCATCACTCCTCAAGGATACTCAATCCCTAAGGCATTTAGAATCAAGTTTCCTTGTACAAACAATATTGCTGAATATGAAGCCCTTCTTAATGGTATGAAAATAGCAATTGAGTGGAGAGTAACAAAATTACACATTTATGGAGACTCACAACTTGTAATACACCAAGTCAATGATGTGTATCAAATGAAAGATGAAAAGATCACTCCATACAAGAGAATGGTAGATGATCTAAAGAAATAATTTATATCTATCACTTTTGAGAAAATACCTAGAATAGAGAATAAGGCTGTTGATGCAATGGCAACATTGTCTAATTTATTACAGCAATTTGAACATGAGCTATGCTACAAGTTCCTGGTGGAAGCATTATCTTATCCTGCATATGATTCCCCTAAAACCCACATGATTTGCACTATTGTAGGTCATTATTCATCCCAATACAAAAACCTTTTCTCCTATCTCCAAGACCAAATCACCCCTGATACATTTAACCGCCATGAAAAGAGATACCTTATCCATAATGCATCCTGGTATGTCATCATTGGTCATGATCTATACAAATGAGGTCTAGATGGTACAGTACTTAGATGTTTAGAATGAGAAGAGTCTCAATGTGCATTAGAGGAAGTCCATGATGGTATTTGTGGGTCACACTCGAACGGTTTAACACTAGCCTGAAAAATTATTAGGGCTGGGTACTATTGGCCAGAAATGGAGAAAGAGGCTATCAAGTTTGCTAAGAACTGTCAAAAGTGCCAAGTACATGGCAACTTAATTCATGCACCAAAGAGAGAGATCTAATTCCCTTCACTACACAATGGCCTTTTCACCAATGGGCATTTGATCTTATAGGATTGATACATCCTCATTCTTCTAATGGACATACCCATATAATCACAGCTATAGATTATTTTACAAAATGGGTAGAAGTAGTTCCTTTGACTCAAGCAACTAGAAAAAAAATTTTAATGTTCATCTTGAACTACATCATATGTTGGTATGGTATTCCACATTCTATAGTCAAAGATAATGGTGGATAATTCAAGAATAGAGACTTAGATGATCTATGTGCCAAATTCAAGATTACACAACATTGGTCATCTATCTACTATCCTCAAGGGAATGGACAAGCAGAGACTTCAAACAAGAATCTATTGAAAATCTTGCATTGAGCAGTTAATAAAATAGGAAGAGACTGGCATCTCATGATCAATCCAACTCTTTGGGCCTACAAAACAAGTATCCGAATAGCCACTCGGGCTACACCATTCACTTTAGTTTATGGGTCTAAAGTGGTACTACCTATTGAGGTTGAAATCCCATCACTAAGAATCAAATTGCATGGTCTAGTAACTGATGATGACTATAGAGTGTCTAGGTTGCAAGAACTTGAACTACTAGATGAGCGCAGACAAGTAGCATATGATTATCTCAGAGTATATCAAAAGAGAATGTCTAGAGGTTACAACAAAAAAGTCAGACATAGAGAATTTCAAGTTGGTGATCTAGTCTCTAGAGAGAATCCTAAAAATCAATCACATAGAGAATGCAAGGGAAAGTTTGAACCCAACTAGCTGGGTCCCTTTGTTATCACTACTACTTTTGGCTCTAGAGCCTATCAAATCTCAATGACTGAAGGAGAATAGCTTCGAGAACTAATCAATGTTCTCCATTTGAAGAAATTCTACACCTAAGGCATTCAGTATTAAAAAATGTCCGAAAAAAATTATAAAAATTGAAAAAGTCCTAAAAAATGAACATCTTGGTGGAAACCTAGCAAATAGGTGCCTTGATGATTCACAAAAAAAATAAAAAAATATCAAAAGTATAAAAAAATTGAAAAAAATGAAAAATACAAAAAAATGAGAAAAAGAAAAAGTGCCTTGGTGAAAACTTGGAAATAGGCACCTTGGTAGAAAAAATAGAATCTCTGCCAAGATAGTGAAAACCTGGCAAACGGGTGCTACTTGTTTCAAATGCTCCATCTATCAGCGCAATCTTGGTCTTTCCCAGCTTTCAGTCTTGCTTTAGTTTGTACATGTCTCCCGATTTGTTTCTACATTCCTATTTTCAATAAGTCAGTTTGTACACCAATCAGCTCAAGCGTCTGTATCCTATCAATGTTTCAAACTTGGGGGCAATCAAAATCATATCCTACAGTCCTTAGTATCTTGGACAAATCATATCCAGTCAAAGTCCTTTGAAGCTTCATCCAAGTCAGTCAAGTTTGTCTCTTCTCCACAAAGGATTTTGCATCTATGACAATGTAATCAAACACAAATTGAAAACAATCTATGCTTTGACACGCTTTTATCTCCTTGTATGCTTACTGATTCACATTGAGATTTTTGCATATTGTGTCCCTTCGAGCTCTTCGATGATGTCCTTTACAGGATTTAGAGAGTGATGATTAGGGGCATAATCTTTTCTTTGTTTTCTTCTTATATGTGAAAATCTAACAACTTTGGAAATTTTGGATTGAAATGGTGTTCGTCTGTAAGAGCCTCTATCTCGAATTGGATGGCCATGTGTACCTCGACCATTGATACCTAAAAAATTCAAGGAAGTTTGATCTCACTATTGTCTTTTTGAGAAAGTTCTTACTCCTACTATGAAATTGATCTTACCTAAGGATGTGAATGATAAAGGGTCACTACGGGTAATTCACATTGGATTTAGAATGATCTCTTGACTGCTTGACGTGTTTGTTCATCAAGGCATATTATGGTCATCATGATGTTTATGTTTTGATGCTTATACAAATTTTTATATTAAAATGGACATGATATTCAGGTCATCCTGGTGTTTATGCCTTGGTGCTTATATCTAATCCGACATTCTAAAAAAAAAATCAATATTCATATGTCCATGGTTGTCTAGCCAGTGGGTGTTGCATTGATTCTTGCACATACAAATCAATATTCATATATTCATAGTTTCCTAACTAGTGGATGTTGTATTGATTTATCCAGTTACCTAAAAATTTCAATGATGACAACAAATTGACACATGATCAGTGACTAGGTCCTAGTTCTTAGGATTGCATTTTATTTTGCACTTTGCATGATTGCATGATCTCACAAATTTCTGGAACACTTCAACAATTCTCCTAAACTAAACTTAAAATGAAAATGAAGAGCTAAATCTCACATGAAGGTTTCCTCATAGAACCGCAAGTAGTCACCATCTTGGGTTAGACATCCTTTTTGACATAAGACTGAGTAGTTATCTTGATCAATATCTGCAAAACATGTCATGTGTATCATTGCATTTACATTACATATTCATGATATTCATACATTTTCCATAATCAATTACATTTGCATAACATTCATACATTTGAAAGAAACCATTGCATTGTATAAATCCATACATACATTCTATACTATCCATTGCATTTACATCACATGATATCATCATAAATAAAAAACATGACAAGTACACATGAAGTCACAACCAAAATCTTGATCTCATATCATATAACTCGAACTAGTCAAGGGTGTACTACTAACACAAAGTACAAAAGAATGAGCTCATATGAGCTATCAGTAGTCAAAATAGTATACATGAACAAAAGAGCAAAAATATTAGAATATCTAGATAGATCAGCTGTCTGCCCGATCCTTTGCATTTGGTGGAGGTGGTGGTGGTGCATCTGGAACTACCTCAGCTCTAGGTGCCCTCACTCCCTCTGATGCTATCATATACTAAGAGTATGTGGGTAGTCTCTAAGCAATATGTACAATAGTGTAGTGCACATAAACATAATAAGAAACTCTTTAGGTCTGATGTGTCACCTCTACCTGTAATCACCTATTCTCCTCTTGAAGCTCAAATCTCTGTCTATCAGCCTCAGTGAATTAGTATCTACCGCTGGCTACTCAGTGGTCTCTACTCTCTATGCCTTACGACGTCTAACCTCAGCACCAAGATCAAAATTGGTATCACCCTGTAAAGGATTCAGACTGGCACCCACATCCTACTCTACACCTAGTACCTCATCTATTGTGCCCACACTACCTAAAGTGCCACTCTCTCCTCTAATCGATCTCCTATGTAAAACTATAGGTCTTCCTGCTGAAGAACTATAGGGATGAGGTGGTCTCATCTATCCAAATGGTCTCTACAGAGGTTTCGTTACTACTCTCAGCCTTAGAGGTGTAGGTTGGGGCATCTATACCTATGTATGCCTCTATCCTCGACCAATCGGAACCTGTGCACCTCTGACATCCATGGCCTCCTCCATGGAAGGTATCAACTCTATAGGATTAGAAAACCTATGTATGGGATGCTCTGTAAGCCATTTGATAAATCCATCTATAACCCCTACATCTAGCACATCTTCTCGGTAGTCCCAATCTCTACCAATGATACCACTGTACTCATGTGTACAGAGAGCATATGATAATCTAGGGCCCCATCCTAATTCAAGATCTCTATGGATCTGTGCATAAGCTGCAAGCTCCTCTGGCACATCCTAAATGATACCATACTACCTCCATACTCTAGTGATCAGGAAGTGCTCAATAAAAGTAGTAGATCACCCAATTAGTACATGGCTTTGATAGAAATAACTAAATTGCTCCCTCACAGTGGGCCAGGCCTCTATCAGTAAGTATGGTCTCCATACTACAAAAGTCATATCATTGAGACACTACCTAAAGTACTCTGTGTGACCCATACACACCTGTGTAACATAACCAGAGTATATATATATGACCGGCTCCTGTGGCTGGCACTGTGTTTGATACACTAGTCTGCAAACTAGGATGTGCTCCCAGGCCCATATCTGAAGAACTAATGCACCAGAAGCAAAAGACTTGCTCTCCTGATACATGATCTCATGCATCTTAGAGAACATATGTGCAAGCATGCATTGGCCCCAAGCTAAATTAGAAGGAGTGGCCATCAATCATGCCACCATTGGGACCCAACTCATCAATAGACCATTCTACTGATGGTCAAACATGATGGTACCTCCTATCATGCCTGCTATAATACAATCTAATTTATAGGTCTGCCCATAGCGCTGCACTAATAACTCCCAAGAAATAGAACTAGTGAGCTGTGTATCATCTCCAAACAAATGTCTAAAGGCATGCAATCCAAACTACCCTGTGTATGCACCCTAAAATTGTCACCTAGACTTTGGGCCCCCATTCAACAATTTATCAACCCCTAAATCAATATTTTTAAAAAATCAACATTTTTCAAATTATATCAATTTCCTTGATCAAATCCTAGTTCTATCATTTATTTGATTATTTTCCATGGGCTAACCATTTTATCCTAAGTCTTTATTTATTTAAAAGGAATTTCCTCCCCTTTTATTAAATAAAAAGCCCCCACTTTTCATTTTATCTTAAGTTGCACAAATAAAGCATTATTCTTATTTTATAAAAAGAAGAAAAGGCCTTTTTGTCTCATATGGACACAAAAGTCAACTCTTATTTTCTCATTGGAGGATATTTGTGCACATGGATTGCTCCTCTTTCAAGCTCCACCCTTGATTAAATCTTTTGCCTCTTAATCTCCATGGTCCATTCCTTTTCAATTCTTTTAAAAGGAGAGCTCTTTTCTCATTCTTAAATCCCAACTTTGAATACTAATCTTATGCTGTAGGATTTCTTGGAGACTTTGGAGCTTTGGAGATCTTCATGCATTTAGCTTTCATTCTTGAATCATAGCTTCATGCTTATGCTTTCTAGCTTAGTTTCCTTTATGCTCTAGATTTTCTCACTTAGATTAATTAGTAAAGATTTGTAATACTTTCCTTTCATAGCCTAGCTTGCATCTTCATTCTTAGTGTAGTTTCATTGCATTTCCATTATTGATTCTTGAGGATATTGGCAATCTTGCCCTTGTCTCTTTAAATCTCCCATTGTGTGGTTTACTAGCAAGGTTGCATGCTTCAATATCTCTAGTTGAGAGCACTATCAACATCCTTGTGACTCCATGCCTAGGGAGCTCTAGGTCGCTTTCTCAAGGTTTCCCATTCATGGATTCTCTTGGAAGTAATGACTTAGAGAAATGCACTATTTAGTGTGTACACCCTGAACTCACATAATTTGGATGAGGACCATGGAATGGAATACGCAATATCCTATATACATCCTCAGGTGTGATAGTAATATCTCTAGTGGGTAAATGGAAAGCCTGGGTCTTTGAATGAAACCGCTCTATCAATGCAGTCAATAGTCCATGGTTAACCCTAATCTCAGGCAACCAAATCAGATACTCAAACCCACAGGAAGCAAGATTTACTCTCATAGGGTCAAGCAGTGAAACACAGAGTCTCTAAGTCACAGGATGTGAGATGCGCACATGAACATTAGGGTATATAACTTACACGGAATAGAAATGGGGAATCCTGTCAGTAATTTGGTTGAAAAATAGGCTAACAGTATAGAAATTCAAAAGTTCACTATCTCAGAAGGTGCATTAAATGTTCAACAATCAGCCTAAGGAATCATAAAATCAAAAATTTTGACCTAAAAATGAGTTTTAAGCTCACTGTTTTCCATATGACAATACAGTCTAGCACCAAAACTCGTACGAGTTTCAACAGGGTCCCATACGATGAACCATGCATATACAACTTTCTAGGTCTCACTGTACGACATATGAGGGACCTGATGAAACATTGTACGACTCTTGGGTCCCTCTTAAACAAGTTTCAGGGGGTTCTAATATGACACTCTACAGGACATTGAAAAGTCATACGAGTCATGGAGGACAGTTGTATGAGTTTCCATGCATGTGAGAATTGAAAAATTGCAATGTACGAAAAACAACCTAAAAATGCTACAAACATGAAAAAAATGAAATTTACGAAGAGGCACAGAGGTCCACTTATTAGATGTCCATACTATGGAGGCCGTTGATGTCTCTGGTTTTGCTCAAATCGGTGGGAAGAGATAGGTACCTTTAGCTCAGCCATTTTCTCGCTCAGAGGGCTCCACAAGGTTTCAAAAGTCAAATGTGAATAATGAATTGAAAATGACCCTTTTAGCCTTTATATAGCTTTTGACCTAATTTTCAAAAGTGCTTTGTTGTCCACAAAAATTGCACCCCTAGCTAATTTCGATATTCTGAACCCATTTTTGGGATCAAAATTGAAATTTGAGATCATTTACTATGTCAAAATTGTGATTTAAAATTTTCAGACCCAGGATGTCTGACTGCTTGCATAATCAACCTTCAATCATCACAGAAATCTAGAATTCAACTTAATTGATTATCTTACATCAAACTATTCAGATTTCAACTTGGTCAACCATGGTCAACTCATGGTCAAACCTAGTCAAACTTGGTCTCCAGGACCTCTACATGATGCAGAATGCATTTTTGAACGTATATAACCACTTCTCAAATCAATTAACATGCTTCTAAACCATTTCAACACTAACTTTTCTTGTCAGATTTTAATTTTCATCCCTAAGGGGGCATGGTATTACACATCATTCAAAGTTTATAACTCTAATTTTGTCAATAAAAATTCTTTCCTTAGTGATCAAGACAACAACCACATCTAGTCACTCATTCATCTAAAGTCCTCATCGCTTGGGGCAAATCTATCATCTCTTGGGGCATATCAGATTCATCGAGATCCATATCAATCTGGTATCCTAAATCTATCTTGTAAACTGTCAGATTTTTGTAACCAACGGTTCATTAGCATAATTTCCTTGTTTCTTCGTAACTAATGGGTTCAGGATGTGATGCCAATATGATTCTCTTTGGACAATTAGGTCTGGAATCAATCACTCACTTCTTCGCAATCATAAGGTTCAAAATCAGGTATTTTGGCACCTTTTTGTAATCACCAGTTCATTGTTGCTATAGTTAACATTATCTTTGGTCAGCCAGGACCTAAATCTTAAATCTTTAAATCTTTAAATTGGTTTCTGTCTCAGAATTGGTTAATCTTTCAAATCAATTTCATACATCTTTATCATACATAGACTAATCTTTGAACCACTACGCTTTGCACAGTGATTCAAAGAGGGGCAAAATGTAATACCCCAAAAATAGGCTATAGGTTCATTAACCTCCTACATCTTCAATTTGAATGAAATCAAAATCAAAGTCCTAACTTAGGGCACATCTGCACATTATCAAATTTAATTGATTTTATCATAATTTTGCATTGGAGAATATTCCTAGCAAGATTCTTATTTATCCTAATTATCTTTGATTTAATAATTATTTGGTGATAAATTCTATTTATCCTAAAGTTTGATTAATTGAATATTCTGAATATTTAATTAATTAGATTTAATACTACCACTTAATTATTTAATCAAATTTAATTCTATTTATTCCTAATTGTATTATTTAATTTTGACAATAAATCTAAAATCTCATGACTAATTGAATAAATTCTTATTTAATTAATTAATGTCAATTGTCAAATTTAATAATATAGTTTTAGAATAAAGTTTGATTTAATAATTGATTAACCCATAAATCAATTGTTTTAATTCAAAAATCAGTTAAGTTGAGAATAAATCACTTTATTTTTAAATTAATTTATAATTAAATCATGCACAATCGGAAAAGCAAGAAACTAGAAATTAACAATTAATTTTAAAATTAAAACTCAACATCTGATGATGAGTTGAAATCTGATCTAAAACTCTATTTTGAGTTAAACACTGCTTTTGCATGATTTTTGTGAGTTAATTATCTCTGATTTCCTGATAACTCAAAAATCAACCTGAGTTTATCAAGAGTGATTTATGACTTTTATCTTGCAGCCTCAAAGCTCTGGATTTTTATAAAATCAAGGCTCATCTCTTCATATCAAATCAACACATGAATTTGCACAATTACTCTAGTGAATTGGTGATTGAAGGATTAAGCACTTGCGACAAGCGATTTGTGAGATCTTTCATAGTTGATCATAGTTTTTGCATAGTTTCATATGATAGATTTTCATATCATTCATAGCATTCTTAGATTAAATCTGCAATCAATTTCATTCATATAGCTTAAATTCATATAGTTCTCATATTATTGCATAGAAAATACAAAAATATAGATTAATCTGCATTCATACAGTCTTTCATTTTTTTGCATTCAAATCCTTCATTTAGGTGTTGCATTATCACTGATCTCGATTCCAATCTGAGAACATCATACTCACACCTACTAGAAGGCAGTAAATTGCCTGGTTAGCTTAGTTTTATTTATTTGCAGATTTTGATTTTGCTAACCTCTAATGTTTTACTGAAGTGTTGTGTCTACAACTAGGTACAAAATTCACACACACAAGTTGAAATTGAGGAAGTAAGGAAACTAGCACTAGATAACCTAGAAGCTCATCATTCTCAGATGAAGAAAATATTTGATAAAGGAGCCACACCTAGAGTTTTCAAGGAAGGAGACCTCATCCTTAAGTGGGATGAATCAAAACATAAACTAGGAAGGCATACTAAATTTGATGCCATATGGAGTGGACCCTTCATGGTGGTTAAATGCAAGGCCCATAATGCTTTTTAGCTAGCTAATATGGATGGAGAGGAGTTATCCATTCCAGTGAATGGGATTCACCTCAAGGCTTGTTTTTGAGGTCAGGTTCTACCCTATAGATTAGTAAGTTAGAGGTTTTAATTTCTATGTTTCCTAAGTGCCTAGCACAGTTTGTTTCCAGTTTTTGTTTTTAGTTTTCTTTCAATTTAGTTTTCAGTTTGGTGTGAGTAGCAATAAGATAGAGAAGTTATCTCTGGTAGTTAGTGTTTTGTTAGCAAGAAGGGTTGTTTTAGAGGGCTAAGTTCAAATTTGAGGCTTTAAGACTCTGTGCCCAATGGATCTATAAGGTAGCTGGTCAAGATGCTTAGCATGCAAGCACAAAGAGGTCACCAGAATGTTATTAGTATTTTACTCATTCGAAGAGGCCTAGTTACTAAGTTAGACTACTACACCCTAGTTTGAAATTATTAGTGGTATTTCTTAAAATTTGTGTTCATTTCATTGTAAAAGTGCATGAAAAAGAAAGAAAATGAACTACATCTAAGAATTACACATGCATGTATCAATGATAAGTATGCTATACAAAAGGGAAATAACTAAAAAGAACATTTATCCAAGCTCACACAGGCCGTGAGCATAGCCATTACTAGAATTGGATGAATGAGTGCAGACATACATAAAGTAATCAATTAAAATATGAGGGTACTAGACATTGCCTAGTAATGGTGTCCAGATCCAATCCTATCCAAAGAGCTCCCGTAGTCAAGAACCTACAAGAAGAGAAGAGAAGATATGGGTTAGATCCAATGGATCTAAGTAATGCATGGTATCAAAATATTCAAAAGATGCATATATGCACTCATCCATACACATTTGGGAAGGGTTGTGCTCAGGGCATGTGCATAAAAGGCTCCAAAAATAAAAGAGACACCATGTTTTTCACTGATGTGTTTGTTCCATGTGCAGATACAGGTGAAGTTGATCCAACAATAATCCAAGGGTGCTAGATCCCAGATGAATGACCTTGACCCGTGATGCAGATCATGACAGGAAAACCTCAAGTTTCCTTGTCAGTGACTGCATCAGGGGCCTAGAACACCCATGATCAACAAAAGAACAATATTAGGAGGATGCAATATCAGTGGACACTCAAATGAATCAAATCATAGAGCATGGTCAAGGCATTGGCAGATTCAAAGGGGGTACATCATTAACATATCAGAGAACAACATTATAGCATAGGTATGTTTAAATCTACATCTTAAGGCCAAGCAAGAAGCTACAAATGGTGGAGTGATGGTAGAACACCGTAATAATGAGATACATCCAGTATGTTTATGGTACTTTTTGGATGCTATTCAGTGGGAAAACATGGAAATGAAGAAACAATGCCTTAAATTATGTAATAAATTGTAGTCCCATATGGGTACAAAGAGTGAGCATAACATCTTTTAATAACATCAAATGGATCTCAGCATGGTGGAATAGACAGTTGCAACGAATACTATGCTGTCAACAAATGGAAGTGAGGATGGGGTATCATGAAATTATGTAGCAACAAAGTGATAAATGATACTTCCAAAATAGAGCACACGGATCAAGCCATCAAGAGGTAGCATCATAAATAAAGAAGAACCAGTGGCAATCAAAGTAGAAAATATTCATAACAATAGTGGCATCCACCATGTACATGAATCTTCAATGGTGCATATATATGAGACATGATCAGATGAACCCTAAGCTGCCATAATCCTTTCAAGGAAATAGTGAATAACAAAAGGCATATCTTTCATTGAAATATCAAAATATGATGCCATTCATCAAATAATGAAAGATAAACATTAGCAATAATGATGTTCACTCATGGCCCATACCAGAACCAGTCATAGTGAAGACTTGTTTGAGTTAATGACAAGAATAGAGAGGAAGTTTCCAAGCCTAGCCATGGGTTATCAAGATCACCCATACTATTACATGTGCTTGAGATTCACAGGCTATATCACAAACAAACCTCCATAAACTAGTGAAACTCATAGAGGTATGGTATCAAGATTTCAACAAAAGTAGGGGAATAGTAGGAGTTCAAGCCCAAGAAATCATTCAACAACATACAACAACAAATGGTAGAATCATCAAATCATAATGCTTATGTCTAGCAAGGAGCATCATACACAATAATGGCACTTAATATAGAACCAAACACACAACAATGGCAACATTTAAAAGACCAATCAAAAGAGATCAAATCCAGAAGCTCGCGGTCTGGCATTGATAGTGAGCATTAAAAAATAAATCACATGAAGCTCACGGGTCACCAAATGAGTAGGGCACAACATTATCAATAGCATTCCATGGTAGTGAAGGTAACAACAAGACCCGTGAGCATTAACAATAACATGGTGCATGAAAACAATGACAGTGAGCAACATGACATGACATATAGCCTATACAAGAAATATAGCATGAGTGTTTTGTGGGCCATAAACAACACATGAGCACCCATGCCATACAACGATGCTCCAACCACTATAATACGAGCTATAATGGATACATCAACAACAACAAATGCAAATCATGTCCATGGCTGGCATTATGATAACTACAGTGGGGCATTGCATGCCATGAAGCAATACACAATGAATGTCAAACATCAAATTTAGTGCCCCAATAAGCTTGTAGGATTTTCATGAGAAGAGAAACATGGCATAAGTAAATTAAGATATACAATGTATTCACGAGCCAACTAATAGTTTGAAGGCTACACTAAACAATGAGCATCAATGCCAGGCTACCTGTGGGTGACCATATGCCATGAATACAATACAATAAATCATCAAAGATCGAGTTAGGAAAGCAAGCAGCAAGGGCATAATAGAAAGGTATTTCACGAACTGAGAACAGTGAGCAACACCATAATGAGCATGGTACCATTCATCAATTCAAAATAACGAGTAGTAATATTAGATATTATGACTTACAATAGGAAAATCAAAAGAGGCATGGTCAAATGTAGCAAATATACCCTATCCTAAGCTCACGGGTGCCATATCAAGTGGCAAACATAGTGAATATGCCCTAGTTTTTAATCCATGAGTTGTGCATGATGTAATTATATTGGTGCCAAGATTTTAAATACAGAAATCCCTAAGGAATATTTTACAACACCATTAAAAATGATACTGTGCCCTAGCTCACGGGTTATACAAACTCGGGCTCTCATAAATTCAAACAAAGAGTAGTGTATTAGTAATAAAACTATCAAACATGTTACAAATGTAGAGAGTTCAAAAATCATATTCCCTCACATGAAAGAATGATCATAGGGTTAAAGCGATGATACAGTGAGCATCTCGATATTCATATAACACCAAAAGCATCGATAGCAAGATAGTGATGCCCTCAGCCTAAATTAAGACACAACCAGATAATGCCCTCGAAAATGTAGAGGAAAGATAACAAAACATGATGAAGTTCATACAACAAAATTCTCTAATGGTATGTATGAAGAGACACAGTGTAATAAAATGAAGAGGAAAATGATACTGTGCCCTAGGAAATACACAGTAAGCTCAAAATTAATGGAGATATCATGAATACAAACAATGATCTAAATCAAACAACAAATATTTCATGAAGCCCTTGAAATTACCAAGGGGTCACACACACAAAGAATGAAAATACCAGACCAAGTGCCTACCTCAACAACATGAAGGCACATGCCGGATGTTTCCCAAAATCAGTTGCAGTGGTGCCAGATGTTTCCATTTTCAACTACCAGTATTCTTAGAAACTTTCCAGTTGCCAAGTTGAGGGATTTGATAGTGGCTTCCATTTTTGAAGAAGGGTTTTGGTTAATAAATGATGTTTATTTATTTTTTTCCCCTTCTTTCTAGGGTTTAGAATTATTTTAATGCCTTTTTATTATATGGGTTTTAAATGTACATATTTTGGAATGTTTTCCCCATTTTTTTTGGTTGAGAATATTTTGAAATATATCTTAAATCCAAGATTTAGTTTTTGTCATAGGTGGATTTATTTTTAATGTTATTGTTTTAAAATGTGTTTCCCCATTTTTGGGTTGAGATCATTTTAAAATATAATTAAACTAGTTTGTGTCTTAGTGGGATGGGTTCTAATGTTAAGTCATTGCATGATTCATTAATGTAATTTCCATTGATGGTGTTTTTATAAACTATCTTCAGAATATGTTTAGTGCATGACTTAGGGGGGTAGAGTGGTCTTCTTTTGACCATCTTTTTTTAGGCTCCCACTTTCTCCACTCCTCCTAAAAACTTGGGAATCTGGCATCTGAGTTTATGATGCAGCCTCATGGGTCTATTTTGGGGTCTTTTCCATTCTTAGGAGGTGGTGGGATTTGAATGAAGATTCCTAGGTTTTAGTTATATACCTCTCACTTTTAGTGATGGAGGTTAGCTCTTCATTCTATTTTCTCTGATATGAGTGGTAGCTCTGAGAGACACATCTTGTACTTAGTTTCTTTTCAACAATAAAATTGATCCTTCTTGTTTCCCTACAATTTCAGATTTCTTCTTTTGAATTTCATGCAAGATTATTGTGATGTTCTTATATCCTTAATCTGCATGTTGATCTAGTTGAATGTTCAGAAATTCACCTTAGCTCTATAGTGTTAATTCATGTGCAATTGAAAGATAAGAATTGTGGTCTTTTCCCCTTCTTTGTGTTTCAAGTACCCTATTTTCCTAAGGAGTTTAAGGCAGTTGAATCAAGTTGTGAGTTCAATTTTGTTTTTTTGTTGTAGTAAGCTTAATTTGGTTGTGGATCTTCTTTCAAATTCAGTGGATCACCTTGTTTTCAAGTCAGTTTCAGTTATTTTTTTTATGTACTCTATCCCTTTCCCCCTAAAAGTTAGTCAGTTTAAAGAGATCCAAAGGGAAGCCAACCCTTAATCCAGAGGTCTATTCAAGAATAAGTTACCCACAACTTGAGAATAGTCCCATGTTTCATAGGATTGCTGGGTTCTAACACTTAGCAAATTGGGTGTAATCCTTAGTGACAACATTAAGTCATAAAAGAATGGTGATGAAGATTTGACAATTTGGTAAGTCAAGTTGTTTTTGATACCAAGCAGGAAAAGTCACTCAGTAAGGTTAAGGTAAAAAGAGGAACTCAAGGCACTGAGAAAAGTTAACCAAAATTCAAAAGAAGAACATTGAGCAAGGAACAAATATTAAATAAGGATTGAATCAATATTTAATGTTTAGCTATGATGAGATGGATAATCATGATGATCAGGAAAGGTAGTTACAAGAGATCTACAGATAGAAAAATTCAAGGTGAAGATCTATGGGAAGATCTAAGAGGAAAAAGAGATGAAATAGGTTTCTAGAAAAGTTCAAGTTCCTAGGTGAAAAGAAAACGTGTTACCGAGATCTATATTTGAGGTATAATGAATTAAAAAATTAATATTGATTAAAGAAAAAAATAATAGATGAGATTAAGAGGAAAAAATTGTCTATATAAAGGATTATCTTGTATGGAAAAATGGTTGGAAAAATGAATAGTTGAAGGGTTACCGACTATTGCAGTGAAGAAGGAACAAGGAGATTCTAAGTGGAAATGAAGGATTTGATAAAGTGTTGATGCCAATGGATAATGAAGAATTGAAGTGAAGAAAAAACATCACACAATGATTTAATTGAGGAAAGATAGTTTAAAATCTATAGGTCATTTTATTTACCGTTGCTTACTAGCATTGTAACAGAGAAATCTCTTAACATAGTAGACCTATCAGTCTTATTGTAAAATCCTTGAAAAAGGTGACATTCTCAAAAGTGTTTGAAGCCCTCTAAAAAGGCCACTCCTAAAAGGGTGAAGATCCTAATAGATCTGAGGTAAATCCCTTGATTGGGTCACACATAATAGTGTGTATTGTAATCTTTAACTAGATTGGCTCTTAACCGGGTGTACTTTACAAGAGTATTTTCTTAGTGGGTGAAAATTCCCACATAGGTTTTTCCCAAAGCTAGGTTTCCACTTTAAATATTGGTGTTACATTTTGTAAATGATTTGTGTGAAATATTTACTGATTGTTATAGTTTATTTATTGTTATCGGTAAATAGTGAGCTGTGTATTACTGAGTTGCTACCGATTTAATTAGAGAAAAGTTATTAAGGTATTTGGGATCATGGATTACTAATTCACCCCCCTCTCCATAATCCAACACATTAATATTTGCAACAATGTAGAGAGTACCAACAAGTACCCTAATAGTATCACTAGGATAAAATGTGATGCAAAGATTGGGTTCTAGTTTGGGTTTGGGTTTAAATTAATCAATAAGGTTGACAATATTGTTGGCCTCGATACATTCAACCTCAAAGTTCACAATAGTAGGAGGGTAAATAATAGTGGTCGAAGAAGGAGGTAGAGATTAGGTAGAATCAATAGTATTGGTAGAATGGGATGGTAAGGGGTTAATATATATTCACAAGTTTTGGTTGGGAGGGGAAACATATTTGTTTCCTTGGCCATTGACACACTCAATAAATGTAGTGTTAGAATCAATGAGGTCTTGCATAAAATATTTAAAATGAAATTTTTTTTTGGTATTAGGACTAGGATGATGACAATATTGGAAAAATGATTTGGGATCAAATTTCTAGGGAGTTGATTTTGAAGGATCAATTGGCTTAATGGGAGGAAGTGTTAAGACAATAGAATTAATAAATTTCAACATTACATTATACAAATATTTTGAAAGAGGTGTAAAATTATGATAAGGTTTAAAATAAGATGACAAATGTGTCACACCCTTGGATGTTGCTGCCACTTGTACATAAAATTTGTTTGATTAGTTTTTTATTTTGATGAAAACTTTAGGTTTTGGAAAATTTTGGAAAGGTAGGGATACAACATCATTTTTATCAACCAAAACCATTGGAGAGGTGCTCTCAAATTGATACACTTGAAATTGATAATTATGAGGCACTACACATAATTGAGTAAAATAAGAGAATTTAGAAATTAATATCTTATCTCTAATGTATTTTTGTAAGTAGAAATGAAAATAAGTCACATATAAATATTAGGCACAAGTTACAAAATATGAGCATTCAAATGCTTAAATCTACTAATGTAATTAGTCACTTTTTCTTTAACACCTTGTTTACAATAAATAAAATCAATCAAATAATTCTTAGAACCAATATTTTTTTGAAACTATTGAATGAAATAATTAGCAATTTCTTGAAAAGAATCAATGGAATAAGGAGGTAAAGAAAAATACCATTGCAAGGCCTTATCTCAAAAGTTTCTAGTAAATAGTTTTTTCATGAATCTATGATAATGAGAAAAGTCTCTACAAAATGTTTGAAAGGACTTCACATGAGTCAAGGGATCACCTTTACCATTTTAAGTATTTAAGTGAGGTATTTCCATGTTTTGAGGCATAACAACATGATTAATGTCTAAGGACAAAGGGCTAGCAATGCCATATGTAGGAATGTTAAATTTGGATTAAGTCATATAGGTAATTTTTTGTTACAAGGATGAAATAGTTTGAGAAAAACTATTGATAGTGGATCTAGTGAAGATGTTGGTATGAGATATATGTAAAAGGTTTTGACCATTGGGGGAAATGGAAGGAACATTAAAATATTAAAATGGGACATTGTTGTAGGTAGGCATGGATAATGGTTGGGAAACACATGGAACACTTGAAGTATGAGGAATAATAGGATTATGAATTCTTTCAAGACTAAAATGTGTAGGATTAATTTTGGGAACATATGTAGTCATGAGAGTTGGAGCATAAGTATAAACACTAGGTAAAGATGTAATACTGGGAATAGAAGTGTCAATACTACTGGGAGGTTGAGTTAAACCAAGATCTTGGGCATTGTTGGTAGTATTTCTCATTTTAGTGTTTTCCTAATCAAAATTTTGAGTTCTTGTTTGGTCTTTCTTGACAAATTTTCAAGCCCTAGGTGAGTAACCTTAGGTTTTAGACCCTTTGCCCTAAAAAATCAAAAAGCCCTAGTTTGAATCATCAACATTCTTTTTCTCTGTTACTTTATCAGGTCACTTAAGTGTCAAAATAAGCATGTGTGCATTTATTTTCCTCTCTTAGTTGCTTAGTCTCCCAGAGAAGTAGGAATATTCCTTCATATTTAGTGATTTCCCAAAAGCCTTTGTCACTTGATCTCATAAGAACTTTGGAATATTCCTTATTATAAAACAACTTAGAATTTTCCCTTTTAGTCTCCAAGTCTTAAAATGTTTTCTCGAGATCTAGCAACTACTGTGACAAGTTTTATCAGAAATAGACTATGGTCATGTGGTCTCTAGATGGAAATTACCTTTGGTCAGGTGATCTCAAGATAATTTATTAAAGTGATGTTTCATTCAGTGATTATGATTTTTAGTGGTCACGTTATCTCACAAAGGTGGCAATTATCTCCTGCACGGCTAGCGATCCAGTGACATGGTTGTCTCTAGGTCTCCAGATGCAACGGTTAAGTGATAAAGGATTATGAGACTTAGCGACAACCATAGAATGTAGTTTTGATCAAAGGCCAGTATTTAATCTCTAGATAAAACTCAAAGTTAAGAAATGTTTCTGCGACTTAGAGATTGCCTTAGTCGTGTGTTCTCGAGACTTAACCTGAGTTAAGAAAAAGATTGTGAGACTCAGCGAACCTCTTTGTCACGTAGTCTCCAAATTTTCCTAGAGTTGAGTTAAGATTAATGTTGTGGTTAAGCCCACTATTTATGTGTTTATTTAGTGATACAAAGACTATGTAGTCATGTGATCTCAAGTTCCTGATGGTTAAGTGAAAAGCCTCCAGCGATTCAGCGACGCGGTTATCTCCTGGTCACTGAATCAAATAGTTAAGTGAGAAAAGCTCTCGCGACTTAATGTGGACTGTAGGATGAAATGAAGAAAAAGATCAATGGTGGTCATGAGATCTCAGAAAGGAAGTTGAAAAGTTAGAAAGCTTTAGCGATTAAGAGACTCCAGGTTTGTCGCTAGATCTCCAGGTCGGGTGATCGCTGAATGTTTTAAAAAGGGTTGATAAAGTTTTCGCGACTATGAGAAAGACTATAGTCACCAAATCTCTAGATAAAATTAATTAAGAATTCCTTCCTTCAGTCGCCAAATCTCCAGATGATCAGGTTGGGATATCTCACAAAGAAGTTTGAAAAGTCAACAATGTTCCGCGACTTAGAGTTTTCTTGTTGTCGCCATATATCGTAATGAAGATTGAAAGTGATTCTAGTCATGTGATCTTGAAAAGAGAAATATTGTACTCGCGACTAAGAAATAGACTATAGTCAGGTGATCTCCGAATGTGAAAAATGAAAGATGGAATAAAGAGGTTGACTATGGTCACTGAATCTCAAGATTAAAATTTTGTGATCGCCAAATCTCGTAATGAATTCAAAAGATGGGAAATCTTTCTATGACTACGAGAAGCCCTCTTAGTCACCAGGTCTCAAAAACATTTCTAAGGCACCAATATTATAAAATGATTGTGAGACTTTTTTTCCAGTCGCCAGGTCTCTGAATATTTGAATTTAAAGTTTTTGAGCTACGACTAGTAATTTGAAGCCCTATTCATGTTGAAGTAATGGTGGAAGTGACCTTTTGATAGCTATAAATGTCAGAAATGGTGGCTAATTCAATTCTATAGAATAAAATAGTTAGGGGCTACTCATTTGAAGGTTACGGAGCATATTGAGGAGTATAGAGTGCTAGGTTTTTAGAGCTTTCCAGAATTACAGTGTGTCCAAAGATTTTTGCAGAGAATTTTTAGAGTTTTAGTCAGAATGAGTTAGGCAACAGCAAGCGGAGCTTCTACCAGTTGGGGATCCAAAGAGAAAGTAAAGGATAGCTTCTCAGACGAGTTTCTCACCCTTCTGCTTGGTTCATCATAGAATAAGAAGGTTAGTGATGATATCTTTGTGGATGATTTAGCTTACTATAGAGATGCTAGGATGCCTAAAATCACAAGCATGTGTGTTTTTAGTTATTTCTATAAAAATCATGATAGTGCTATACCGGTTTCAAACCCTTGGACTTTAGGGTTAGCCAAATTGATTGTCTCAAAGGTCTTTCTAGATGTAGATGCACTTCTTATGCTATACCAAAGATATAATCCCTTGTCTAAGACAATTAGAAAGGAGGATGGTTCACCGTTGGTAACCCTAGACCGAAACTCTTTCATGAGGGCATTCAGAATTTAGTTTCCAATGGCCATGAAGATTAACTTACAGGCTTAGGCCAATAGATATGTTAGAGAGGCTACTTTAGTCTCTAAGGAGATAAAGAGACACATGTCTAAAGATAATAGAAATTATATTGCACCTATGGCTGGGTCAATTCCATATGCTTACAAGGACCTTAAGTTTTACATGAAATACATTGCATATGGGATGTGCCAGGTCTTGGGAATTGATGCAGACCCTGAGAGGATTACGTCTGATATTTTGATGTTAGTGATGGATTCATAGAGCCATCTAGTGAACAAAGGGTATCACTTTATTGGTTATGTGATAAACAAGATGCACAAAGGTTTTCTATCTTTGAAGAACTTCACATCTAGTTCTGCACCTAGATTCATGCATTACTCCTTGCTGATGCACCTTATTGTGTATCAAAATTATGACCTTATAAATTTGAATGATCTCAAGCCACAAATGGTGTGGAATGGATAGCCTAACCCCGTACAGTTCTAGTTAGCAATTTGGAGCCCTTCTTGCCCTAGGTGAGATTTTGGTGCCTTTGAGAACTGGATTGTGTACCCCATTCTCTGGAGTTTGGGAGTTGAAAAGTGGTAATTTGGAATCACCACTATTTGTGTATGTGTTTGGGGAAAATGTAAGATTCACTCCTAAATCCAAATTCCCAAAGGAGAGATCCAATTTGATCAACCAAGAGGTCAATACACAATTGAATCAATCTATGTGTTAGGAATTTTTCTTATAGGACATAAAATGACATTTGAACTTGTTTTCCTTGAGACTGATTCCCATAAGAGAAAGACCTAATTACTAAGAATTGGATAAGATCCTCCTTCATTTTTGAGCTCCATAGACTCAGGTAGGTATTACCTTTTAATGATGACTATCTTTATAGTATTCTTATGAGTGGACACTGACCAGCTTCTAGTCTTCTTAATGCATAAACCTATAGAACACTTTGCATATGACTCTAATCATTTTAATGCAAACTTTAACCAGACAAAGTGTGACTATGAATGAAGCAATAATCAGTGCTTTAAGGATTCTCATCCTTCTTCCTTTTAAGGAGGGACAACTTAATATGATTCTCTCTTTACAAAATTAGGAAATATGAACTAAATTCCCTGGGCACAATCCAATCTATCAAGTGCAATAAACATGAAAATAAAAGGTATTGATAAATAATGTGAATGTTTCAACTTCTTCCCTGAGATCAATGAAAGATACAACTTGTGAGGAACAAATACCAAACTAGTGCCTAATCCTAAGGGCAATAGAGTCACAATGAAAATCAACAAGTAAACCCTAACAGAAACACAATAGTATGCCTTACACACTAATACAACTCCAAATAGGTTTCCTTACAAACCATTTTGTTAACCAAATATTGTTATCATCAAAGATCCATACAAATATATTTACTCTCCCAGATGAAATATAAGCACATTTAATTCTCTCCTTGAAAGAAGCTCATAAAATAGTCAAGTAGGTTGCTTTACAACTAGTATATTTCCAATGCCTAACAAGAAAAACATACAAGAGTAAAATACATAAGAAAAGAGACAACAAAAATATATGGCAGAAGTTGCAGTGTATTTGTATTAAAATCAACTTGCCACTTACATTCACAATTCCATTACTCAGAAGACCAAACACAAAGATTGGTGATCTGTTCCTAAGCAATCCAGTTCTATTTTCTATATCTCTTCAATCTCTACTCTATTTTTTTTTACCCCCCTTTACAAAATGAGCTTTTAACTCTTTATAGCCTTCTCACAACCACCTTGGAATTCCCTCATTAATGGGAATGCAATAAGCTTCGAGTGGTTGGAAAACCTAACTCCTATTAAAACATAAAAATACAACAAAATATACAACCAACCCATAGGTGGTGAAAGGACAAGACTTTTTCAGATCATGGTACATCTTTGGCTGCTCAAAAATTGACACCCTCAACTACAAATATTTATGATAGCTCCTTGATTTCAATGAGACATGGTGACCACCATTTTAGGCTAACCTACACCATTCTCAAATGATAGCTTATCAAACTTGTATTCCTAGGATCAGGTGTGTCAGATGTCCTTTTCAATCTTCATCCAAAATATCCAAATCAACTGCGACAAATGTAGCATTTTTGGGCTTTATCTTTTCATCCCATGCAGTTACCTGTTCCTCTTTCGACCAATTAAAACCTTGGACAAGTTGTAGTTGGGATTTTTTTCTCTCCCATTTGGCATCCATAATTGCCTTAACATCTGACACAAACTTGGTGAGGTCAACCTTTTCTTTGATGGCTTCATCTAAGGCCTTATTGAAGCTCTCTAAATCAACATTATTATTCTCACCCAAAAATGCCTCTTTCCTAGGGAGTAGAAGATCAACATCGGATCTCCAATTATCAAGGGTCTTTATTGTCCCATATGTACTTAAAATTTTGGGGATGAATCTATTGGTACAGGAGCTTAGCATGGCTATCTTAGCCTTAATAAAATTTGCCTTACCCTTGAAAAGTGGTAAAATGGCTTTAATTCTGTCAATCTCCTCACCAACTCCTACAACTGTCTCTGCTATGTCACTCCCCATAGATTGAGCAAAAATCAATCTCTCAAAAAGTGGTGCCCTGACAAACCACACTGAATGAAACTCACTCAAAATCTACACATAACTATTGACCTCCTTTTGCAATCTTGGCAATTTTCCATAAGCATTATAAACTAGGTCAAATTTATCCTTGATTGTGTTCAACCTATGCTGAAAAACACTCAATAGGGCTTGCAATACTACCTCATTCTTTTCATCATTGATCTTTTTCAATTCAGCTACCACCTCCTCATTTGTCATTCCTTGTGCCTCTATTGCCACTGGCTATTCAGGAGGGGCAGGGGCTACTATAGGGGTATTTATAATTTTCAATTGCAGTTCCTCCACCTGCTTCTCCAATGCTGTGACTTTTATTATCTACAAGTCCCTATCCTTTACCAGGGCACTGTAATCCTCCAAGAGGTTGCCATATCTCTCTAACAATTGTTTAGTTTTATCCTCATTTAATCTTGGAAATTGGGTCAAAACTTGAGAAATTTCTAGGTCCCCTATATTGTGGATTGACCACACTATTTTATATCCCTCCATTTGTTATTTTACATTCAAAATTTGTGGTTTCCTGTGATTTGGATATAGACTCCACATGACCAAGGCCTGAATTTTTGGGCTATACCCAAATCCTCTTATTATGTCCCCTACTTGGGTCTCAGAAGATAGAGTAACATCTTCTTGTCTCTTTATTTGATCTATTATGAGGTCAGTATAAAAACTCCACCCCAACACAAAAAACATATTACTTTTTCTCACCAATTCCCTGGCCTCATTTGGAGTAAGATTTTCCTCCTCAGGGTCATATTCTTTCAATTGTTGTAATGCCTCATCTAGCACTTGAACCTCCTCAGTTATTTGTACACTTGAAGCCACCTATTGCTGCTTATGCCATAACATGAAACTTTTGAATTCCTCATAATTCAAAAAACTATCATCCTTCATGAAAGCATCCTGCTCGATTAATCTTTCATCCTAGCCTAGAGCCAGAGGCAACTCTACATCTTCTGTTTCATACTTTTGTTGCCTTTTAGCCTCTCTGACTACTTTCCTAATTTCATGGTGATGAATGCTAGTCCCTATGTAGAGGGCACTCACTCTATCTTTCCTCCTCCTTTGTGAAGGCTCACCAGTTAACAACTTTTTCTTTTTCTTTTGAGGCTCAGCAGTATCCTCAGAACTGGGCAATTCAGCAAGATCTACATTTTCTTTCTCCTCCCCAGGCCCTTCGGCCATTGGTTGTTCCATAGTGGGTGAACTATTTATGGGATAGCCACCATCGCTATCCTCATCACATTCTGATTCTGAATGGGCCTTTTTTCCTTGATTAGCATCATCAATTTGATCCCTCATGGATTCAACAAGTGTGTCAAATTGAGCCATCATTTGCTCAATTCTTTGGAAGTAAGGCAAAGTGGGAAAGAAACCTTCAAATACCAATCCTTTTCCTTTAAACTCCTTAATTTTGTGTAACTGATCCAATTGCCTAATTCTTTTCTCCACCTCATCATCCTCAATGATGTTTCTGATCACATCTTCTTTAGGATACTCCTCATGTAGCTTATTTAAAGGAATGGTGGGCATGTAGTATTTCCTTGCAGCAGCCATGAAACCTTCTATGTCCACATACCTATGTGGTGCTGCAAACATCCTGTACTTCTCTAACCAATCATTTAATTTACTGAATGCTCCCTTTCTAATTGTAATATAATGCACCCTGAAGTGCTGAGGAGTGAGAGTCCCCTTTCTGTGGGAAGCCAAGTGTTCTCCTTCTATCAACATGAGTTTCCAGACAAACTCTAGAAATGCAACTCTTGGTGGTACATAGAATGGGAGTAGATGAGGAGGTTGAGGGCATCTATAAACCCTAATCATTGTATATCTTGTCTCATAGTAAATATCTCCCCAATTGTGACCCTTGGTCCAATTATGAATAAATTTTTGGGGTCTTACCAGCACATAATCTAATTCTCAAAAGCACTAAAATCTCACCTAGGGCACGAAGGGCTCCAAAATCCTAACCAGAACTGAACTAGGTTAGGCTATCCATTTGACATCATTTGTGGTTTGAGATGACTCAAATTTATTAAGCCATAATTGTGATACACAATTAGATGCATCAGTAGGGAGTAATGCATGAACTTTTGTTGAACCAGAGGTGAAATTCTTCAAGGACAGCAAACCCTCATGCATCTTGTTTATGATATAACCAATAAAGTCATACCCTTTTCTCACCATATGGCTCTATGAATCCATCACCAGCATCAAAATATCAGATGTAATCCTCTTAGGACCCGCATTAATTCCCAAAACCTGGCATATCCCATATGCAATGTATTTCATGTAAAACTTCAGGTCTTTGTAGGCATAAAAAATTGATCCGGCCATAGGTGCAATATAGTTTTTATTCTCCTTCGGCATGTGATTCTTAATCTCCTTGGAGACTAGAGGAGCCTTTCTAACATATCTATTTGCTAAAGCTTGTAAGTTGATTTCCATGGCCATTGGAAATTGAATCCCGTAACCATTCGTGAAAGAATTTTGGTCTAAGATTATCAAGGGTGAACCATCCTCTTTTCTAATGGTCTTTGAGAGAGGATCATATCTCTGAGATAGCATGAGGAGAAAATCCACATCTAGAAAAACCTCTGGGATAATCAACTTGGACAACCCTAAAGTCCAAGGGTTTGAAACCAGTACAACACTATAATGGTTCTTGTAGAAATATGTAAATAGGCACATACCTATGATCTCTAGAGTTTTAGCATCCCTACAGTAAGCTAGGTCATTGACAAAAATATCATCACTAACCTTTTTGTTTTGAGAAGAACCAGGCATGAGAGTGAGAAATTCATCTGAAAAACTTTCCTTTACTTTCTCCTTCAACCCCCGGATGGTAGAAGCTCCGCTTGCTGTCATTTGAATCATCCTGACTGTAGCTCTGGAAATTCCTCTACAAATTTTCTAATCACATTGCAAGTTTGGAAAGCTTAGAAAACCTAGCGCTCTATACTTCTCCAATAAGCTTCGTAACTCTCAAATGAGCCACCTCTAGTTGTTTTAACTTGTAGCATTGAATGCACCACCATGTCTGACATCTCCAGCCAACAAAAGGTCACTTCTGCCATTACTTCGACATGCACAGGGTTTCAATTTACTAGCCATAGCTAAGAAATTTTAAATTTGAACATTCTACGATCTGGCGACTGAAGAAAAAGGCACATAGTCATTTTACAAATTTGGCACTTTAGAAAGGTATTTTGAGATTTGGTGACTAAGAGGAAATCTCGTAGTCATGGAATACTTTTGACTTTTCAAACTTCATTCTGAGAACAGGTGACTTGACCATTTGGAGATCTAGGGACTAAAGAAAGTGATACATTTCTGTTCTGAGAACTGGTGACCATAGTCAAAAACTATAGTCGGGGCAATATATTTGTCTTTGAAAACTTTCAACGATCACCCAACCCGGAGATCTGGTGACAAACTTGAAGTCTCATAATCTCATAAAACTTTAACTATTTGAATTCTTTCTTGAGATCACATGACCACCATTGATCTCATCCTTCAATTCATCCTGTGGTCCAGATTAAGTCATGAGAAGATTTCATAACTAACCACCTGATCCCGCAACCCCAAGAAAACTATGTCACTGAATCATTGAAAGCTTACCACTTAACTGTCAGGAACCTAAGATCTCATGACCACACAATCGCTACATTTCTGAATACAATCATAACCATAGGGCCAAAATAGTTCATTAACCCTCACTTGACCTCGGGCAAATTTGGAGACTTGGCGACAAAGACCTCTCGCTAAATCTCACAATCTTTCACTTAACTAGGGTTTAATCTTGAGAACACATGACTGAGGCATTCTCCAAGTTGTGAGAACATTTCTTCACTCTCGGTTAAGACTGGAGATCAAGCACAATCCACACAATAAAAAATCATCAATGGTTCTCATTAAATTTAACAATCCTTTGTCACCTAACCACCACATTCCTAGATTTGGTGACAACTACGTCGCAAAATAATTAATCACCAGAGAGATAGCCATCAACATCAGGAGATCACATGACCAACAAAACTCTCAATCACTGAATGGAAAGATAAACTATCATATTATTATGAGATCTAGAGACAACCGCCAAGGAAGACCGCTGTTCTGTCTCGAGATTCAGTGACCAAAGAGAAAACTCACGATCGTTGGATAAAAGGCCACTTAAATAAATCATTGAGAGATCTCCCGACCATAGGAAAAACCAATTCAAAGATTATACAACTATAGTCTCTTAGTGACAAATCAAATACAACAGTTGCTAGATCTCAAGACTATCATTGTGAGATTTGGAGACTAAAGGTGAAACACTAAGTCGTTAGATAATAAGGAATATTCTGAAAAGCTCACAAGATTGGGCGACAAAGGCTTTTGGGAATTTGTGGGATAAATAGGAATATTCCTAAACCTTAAGGAGACTCAGTGACTAAGAGGAAAATAGAAGCGCACATGAAAATTTGAGACTTAAGTCATCCGATAAAGTAACAGAGAATTAGAACGTTGACGACCTAAACTAGGGTTTTTATGACTTTTCAAAGGCAATCAAACCTAGCAAACCCTAAAGACTACAATTTTTTCAAGATAATCCATAAACTTAGGGAAAAAAACAAAAAATGAAATTTCTAACCAATAGTGGCTCTATCTGAGGATGTTAAAATGCGAGTTTGAACAAGAACCATGGATCTCTGGGATGCAGACCAAAAAATGCACTGACCTAAAACTAGAAAGGAAGCACACAGACTAAAAGAAACACACCTATACAATATTTACAAGATATTTACATATGCATGTAGAAAGAATCAACTGAAGAAAGGCTTTAAGAATTGCTCATGCACTGGAAACTCAAAAACTTCATCATCCATACTTTTCAACAAGTAAGAGTCTTTTCCAAAACTTTCATGAATCATGAAGGGACCAAGCCATAAGGATTCAAACTTTTTATGCTTCCCTTTGTCTTCTGCTCTTACATTCCATTGAAGTACCAGGTCATTTTCTTTGAACTTTCTAGTAGTAGCCCTCTTGTCAAATAGGTACTTCACTTTCTGTTGCAATTTGATGTTACTCTTTTGACTTTCTCTTCTCACTTCATCTAGCTCAGTCAATTGCATGATCCTGTCCTGCATTGGTTCTAATTCATCCAATTCTTCAACTTGAATAAACTTATAAATAGGAAGAAAATTATTTATAGGCAATCTTAATTGTAAGCCATATAAAAGCTCAAAAGGGGACTTCCCAGTGGATCTCTTTACTATGATCCTATCTGCCCATAAGGCCGATTTCAACTTTGAATGCCAAGCTCTTTTATTTTTCTCAAGTGTTTTCTTCAAGATTGTCAGGATACTTTTGTTGCTAGATTCAGCTTGTCCATTCACTTGAGGATGATAAGGAGATGAATAAGATGTCATGATTCCATTGTCCTTACAAAATTACTTGAATTCATTTGATCTAAAACACATTGCATTATCTATGATCAGTGTTATGGGAACACCAAATCTGGTCAAAATATTGTCAAGCAAAAAATCAATCACCACTTTACTAGTTGCATTCTTTGTGGGAATGGCCTCTATCCATTTTGTGAAATAATCAGTTGCAACAAGCAGCCAATTGTGTCCTCCACTAGATTTCTCAAAAAATTCCCCTATGAAATCCAATCCCCACATAGCAAATGGTGCTTTAGCAGTTATTGGGTTCAACAACAGTGCTCCTGAATATTTTAATTTGGAAGCAAATTTTTGATAGGCTTCACACTTCTTCACAAACTGAAATGAGTCTTTAAATAGTGTAGGCCAAAAATAACTAGCCCTCAAGATCTTATGGGTGGTAGTCTTTGTTGAATAATGGCCTCCACAAACACCAGCGTGCATCTCACTCAAAAATTTCTCTACTTGATATCTATCAAGGCAAAAGAGAAAAATTCCATCTCTATTCTTCCAATACAAGTCTCCTTGTATTAATGCATATTTCTAAGCTTGCAATTTTAGGGACCTCTTCTAGTTGTTTTTTATATGTCCTAGACATTTGGCATTTTTGAAGAAGTATGCAATATCAGCATATTCTGGTTGCAACTCAATACTTGTTATTGTCTTATCAGGGATTCCCTCATTGTTAACCTGAACTAAATCCATATTCTCTTCAGTCATCAATTTTGCTAGGCCTTGTCCTCTCACAAGCTTGGTAATATGGATTTCTAAATTGAACTCTTGGATCCTAGAAATTCACTTACATCTCTTGCCAGTAACTTTAAACTGAGTGAGGACATCCTTGACTATAGCATGAGGGACATATGCAATGACCTTAGCACAAACTAGATAAGGTCTGAAAGATTTCACTGCTTTTACTAGGGCATATGCCTGCTTTTCCATTATGTCATAATTTAACTCTGTAGCTTGCAAAGACTTGCTAAAGAATGCAATTGGATGGTCAAAACCCTCATTATCCTTCTGTAGTAGTACAATAGCAATTGTGTGAAATGATGCAAAGGAAAAGAGTGAAAATGGCTTAGTATAATCAGGGGATCTAAGCATAGGTGCCTGTTGAACTACTTTAATTTTATCAAATGCACCCTGAGCTTCAGCAGTCCATTGAAAATTCACATTTTTCTTGAGCAATTTCACTATGGGCTTAACAATTTTAGCAAAATTGGCAATGAATCTTCTAACAAAGTTGATCTTCCCTAAAAAGGATTGCACTCCCTTGATATTTTTTGGTGCTATAACTCTCTTTATAGCCTCAACTCTCTCTAAGTCAATTATTATTCCTTCCTTTGACACAATGTGTCCCAGCAACTTTCCTTTCTTGACTGCAAAATTGCACTTCTTTGGATTTAGAGACATAGCATACTCCAGAGCTTTAAAAGCAACATCCATAGCTCTTTGAAAAGTTGCTCTAGCATTTTTGAGACCAAATGGCATTCTAACATAAACATAGGTTCCCCAAGGTGTAGTGAATGCTATTTTGAACTACTTTGATTCTTTTACTAACACTTGGTTATATCTAGAAAAACCATCCATCATAGAGAATAATTCATATCCAGTGACTTTATGCAACATTGCCTCCATGTTAGGTAATGAATAGTTGTCTTTCAATGATGCAACATTAAAATTTCTAAAATCTACACACAACCTGATATCCCCATTCTTCTTTCTGACTGGGACTAAGTTAGACACCCAAGTTGATGTTGTATAGGTTGGATTATTCTTGCATCACTCAACTTGACTAGTTCCTGCTGCATTTTAGGAACTAACAATGGGTTGATGGGCCTCTTTTTTTGCCTAAAAGGTTTGACCTCATCCTTCAATGGGATTTCATGTTGGAACAAATCCTCTCTATAAGCTTTTAGGTCATCATATGACCATGCAAAAACATGCTTATACCTTCTTAACAATTTTATCAAATTATATCTCAGTTGAGAAGCCAATCCTTTTCCAATATAAACCATTTGAGGTGCATTATGTGATCCCAAATTTATTTCTTCCAAATCTTTTGTCTTAGCATTACTTATTTTTGACATATGATCATTTTTGCTATTATATATTGCTTTTAACTCAATTAGGCCCTTAGGGATACTATTTGAATTCAATTGGATTACCTCACTTCCCATAACCATGTCCTTACCATCAACTTCCTCAACCAATGCATTGCAGTCTATAAGCTAATCTTCATATATGTCAAGGCATTGAATAAATTTCAAAATGTCATGATCATCCTCAAAAACTTGCCAATTGTAAATGTTGTTTGACACAACTGGCCTAATTTTTGTTTCAACTATTGAAACTCCATTCAAAGTCAAATCATCTCTTTTCAAAGAAACATTTGCCAAAAAATCAGCCATTATGTTCTTGGATCTTTCTACCCAACATATATTAAAAGCATCAAACATTTCAATCTGGTCCCATACTACATGCTTATACAATTTCAATATATCATTTTTAACAACATATTTAGATCGAACTTGTGCCACCACAAGCTCAGAATCACCAAAAACCTTTAAACATTTAATCCCATGTTTGATGGCAATATTCAATCCCAATGATAGTGCTTCATATTCAGTAGTATTATTTGTGCATTGTAAAGTCAATGAAAATGAATACTTAAAGGTGGTACCTGATGGAGATATGAATAGAACTCTGGCTCCTGAGCCTTCCTTTGAGCATGCTCCATCAAAATACATTTGCCACAATCCATCTTGTTGTTCCCTCAGTTCTTGGGTCAATAGATCTGAATCCTCCCTTTGTGAAATGGCTTTTTCCACTCTAAAGTTTTCCATGTCAACATCCACATAAAAATTCAACTCATCCATATTATTCAACTCTATCATGTGTGGGGTTCTTCTTTCTCTGGATGCTTTCACATTCTCACCATCAATACTAAAAGTTGCAAAGGACAAATCACACTTGATACTACCTCCCATTGAAGCACTCCACTTTCTAGACAGTAACATCCCATAGTGAGGTGGGATATCAACCACTAGGACACTCATTATCAACAACTTATCAGGAAAAGTTGCTAACCTATAAGGGAAAGCCATTATAGTACCAATAATAGGGACCTCTCTTGAATCCATAGCCTGACATCTTCCATGAGGTGTATCCACTTTCAAACCCAAGGATTTCATTATTTCTGTAGGCATAATAGATTAGAGGCTCCTAAATCAATCATACAATTTTTTAACAACTTTCCATTCACTATTAGGGACAAAAAGAAAGGATCAATAGTCCCTGTCATAGTATTTATAACATTATTATCCAAATACATTTGAGGGATCTCATAAATGATCTCTCCACATTGATTTTTAGTTGAATCATCTACTGCGGTAGTCACTTTACCATCCTTGGTGGAATTTTGGGTATCAAAAGGAAGAACTCCTTGTACCCAACTCAAGGCCTTTTCTTTATGCTCTTCTATTCTCATCATTTCCAATAAGGGGACTTTAACAGTAATTTGTGACAATAATTTTCCCATGTCAACTAGGACATACTTGGGATCAACTACATCCTGCTTAATGATAGTTGCTTCCTTACTATTTTCATGCTCCATAAGGCCTTGCTGATCCTTGTTCATGATTTTAACCTCCTTTTGGGCAGAGACAACAGTCTCCTAAAGAGGTTTTTGCTTTACCTTATAAGTTACATTAGGGGGAACAAATGTTACATTCTTCTTGATCCTAGTCTTGCCAACAACATTAGCAACCTTATTTTTGTCTTGAGTTTGTTTTACATCTTGACCTGTTCTTTTGATAAATATGCCAGCTGATTTTTGACTTGAGTCACCTACCACCCTATTTCTCAAATTATAGTTACTTCTAGCTTGGCTGACCATATCTACTGTGATTTGTGTAATCTCTTCATTAGAAGGCCTCTGCAACACTACTGTTTCATCATCTTTTAAGGTGTTGCACTGGACTCCATCCAAGTGACTGTCCTCTTCATCAAAAAGTACCTGGTGATGATAAGTCTCAATTTTAACTTGGGCATTGCCAACATCTTGATTTTCATCTTCTTCACTAGAATCTATTTCATCACATATGTATGATGAAGTCATACCACAACCTTGATCATTATAGGATTCCTCATGGTTATTGTCTTGCTCATCATCCGCATAAACACTTTGAGCTATTGCACAGTAGTAAGGATCATGAGGTGACTGACAAGCAATACACCATGGAACATCATCATTCATATTTACTGTATTCCTATGCAGGGGATCTGGAGTCTTATCAGTTGGCCTATCTTTTCTTTTAGGAGGCACTGGCTTCCCATCTTTCCATTGGGTGTTATAGGGATAGTTCTGCATTCTTGGTAATTTATTGTTGAAGTTGTTGAAGGATGGCCTATCATTTCCCTATATTCTATTATTTCTTGCCTCATTAGGCTTCAAATCTTTTATTTCTTTCAAGATTTGCTTCAAACTATCATCATCTTTTGGTTTTGTATCAGGTTTCCTAGGCTCTTTTCTATTTGAGACTGAAGGCCTATAATCCTCTCTTCTTCCCAACTTCCCTGATATTCTTCTATTGCTCTTTATATTAATGGCTATTTTGTAAGCTTATGAAAGATTTCTAGGGTTCTTATCTCTTAAAAGATACCCCATTTTGGAATCAAAAGCATTCAAATAAGTAACCAAACAAATCTTATCATCTAGTCTAATTACTTGTAACAATTTATGCATCGCCTTTTGAAGTCTAACATTGAACTCAACAACTCCCTCATTTGGATTTTTCTTGATATTGTCGAACTCATTAAGCATGAAACCTTCATTGGTTTTATCACCATATTATTCTTTGAAATTTTTTTTGAACTATTCCCAAGAGCATATGCTAGCATGAGGAAAATTTATAAACCAATCACTAGCATCCTCTGTCAGAGACTGAAAAAAAAGCTTCATGATCACATCATCAGGCTCAATGTTGTAATCATCTATCACATCAGTGAAACTTTTCAAATGTTCTTCACAAGTAACTGCATTGCTTCTAGTGAATTTTGGAAGCTTTTTTCTAATTTCATCAGGGATAGGATTTGGGTAACCAGGGATCCCATTAAAAACTAATTGCTTATGTCTCTCATGTACGGATCCTATTTGAGATGGGCCTACACCCAAAGATGTGGATACTTGAACATTTGAGATATTAGAAGTTTTGGGCATACCTAAAGTTCTGGCAGTGTTCAACACATTTACACCTTGTGCTTAAGAAGTGGAAAGGGTATTGGTGGGTCTAGAAGACTGCTTAAGGAAATCAATCTTTCTTTTTATTTTAGTTTCAGTGGCTTCCAATTCTACCTTTTCCAATTCTTTGGCCAATATTTCTTGTTCCCTTTTGGCCTTTTCCAAGTCAGCATCTAATCTTGCTGCTTGATCTAGGGGTTTCTTGGCAGTATTTGTTTCATTTATTGAGATCCCTATAGCCTTTTGCTTACCTTTGTCCTTAGGATTTCTTGTCTCATGGATCTTATAGACAAAAAGTTAGTCCTCTATTTGTTCAGTTATTGGAATATGATTTATAGCTTCAAAATCCAGTAACTACTTCTTCAATTGCTCTACCCTGATCATAGCATGTCTAATCTTTTCCTCTTTTTCCTTTTCTCTCTTTTGTCTTATTTGAATTTTCTCTTGGATCCTTCTTTCCAATTCAAACACTTCTTCAAAAATTTCCTCAAAATCAGGAAGGGTTGTTTCTGATGAGGATTCTTGGGCAGGGATTTCTTCTTGGTCCTAGTTTGGTCCTAGTTTGGCCCCTAGATCTCTTGTTGTTTCCAGGGATTCCTCTCCTACGGGACTGTGCTCTTCTTCCATCCTTTTCAGAGGGTGAGTAGTAATCTTCATATTGGTTTAAGCCCAAATCAATTGCTTCCTCATATTCAGAAGCATTTTCCTCTTGATTCGCCTAGACAAGCTCTTCTCTTCTTGCATTTCCTTTCTGCTTCCATGTAAAAGACATGTCATTTATATTTCTATCTTTTCTCATATGACCTTGTCTTGATGGGGACGAGAGCTGTCCCTCTAGGTTATCTTTTGGATGTTCCTTTCTCCAAGATCTAGTATTTTTGTGAGTCATTGTAAAATAGTGATCTAAATTTCAAAACACTGGTTCACAGATTTGATTAGAGTAACCCCCCAAAAGTCCTCTTGGGGTTTGGAGAAAGAAAACCAAATAAATTATTTGTGTAGTATGACAAGAGATCTCAACTGTTCAATAATTTAATGACTCCCCAGTAGAGTCACCAATTTGTTAGGGATTTTTCTTGTAGGACATAAAATGTTTGAACTTGTTTTCATTGAGACTGATTCCCACAAGAGAAAGACCCAATTGCTAAGGATTGGATAAGATCCTCCTTCATTTTTGAGCTCCACAGACTCAGGCAGGTATTACCTTTTAATGATGACTATCTTTGCAGTATTCTTATGAGTGGACACTGACCAGCTTCTAGTCTTCTTAATGCATAAACCTATAGAACACTTTGCATATGACTCTAATCACTTTAATGAAAACTTTAACCAGAAAAAGTGTGACTGTGAATGAAGCAATAATCAGTGCTTTAAGGATTCTCATCCTTCTTCCTTTTAAGGAGGGACAACCTAATATGATTCTCTCTTTATAGAATTAGGAAATATGAACTAAATGCCCTGGGCACAATCCAATCTATCAAGTGCAATAAACATGAAAATAAAAGGTATTGATAAATAATGTGAATGTTTCAACTTCTTCCCTGAGATCGATGAAAGATACAACTTGTGAGGAACAAATACCATACCAGTGCCTAATCCTAAGGGAAACAAAGTTGCAATGAAAATCAATAAGTAAACCCTAACAAAAACACAATAGTATGCCTTACAAACTACTACAACTCCAAATAGGTTGCCTTACAAACCATTCTATTAACCAAATATTGTTATCATCAAAGATCCATACAAATATATTTACTCTCCAAGATGAAATATAAGCACATTTAATTCTTTCCTTGAAAGAAGCTCATAAAACAGTCAAACAGGTTGCTTTACAACTGGAATATTTCAAATGCCTAACATGAAAAACACACAAGAGTAAAATACATAAGCAAAGAGATAACAACAATATATGGCAGAAGTTGTAGTGTATTTGTATTAAAATCAACTTTCCACTTACATTCACAATTCCATTACTCAGAAGATAAGACACAAAGATTGGTGATCTATTCCTAAGCAATCCGATTCTATTTTCTATATCTTTTCAATCTCTACTACATTTTTCTTTTACCCCCCTTTACAAAATGAGCTTTTAACTCTTTATAGCCTTCTCACAACCACCTTGGAATTACCTCATTAATGGGAATGCAACAAGCTTTGGGTGGTTGGAAAACCTAACTCCTAATAAAACATAAAAATATAACAAAATATACAAACAACCGGTAGGTGGTGAAAGGACAAGACTTTTTTGAATCATGTTACATCTTTGGCTGCTCAAAAATTGACACCCTCAACTACAAATATTTATGATAGCTCCTTGATTTCAATGAGACATGGTGACCGCCATTTTAGGCTAACCTACACCATTCTTGAATGATAGCTTATCAAACTTGTATACCTTGGATCAGGTGTCAAGTGTGTCAGATGTCCTTTTCAATCTTCATCCAAAATATCCAAATCAATTGTGGTAGATCTAGCCTTTTTGGGCTTTGTCTTTTCATCCCATGCAGTTAGTTGTTCCTTTGTTGGCCAATTAAAACCTTGGAGAAGTTGTAGTTGGGATTTTTGTCTCTCCCATCTGGCATCCGTAATTGCCTTAACATCTAACACAAACTTGGTGAGGTCAACCTTTGCTTTGATGGCTTCATCTAAGGCCTTATTGAAGCTCTCTAAATCAACATTATTATTCTCACCCAAAAATGCCTCTTTCCTAGGAAGTAGAAGATCAACATCCGATCTCCAATTATCAAGGGTCTTTATTATCCCATCTGGACTTAAAATTGGGGGGATGAATCTATTGGTATAGGAGCTGAGCATGGCTATCTTAGCCTTAATCAAATTTGCCTTACCCTTGAAAAGTGGTAAAATGGCTTTAATTCTGTCAATCTCCTCACCAAATCCTACAACTGTCTCCGCTATGTCACTCCCATTAGATTGAGAAAAAATCAATCTCTCAAAAAGTGGCACTCTGACAGACCACACTGTATGAAACTCACTCAAAATCTGCACATAACTGTTGACCTCCTTTTGCAATCCTGGCAATTTTCCATAAGTATTATAAACTAGGTCAAATTTATCCTTGATTGTGTTCAACCTGTGCTGAAAAACACTCAATAGGGCTTGCAATACTACCTCATTCTTTTCATCATTGATCTTTTTCAATTCAGCTACCACCTCCTCATCTGTCATTCCTTGTGCCTCTATTGGCACTCACTTTTCAGGAGGGGCAGGGGCTACTACAGGGGTATTTATAATTTTCAATTTTAGTTCCTCTGCCTACTTCTCTAATGCTATGACTTTTATTATCTACAAGTCCCTATCTTTCACTATGGCAATGTAATCCTCCAAGAGGTTTCCATATCTCTCTCATAGATGTTTAGTTTTATCCTCATTTAATCTTGTAAATTGGGTCAAAACCTGAGAAATTTCCAGGTCCCTTGTATTGTGGATTGACCACACTATTTTATCTCCATCCATTTTTTCTTTTACATTCAAAATTTATGGTTTCCTATCATTTGGATATAGACTCCACATGGCCAAGGCCTGACTTTTTGGGCTATACCCAAATCCTCTTATTATGTCCCCTACTTGGGTCTCAGAAGATAGAGTAACATCTTCTTGTCTCTTTATTTGATCTATTATGAAGTCAGTATACAAACTCCACCCCGGCACAAGCAACATATTAATTTTTCTCACTAATTCCCTAGCCTCATCTGGAGTAAGATTTTCCTCCTCAGGGTCATATTCTTTCAATTGTTGTAATGCCTCATTTGGCACTTGACCCTCCTTAATTATTTGTACACTTGAAGCCACCTGTTGTTACTTATGCCATAACAAGAAACTTTTGAATTCCTTAGAATTCAAAAAACTATCATCCTTCATGAAAGCATCTTACTCAATTAATCTTTCATCCTGGCCTAGAGCTAGAGGCAACTCTACATGTTTTGTTTCATACTTTTGTTTCCTTTTAGCCTGTTTGACTGCTTTCCTAATTTCATGGCGATGAAAGCTAGTCCCTGTGTAGAGGGCACTCACTCTATCTTTCCTCCTCCTCTATGAAGGCTCACCAGTTAACAAATTTTTATTTTTCTTTTGAGGCTCAGCAGTATCCTCAGAACTGGGCAATTCAGCAAGATCTACATTTTCTTTCTCCTCCCCAGGCCCTTCGGCCATTGGTTGTTCCATAGTGGGTGGACTATATATGGGATATCCACCATCACTATCCTCATCACATTCTAATTCTGAATGGGCCTTTTTTCCCTGATTATCATCATCAATTTTATCCCTCATGTATTCAACAAGTGTGTCAAATTGAGCCATCATCTGCTCAAGTCTTTGGAAGTAAGGAAAAGTTAGAAAGAAACCTCTAAATACCAATGCTTTTCCTTTAAAATCCTTCTTAATTCTGTGTAACCAATCTAATTGCCTAATTCTTTTCTCCACCTCATCATCCTCAATGATGTTTTTGATCACATCTTCTTTAGGATACTCCTCATGTAGCTTATTGAAAGGAATGGTGGGCATGTAGTATTTCCTTGCAGCAGCCATGAAACCTTCTATGTCCACATACCTATGTGGTGCTACAAACATCCTGTATTCTCTAACCAATCATTTAATTTACTAAATTCTCCCTTTCCAATTGTAATATAATGCACCCTAAAGTGCCGAGGAGTGAGAGTCCCCTTTCTGTGGGAAGCCAAGTGTTCTCTTTCTATCAACATGAGTTGCTAGACAAACTCTAGAAATGTAACTCTTGGTGGTACATAGAATGGGAGAAGATGAGGAGGCTGAGGGCATCCATAAACCCTAATCATTGTATATCTTGTCTCATAGTAAATATCTCCCCAATTGTGACCCTTGGTCCAATTATGAATAAATTGTTGGGGTCTCACTAGCTGCAGGACCTTGGTGGTTAATCTTGAGCAATTCACACCCAAAATTTGGAGAATGGGGAACACAATCCAGTTCTCAAAAGCACTAAAATATCACCTAGGGCACAAAGGGCTCCAGACTCCTAACAAAAATATAACTGGGTTAGACTGTCCATTCCACATCATTTGTGGGTTGACATCACTCAAATTTATTAAGCCATAATTATGATACACAATTAGATGAATTAGCAGGTTGTAACACATGAACCTGGGTTGAAAACCAGAGGTGAAACTCTTCAAGGACAACAAACCCTCATGCATCTTGTTTATGATATAACCAATAAAGTCATACCCTTTGCTCACCATATAGCTTTGTGAATCCATCACCAGCATCAAAATATCATATGTAATCCTCTTAGGACCCGCATCAATTCCCAAAACCTGGCATATCCCATATGCAATGTATTTCATTTAAAACTTCAGGTCTTTGTAGGCATACAAAATTGATCTGGCCATAGATGCAATATAGTTTTTATTCTCCTTCACCATGTGATTCTTAATCTCCCTGGAGACCAAAGCAGCCTCTCTAACATATCTATTTGCTAAAGCTTGTAAGTTGATTTCGGTGGCCATTGGAAACTGAATCCCGAAAGCATTCAGGAAAGAATTTCAGTCTAAGGTTATCAAGGGTGAACCATCCTCTTTTCTAATGGTCTTTGAGAGAGGATCATATCTTTGAGATAGCATGAGGAGCAAGTCCACATCTAGAAAAACCTCTAGGACAATCAACTTGGCCAACCCTGAAGTCCAAGGGTTTGAAACGGGTATGACACTATCACGGTTCTTGTAGAAATATGTAAACAGGCACATACCTATGATCTCTGGAGTTTTAGTATCCCTATAGTAAGCTAGGTCATAGACAAAAATATCATCACTAACATTTTTGTTTTGAGAAGGACCAGGGAAGAGAGTGAGTAATTCATCTGAAAAACTTTCCTTTACTTTCTCCTTCGACCCCCAGTTGGTAGAAGCTCTACTTGTTGTCATCTGACCCATCCTGACTGTAGCTCTGGAAATTCCTCTGCAAATTCACTGATCACACTGCAAGTCTAGAAAGCTTAGAAAACCTAGCACTCTTTAGTTCTCCAATAAGCTTCGTTACTCTCAAATGAGCCACCTCTAGTTGTTTTGACCTGTAGCATTGAATGTGCCACCACGTCTGACATCTCGAGCCAAAAAAAGGTCACTTTTGCCATTAGTTTGGCATGCACAGGGTTTCAATTTACTAGCCATAGATGAGAAATTTTAAATTGGACATTTCACAATCTGGCGACTGAAGAAAAAGGCACATAGTCATTTTACAAATTTGGCACTTTAGAAAGGTATTATGAGATCTGGCGACTAAGAGGAAATCTCGTAGTCACGGAATACTTTTGAATTTTCAAACTTCATTCTGAGATTAGGCAACCCAGCCATTTGGAGATGTAGCGACTGAAGAAAGTGATACATTAATTTATTCTATTCTGAGAACTGGTGACCATAGTCAAAAACTATAGTCACGGCAATATATTTGTCTTTCAAAACTTTCAGCGATCACCCAACTTGGAGATTTGGTGAAAAACCTAAAGTCTCATAATCTCATAAAACTTTAACTATTTAACTTCTTTCTTGAGATCACATGACCACCATTGATCTTGTCCTTTAATTCATCCAGTGGTCCAGATTAAGTCATGAGAAGATTTCATAACTAATCACCTGATCTCGCGACCCCAACAAAACCATGTCGTTGAATCGCTGAAAGCTTACCACTTAACTATCAGGAACCTGAGATCACATGATCACACAATCACTACATCACTGAATACAATTATAACTATAGGGACAAAACACTTCATTAACCCTCACTTGACCTCAGGCAAATTTGGAGACTTGGCGACAAAGACCTCTTGCTAAATCTCACAATCTTTCACTTAACTGGGGTTTAATCCCGAGAACACATGACTGAGGCATTCTCCAAGTCGTGAGAATATTTCTTCACTCTAGGTTAAGATTGGAGATCAAGCACCATCCACACAATAAAAAATAAATGGTTCTCATTAAATCTAACAATCCTTTGTCACCTAACCGCCACATTTAGAGATTTGGCGACAACTGCATCATAGAATAATTAACTTCCAGAGAGATATCCATCAACATCGAGATTTCACATGACCAACATAACTCTCAATCACTGAATAGAAAGATAAACCATCATATCATTGTGAGATCTAGAGACTAAAGGTGAAACGCTAAGTCATTAGATAATAAGGAATATTTTGAAAAGCTCACGAGATCAGGCAACAAAGGCTTTCAGGCATTCATGGGATAAATCAGAATATTCCTAAACCTTAAGGAAACTCAATGACTAAGAGGAAAATAGAAGCGCACATGCAAATTTGAGACTTAAGTCATCCGATAAAGTAACAGAGAATTAGAACACTGACGACCTAAACTAGGGTTTTTATGACTTCTCAAAGGCAATCAGACCTAGCAAACCCTAAAGACTGCAATTTTTTCAAGATCATCCATAAATTTAGGGCAAAAAACAAAAAATGAGATTTCTAACTAACACTATGAAGAATATAAAAAAGAGAGAGAAACCCTATACTTCCCTATAGTTGGATTAAGCTTGAAATCTAAAATAATTAAAGTCCACATACTAACCTTGAATTAGGGAAAATCTAGAAAATGCTGAATTCTGGCTTCTGTATGAACTTTTTGAGGATTTTGTCACCTATTCTAGACTGGAAATGCTGAGGCGGACAAAACCTAAAAATCTTTTCTCCAAATTCACACAGGTTGACTTTGAGCTTTTAAAAGGTGAAAGACCACATTATTTATTTGAAGTCCGATTTTGATTCTGTTCATAGATCCTAAAAGATTGTTGAAAAGGGTATCTGAATTCACTCTTAGATCTAAGATTTCACACCTGTACCTACAAGAAAATGGGGGTTTTTGATTGTATGGGGGGTTTGCCTTAGTCAAACCCCAATTTAGGAATTAACCTTGAAATTGAATTGAAATTGTATTGTGCATAAACAAAGTAATTGAAACAAATCACCTCGCTTATGTTGAAGTCCTTATAGAGGATTCGAATCCTCAAATCCACAAGTAAGAATGCTTCAATGAATGTAGGATGTCTCCAATCAATGGTATTTTGATCTTCAACACCAATCTTGATTTGATCTTTGCATATGAGAAGGTTTGAATGAATGGAGAAGGATGGATCTTCAAGGGGGCTCCAAGGAGATTGAATCCTTCAATAGATAACAATGGAACTCCTTGATGGATGAATTCTTGAACACTTGAAGGCTTGAAGATTTTCTTGCACTTGAGAACTTGAGAGCTTGATTGCTTGAGTGTGGATTGCTTGATGATTGAGTGATGTGAAAACTTGATGTGAAAATGAGAGAGGAAGGCCCCCTTTTATAGTGATCTAGGGCACACTCCTCTAGATGGGCCACCTTGAAGAATTAAATCCCAATTAGGTCCTCACCTTTAGAAAATATACCTTGATTAAATACCATTAAAGGATTTACCATTTCAGAGCCCAAAACAGCCGACCCGGAAGCAGGAAATAATTATCCCGAAAGCCAAATTACCGGCAAATGAAACTTTGAAATCCTAGTAGGAAGAGGTCAAGGTCAAGGTCAACCCTAACCTAGTTAGTGTCAAGGTCAACCTTGACCTATTTAGGGTTGAGGTCAACTTTGACCTCAAACCCTAACTTTGCCAGAATCTGCAATAGGAGTTCCAGGGGTGCCAGAAACTTAGAAATTGATATCTGAACAAGACCCAGTGTCAAGAATAGACAAAAAATCCTTTGTTTGATGTGGTGATGAACTAAGAGGTCTCATTTCTGAATCCTACCTAGAAAATAGAACCATAGAAGAAGGAAAATCAAGAAATTCCTTAAGACCTTAACCCTAATTTCACCTAGAATGAAGAAATCAAGTGCGGATAAGAAGTGAAAAGTGGGGAGAAAGCCAAATACATGAAAAGATCTGATCAAGATGCTTAACATGACCCCAAACCACTTACTTGAAGGGCTAAACACTCTTATCATGGAAGTGCTTCCATTTTAAGATGATACATTAAGCCCCCACTTTAGCAAGAGTATGGACTCGATGCAAACTCTTGGTAAAGGAGATTAAAAAAACAAGATAATCTTATCGTAATCTAAGGGACAAAGAGAGACCCCAAGCCCCTGGGACTCAAGTCTTGATCGACTCTTAAATCATAGATAAGAGAGACATCTCTAAAGAAAGAAAGAAAAAGTGTGATTACCTCACCCAATGAGAACTTATGTCCCATTGTGAACCACACAAGAAAAAGGTGCAATTGGAAAAATGGAATTGAACCGCCTAGTGAATGTGGCTACTCACTAGTCAACCCATCAATGATTTATCCTTAGGAATATTCTATTCCATAAGAATAAAAAAAAGAAAAAGAGATCTAGTCTTAAGGACACTTCTAACTGTGTGTGTGAAAATTGTACCTAATCTGTAGACACAACACTTCAATAAAACATTAGAGGTTAGCTATAATCAAAATCATGCAAAATTGAAATCTACTCTAACCAAGTGATTTACTACCTTCTAGTAGGTGTGAGATTAATGTTCTCAGATCGTTATCGAGATCAGTGACCTAGACGACACCTAAATGAAAGATTTGAATGCAATTGATCTAGATATGAATTGAATGCAATTAATCTTTTTTTTTTTGGTATTTTATATGCAATAATAATGAAAAACTGATATGAATCTATGCTAATATGAAAATTGATATGCAATGCTAATCTAGAAATGATATGAAATATGAATCTAAATGAATGCAAAACAAGATTGATCTCACAAAGGTGTCGATTCGCAAGAGCTTTGATTTTCCCAATTCCAATTCTCCAGCGTGATTGTGCAAATTTGTGGATGCAAATTTTGAGAGATGAATTATGAAGAGCTGAGCCTTGGTTTTATAGAAATCCAGGGCTTTGGAGGTGCATGAGAAGAAAGCCATAAATCACTCAAATAACTCAGGTTGATTTTTGAGTTATTTTTAAATAACAGATAATTAAGTCACAAAAATTATGCAAAAGCACAGTTCAACTCGAATTAGAAGTTTAGATCAACTTTAAAACTCAAAAAGATGTTGAGTTTCAAAAAGCTAACAACTTGCATTGATTTTCCAATTTGAGTTTAACTGGTCCTTGAATATGCACATGGATAATTATGATTTAATAAATAAATAAAGTGATTTGTGCTCAACTTAACTGATTTTTGAAATAAAATAATTAATTTATGGGTTAATTAACTATTTTATCAAGCTTTTATTAAAAACTATATTATTAAATAATGACAACCTGCTTTAATTAATTAAATAAGAATTTAATCAATTATTCATAGGATATTGGATTTATTGTCAAAATTAAATAATACAATTAATAATAGATAGAATTAAATTTAATTACATAATTAAGTGGCAAGATATTAAATCTAATTAATTAAATATGAAAATATTCAATTAATGAAACTTAGGATAAATGTGATTTATCGCCAAATAATCATTAAATTAAAGATAATTAAGATAATTAGGAATATTAGGAATATTCCCTGATGCAGAATTTAAGATAATCAATTAGGATTCGATGATGTTTAGATGTGCCTTAGGTTAGGACTTTGATGTTGATTTCGTTCGATATGTTGATATTGAAGGTTAATGAACTTATAGCCCATTTTTGGGGTATTACACCAACCTTAAGGGATCACAATATATGTGTATTTGAAATTGGAGGGATCAAGAGATCCTAATATAAATCCATACTTTAAGGATTAGTTCTTAATCCAAAAATAAATATTGAAAAGTAAATTTAAAGTGCATGTCTTCCTTAGGATTTAGCAACTTATGTGCATTACCTTTAGAAGATTTAGCATGTTTTGAATTTTTTCATAAGTGCGTGTGTGTAATAAGTGAGCAGAGCATATGCCCCCATGTTAAAGTCATTGCTGACACTTTAACAGGAGCAATGGCTTTAACAGAAACATAAACAACTCCATTGATTATGTTTCCACATTGAGATGCCCCCAGATAAAGACAAATCAAGGGAAATAACATAGAAACATACAAAGAACATGGAAGGGATCTACCTACCATGGGGTCAGTATGATCATAAGATAATATATATATGATATTATTGCAAATGAATTGACATCATTCCCTAAAGAAAGTAGAACTACAATCACAAAGGAGAAAAGATCACATAAGATATACAAAGGAGAATCTTTTCGAACCATGACATGGAGACCAAAAAGAATTAGTGCTACCATATCTTGAATCCAAGTAGATTACACAAGGAAACATTTACAAATAATAGCACAGTTACAACATAACCTTGAACAATGCATAGAAGAATAGAGATACATATAGAGGAATTTGAACAATAGTTTCGATTCCTTCATCACCTTGTACCAACTAAGTAATAAGGATCGTATAAAAGAATTTAACAAAATTTAGCAAATACATTACGAGAGAAGCACAGTACAATAGGCAAACACACAACAAAGCTACCACGAAGGCAAGCTGATCAAGTGTGTTGCCTACTTTCCCCATCTCATTGTATATCATTTAGGGTAGGTGGGTAAATTGCAAGAGGGACTATATCCAATATAGTAGGAATGATAGCCAAATCCAAACAAGTATCCTCTTGAGAATCACTATGTTTGATACTAGGTGTAACAGTTAATTAAGATGAAAGCCTATTCGGCAAATCAATGTCATTGTCAATAGTCTCATATTCATCAGTAACATTATCAGTATCATCAAGAGTATCTTCATCATCCAAATTAATCAAAATAGGATCTAAGATATGAATAGAATCATCATAATCATGCATGTGAACATCATTATTAGTAACAACATTATGCATAGGTGTATCCGCAGAAAGTAGAGATTTGTTAGCTTTAGCACGAGCACGACATTTTTTACGACATTCATTAGAAGATTAGTTACATTTTAATTTATTTGAAATAGGTTGAGAACTAGGAGGAGCAATTGTAGGATCCTTCATAGGTTCTGTAGGAAAATCAATAGGATTATCAACCATAGGACGAGCAATCACAGGATCTTTGATAGATTTAGTAGGAGGAATTTGATTAATAGAACTAGAAGCCATAGTTGAAGGAGGTATCGAAGGTGTAGGTAAAAGATGATGATTAAGATCCATAGGAGGTATGCTTAATTGAAGAATCTTATGATGCTTATATGCTTGATATGATTGAAAAAGATTATCAGGGCGAGGAGGACATGAATTAGGTAAGGAAGGCCAAAGGAAATCTAGAGTAGCACAATCTCTAGGCCTAGAAGGTTGATAGAGACTATGATTGATCATCTTCACTTCACCATCATGAATGAACTTAAGACACTTATGTATTGGTGAAGCAACAACATGCATGGAAATTAACCAAGGAAAACCTAGCTTAACTTGAAATTGATCAGAAGTAGGAACCACAACAAAGGTAGTGTTCACAAGTTTTCCAAAAAGTTCAATCGGTAAAGTAATAGAACCAAATGAGGGATAAAGAAAACCATTACAAGTTTGAATCCACACATCCGATGTATCATAGAAGTCACGTTGTAAGCTTTTCATAAAAAATATTTTCTTCAGTGATAACATTGACTAAGGAGGTAGGATCAATAAGACAACCACGAGTAGGTATCTGAGAAACCCTAGCAGCAATGTAAGGGGGACCATTAGGAGCCTTAATAATATTTGAATCATCAAAGGTAATCAAAAGTTCTTGAGGTCTTTTATACTTAAATTGTTGTTGAGTTTTAGGTTGAGGTTTCACTTTAGGTTTAGGTTTAACTAGAGGTTGAGATTGAACTTGAAGTGAAGGTTGAGGTGGAGATATAGGCTTAGCAACATGCTCCACTTGATTAATGACATAATTAAGATCATCTATCTTTGAATCATATACAATTTCCATAGCAGATGGTTGAGCAATAGTATTAGTATCATGCGTAGGTAAGGGATTCGTATAGATTTGAAGGTTCTGATTAGGAGGAGAGACAAATTGATTCCCACTACTATCCAGATTATCAACAGATAAAGCTTTAGCATTAATGAGATCTTGGACCTTATGTTTTAAAGAATAACATCTCTCAGTATCATGACCATTCTGACGATGATATTGAAAAAAAGAATTTTGATCAAAAGATTTAGATGCAATCATAGTAGGTAAAAGAGGTCGAATAGGAGGTAAAGTAATCATATTAGCAGCTAACAACCTATTCATAATAGCATGTAAAGTTTTAGAAAGAGGAGTAAATGTATGATTTAATCAAAAAATAGTGGATGCAGAAGTGGTATTATGAGATGCAACAACAACCTGATCAGCAACTGCATTCACTTGTTTGTTTATCTTGTCATAATTATTGAATTTTTGAAACTTATTTGGATTAGGAGTAGCATCACTCCTATCAACTGGAACATGAGCCATTGGAGTGTTGCTCTCAAACTGACTCACTTGTAATTGATAATGATGAAGTGCTACACAAATTTGTTGAAAAGAGGTAAATTTAGTAAGCAAAATTTTATCTCTAATATCCTTTTGCAAGTTTGAAATAAACATACATTGAATATCAATATTAGGAATAGGATAAGAAATCTGAGCATGCAAATGCTTAAATCTACCAATAAATTCAGTCAATTTTTCTTTAGCACTTTGTTTACAATGCATTAAATTAGTCAAAGACACATGTGGGCCAATATTGTTTTGAAATTTTTGAATAAAGGCATTAGCAAGTTGTGGAAAGGAATCAATGGAATAAGGAGGCAAGGAACAATACCATTATAAGGCCTTGTCATGAAAGGTTCGAGAAAATAGTTTGGCTAAAATCCTATGGTCATGAGCATAATCACTACAAAGGATTTGGAATGTTTTAACATGATGAACAGGATCTCCCTTTCCATTATAATTCTCAAGATGAGGCATATCAACTTGCTGAGGAACAGGAGTTCGGATAATATCCTTAGACAAAGGACTTCCCATGTCACATGTAGGAATACTAAACTTGTTTTGAGTTAAGGAAGCAAGTTGTTGTTGTAAGGATGATACGGTTTGAGCCAAACTAATGATGGTGGAATTAGTAGAGAAAATAGGAGGAATAGCAACATTAGACACACTAGGTAAAGTGTAAGAAGCTGCAGGAATAGAAGACACAACTGGAGGAACACTATGAACTACAATTGGAAGCAGAGTGGAATAAGTGAAAGGAACACTATGATATGAAGGTTGTGATGTAGGAAGGGACATGGGAGGAACACTCATAAGAACAAAGGGAACCATCACAGTCACCAAAGGAGGAGTATAGATAGGAATACTAGGTAAAGGATGAGAAGAAGGTTCAACACTAGTGATAGGAGCAGTGAAACCTAAATCTTGAGCCTCTTGAGTTAAAGGTTTAACATTGGAATACACAAGATGAGTAATACCATGCAAGAGATTAACACCTTGATCACTATCATGAAGAACTTTCTTAAGAGCATCTCTAGCTTGAATAGAATCTTGACCATGGTTTTCTTGAAGAAGCCAATTACCCATTTTATCAAGTTCAATGGAAAGTTTTTGGACTTGTTCAAGAGGAACCCTTAAAGCATAATCCTCATCATGAGATGAGTGAGAAGAGTTCTACTCCATAGTAGGATTAGAATTATGAAGAATCAAGTTATCATCGAGGATCCTAAGGAAAGGAGAAGATTCAGGCTCAAAGGCACCCATGAGTCTACGACTTCTTCTAATCAGAATGTTATAAGTAGGACTAGTGGTAGTAAAGCTCATAAACCAATATAATGCAAATGAACTAAACTAAGAACACATAAAGCATGAATATGAAATCTAATTAGCATACAAGATCAATCAGAAAGGACAAATCTAACACCAAAAAGAAAGAGAGTAATCAAGTTGGGTTCACCAAAATGAATAGTGGTAATTTGGAATCACCACTATTTGTGTATGTGTGTGGGGAAAATGTAAGATTCACTCCTAAATCCAAATTCCCAAAGGAGAGATCCAATTTGATCAACCAAGAGGTCAATACACAATTGAGTCAATCTATGAAGAATATGAAAAAGAGAGAGAAACCCTATACTTCCCTATAGTTGGATTAAGCTTGAAATCTGAAATAATTGAAGTGCAAATACTAACCTTGAATTAGGGAAGATCTGGAAAATGCTAAATTCTAGCTTTTGTATGAACTTTCTGAAGATTTCATTACCTATTCTGGATTGTGTTGGGAGTATTCTTAAATTTTTGAGGTTTTTGTCCAAACATTGGTTTAGTCCTCTGGTCTATGAAGTTGTCCTAGGTACAGGTGCTGGAATTTCTTCAAAAAATTGTCATAACCCTATTTCAAAAATCCTTACCCTAGGTCTTGTCCTTGAAGAATTTTGAATTCATGTCAAAAACCCCAAAATGTTTTCCATTTTCAAAATAAATCCTAAGTCAAATAATTCATTTCTTTTTGAGCGTTACTTTTTAAGTCACTTAAGTCCATTAAAGAGCACATGCAATTATTTTTACGCGGGGGTTATATTTCTTCCTAAGTGTAGAAACCCAGTGGTATAAATAACATTTCTTATGACCTAATTACCTTGTATTCTAATGTTTCAAGTTTCATCCAATCGTGAATCTTCAAAGAAGATCTAACGGTGGTCATGTGTTCACATGGAATATTTCCAAGCCATGCGAACATGTGAAATAACCATTGATTTTATAACAAAGCCTGATGCGGAAACAAGGTGGGACCACTGACAAGTATCTCCCAAGTGGCAGCCTTCTATTTGCCAAGAACAGTAGGGCCGGTAACAAAAGAATCTCCAAGGGTTTAAAGCAGTAAAGAGAAGATCGGACAGCCATCGTATAATTGCATGGGATCTTTTAAGCCTATGTGATCATGCGACAGGCCGTTGATCTTGTGTTGAATGAAGTGTGATTCTCTGGTGAAACCTTTGACAAATGTGCATAAATAATGTTTTCTCATTGGTTAGTGTCAGTAGACATCAGTGCTCGGAAAGAAAGAAAGTACCTGACATTCTACCAGGTGTTGCAAGTGTGGAATTTCTTTATTGACAAAGGCGAGGTGGGACCGGTGATATAAAAGAAGACAGTGACAGTGAATGCTAACGGGTTTTCACATGTTCACATAAGCTTCTTTTAAGCTATGTGATCATGCGAATAGCATTTTATGTTAATGGAGGAAGTTTTACAAGAGACCGCCAAAAATAAAAAGGTAACGTGACGGTTAGTCACATGTTCGCGTGAGTGTTTTTTAAGCCATGCGATCATGCGATAGACCGTTAGATCATCTGCTAATGAGGATAGATGGTTCTCTTTCAAACTAAAGATAAAATGGTGCAAAGTTGAGGCTTCCCATTGAAGAAGTGACAGTTCATTCTTTCAAAGGAGTAATTGTTTCAATCGTGCTAAATTAATTGTTGCCAGGACTACTTTAGTGGCTCATATATCAGAATTTTGCACACTTTCAGAAGCACAAAGAGATCAAAATTTTGTAGAGACTCAGGCGTGAAGAATTTTGAGGTTTGGCTACTATTCCTAGGTGGTTTCTGAGAAAAAAGGTTGGTGAAATTCTTGTGTGATTTGCTTCCTTACTAAAAGAATCACAGTTCTATATTTTGTTTATCTTGCAAAGGTTTCTTTTAAAGATAAACATTAAAATGGCCCCAAGGAAAGAATTTTTGGGTAAAATAGAGTATACTGAAAGAGGTTTGCATGAAGATTTATTGCAATTACTTCTCGGCTCTTCCACTACCCCGGTGAAAAACAAGAGTTTGATTCCCAAAGATCCTAGGGTAAAAATAGCAAAAGGTTTATATGACATGACAAGTTTTATTAGAGAGGCCAAAATTGGTACTATCAATGCAAGACGTGACTCTAATACCATAGGACTAGAATTATTCAAAGTAGGTTTTAGTCAGAGAAATGCCCCTCACCCTGCAAGCAAAATATGGCAGTCTGACCTAGGAAAACTTGTCGTGCTTGGTGTCTTTTTAGATGTAGATTTGATGACCTAGGTTGCAAATAATTATGATCCAATCACTAAAGAAATTAGGGATGCAAAGGGAGTGTTATTGTTTAAAGTTTCTGCTAAAGAAATCAGGAAGGTGTTCGGGTTAAGTGAACCCTCAAAAAGTTTGGAGAGCATTAACTTTGAAGAACTAAGGCAAGTGTATAATGCACAAAGGAACTATTTTAGAGGCAAGTTGTTGAAGGATTTCTGCACCAAAATTGGAAAAATGGTTGTTGTGGGGCAGAACACTCTAGAGCCTTTTAAAATAGAATATTTTGATCTCAGAGCTAGGGGTGCATATTGGTCATTATGTCAAGTTTTTGGAGAGGATGTTAGTGAAAGGATGCCAATACACTTGATGTGCATGATGATCCAAATTTTACATGCACACGTGTCTATCACTTTTGATTTTGCTCCTTTTATTGTTGAATTAATCCATAATGGATTAGTAAAGATTCAAAAGAATGAAGGTGATAGGCCCTTTTGCTGGTACTCTTTCATAATGTACATGTTTTTGTTCAAAGGAGCAAACTATTTTGAACAAGAAATGGAATTGGTGAGAAAGAAGGATGGTGAAGACATGCCAGTCCAACTATGGAGCCTCACAATGACCTGGGATAAGAAGGATCATAGTTTCATCAATTTTGATAAATGTTTTGTAGCTAGACTTAGGAAGCTATTTGTCTTAGAGAACCCAAGAGTCCCAACAGTGTTGGCACAGCTTGTTAGGCCAAACCAGTTTGCTAAGAACCTAAACATCGTACACAACTGGGGAGATGTTATTTTCTACAATGTATCAACTGTTATCAGGTTGTATGATTTTAGGGGGACCCCTTTTATATTTCCCTATCAGGTACCCCTTAGGATTGGAATTATAGAGTTCTTGAGGCAATTAGGAGATATTGAGGAGTGTACCCTCACTAGGAAAGGCAAGGGAACTTTATTCTCAAATGTTACCATATGGCTACTGGAATTGCTAGAACAGCAGATCTAGAAGGTTTCTATAATGAAATGTTTAAAAAGAGAGCCAAGTGTCCCATGATCAACCATATTTTTAATTTCCTTGAAGATATTATCAAGAATGTAGCAAAGATACAGGAACAAGAGGTTATGAAAGAAAAATGGTTGGTATACAGGAAGACACTAGATTTTATTCGGCAATTTGATTTGGGATGGAATCCCCTAAAAAGCATAACTCCTATGGGGAAGAAAATAGACACTCTTATGAATTGTTTTCAGGATATTTTTTAGACCTTAAATGAGAAGGAAAAGGTTATGAAGGATGATCCAGTAAAGGCTACATAATTTTTGAGTAAGCCTGTGTTTGCAAAAGGGTTACCCCTAGGGTGGTATATGGTGCAATTGAAGATTGGTTACAATGTGGTGATACCAGAGCAGAGCCAACAAAAGCAGATGGATAAAAGGGATATCCCATCAATCTCACAATAGGTTGGAAAACAAAAGGAGATTGTGGAGATCCCCGATTCTCCTCGTCCTCAGACTTCTGAGGATATAATTGATTGTCCACCCCCATCAAAAAGGAAAAGATTGGAAGAGAGACCTGCTCATGTGGAAAAGGAGTACTCCCCATCACAGTCTCCTATAAGAATTTTTGATGACCAAGAGATTGCAGAACAAGTACATCAAGTAGATGCTCTAGGTCAAATCTTTATGACTTATGAAGAAGTAAATGAGGGAGTGCCAGAGCTACCAGAAGAACCTAAGTTGGATTTAATAGTAGGGGAGTTAGTAGGTACTGAACTGGACCCTGTAATCAAGCAAGCTTGTGAAGAGTTTTTGGTTGATGACACTTTTGTTAAAACTAGGGCCTTTATGCAATTTCTTTGAAAATTAAACATCAAACAATTTCAAGAAATCTATGAGAAGAGACATGAAGACAATCCAGAGAAGGATTTACAAGTCATAGAGGAAGAAGTGAAAATGGAGATGACTGCAAAGTTTAAACAAATCACTCCAGAATAGGGAAGAGATATGGTAAAGATGTCAGGAGTACTGATCCTCCTAGAATGGGATATAGCTGATGCAGTAGTGTTTGATGCAGTCAAAAAACAAACCACTCCTCTCCATAGAACTCTAGAGGAAGTAGAAAAAGCTGTTAAGGGAGTCACTTTCAGTGATAATCATCAAGCGTTGGTAATGTGGTCTTTAAGGAAGAATGAAAGTGATAAAGGAAAGAAAATTGTCAAAGATAACCTCTCAGGGAGTTTAATTGTAAGAAGAGTTACTGATACTTCTTTGGTGGAAGCATCAGGTATGGTAATGGCCATGACACAATTAATAGAAAAGGTGGTAGAAAAGGTAGCTAAAGAGAAGGAAGAGCTCACTGCAAAACTGGAAACAATTTTGAAGGTTTATGGTGAGATGAAACAGGGGATTCTTGAGAGAGATATTCTGATTGTAGATTTAAGAAAGAAATTGGGAGAACAGGGCCCAATACAATTATCAGAGCAAATTCAGATAGCTTCCTCCTCTGTAGGGCCTTCCTCATCAAGCCCTATTATTGAACTTCCCCCTTCCCCTTTTCCTCCTTCCATAGATGAAGAGGATATTGATAAAAAAGTAAAGGATAGGTTAGGTGAGAAGATAAAAGATGTTGTGTCACATTTTGTTGCAAAGGTGAGACCTAAAGAAATATACAAATCTACAAAACAATTGGTAGATGTCTTAAAAAATTTTCAGATAGAGGTTGCTACTGTGGACACAATTTTAGAAAGATGGAATGCAAGAAAAGATACTTCGAGGTCATGGTTTGATCAAAATAAGGATAAGTGTGTTGTAAATATTGAGCTAGCAAGTACTTATAGGGCTATCAAGGATATTTTTGACTTTGAGGTAAATAGGGAGAGTATAAGAAGGTCAGAAATCTTAAGGACAAGATATTTCCAGGATGATTTCCAAATTTTCCCTGGTCTTATTAAGGCGGATTTGGTAATCAAGGATAAAGGTCAATGGACGGAGCAAATAAATAGACAAGTACTGACTAAAGTAAATGCCATTCTATGTACAAATGATAATACCCCATTCGTACACTTTATTGAACTCCTTCAGGATGCTAGGTTATACTTTGTTAATGTGAGAATAGAGGTTCATCAGTTGGTTGCTGAGTGGGAAAAGTTGTCCCCAAAGAAAGATGAGGTCCTTGCCTTTCATTGGCCAAGTGAAGAAACCTACATGACTTGGGAATCCACATATCTATTAGAAGATTTAGAAGAAAGGGCAATCAAGTGAAGAAGCGGTAGGTGCTAGTACTTCAAACCTTTGAAGATCAAGATAAAAGGGGACAAAGATGTCAAGAAAATTATCATAGACACGAATGTGACACTTGGCCAAATTTGAATTACGTATGGAACTTGATATATAATTGGAGGAAGAGTGGTTTCAAATAGAGGATGATGTAAATTAGTCAGATGGCGGTCATCATTCATGCAACAAATTTAGCAACTGCTTTGAAATATCTTTAGACAAAGATGCCACCTGCGGGATTGTTGGAAATAGATATTTTTAATCTGTTGTTGCAAACAACTTTCTCTATTTGTAATCTTGTTTTTAGTGCAAGATCTTTTAACAGCCATCTGAAGATTGTTGCAGCCTTTTGAGGATTCCAAGATGGCTGATTGGTATATTTAGTAAGTCTTTGTTCATTTCAAGGGAGGTTGAAAAATATACTGTAGAGGCTTGGCTCCATTGTTGAAATCTTAGAATATTTTATCAGATTTTAAAATGTATTGATAGAGTGAAATTTTATTGGAATACAATAGAATTCCCTTGCATGATTTCAATTTTCTTCTTGTTTGAATTATGTGGCTTTTGTATATTGAATCTATAAGGTAGTTTTGATATACCATTTACAAGGTATCTGTGATTTTAATCTATAGCTCCTTTCAAGGAAAGGGTAATGTCTTTAGGTTAATCTTTGAGAGCTTAGGAATTTGGTAAGAATTTGATGATCAAATGTGTTTAAGAGAGGATGAATTGTAAGGCATTTCATCTGGGATTTGTTTGTGTTTCATTTAGAAGATTTCTGTAAGTATATGTTTCACTGTTTGACTCTATACGTGAAGGTAAGGCACTGGTCTATTCTCAATTTTGCAAAGATCTCACCCTCAACAAAACTTAAATAATAATTTACTTTCATGTATTTTTGAACGACTGAGAAGATAAAGTTTGTATCAAGGATATAAACTAGTGTTGTAATCCTTTCAAGAAGTAGATCTGACATGGGTTAACCTGCCCGAGCTCAAAGCTCGAAAAGAAGAAGGAGTTTATCCTTGTCACACTTGCCATTTTTCTGCAATGAGTGTTTACTTCTGTTAATATCATTGTGAAGCATTGAGTCTGAAGATAGGTACACCCACTTGGGTCTGTGGAGCCTGAAGTAGAAGGACTTGGTCCTTATCAATTAGCCTTTTCCATGTAAGAACCTGAGAGTCAAGTTTGAAAACTATATTGGGGATTCTACATGAAATAGAGCTAACAAATTAGTGACTCTGCTAGGGAATAACCTTTTGAATAGCGTGCAATAGGTTAGTGCAAATCCTATCTATTGTGCATTTGTAGACCGGTATAGAATAATTTCATTCCCACATAAAAGTGGGTGGCGACTCTAAACTCTGTGCTACCAGTTGCTAATTGTTTTAAACTTTGCTAATATTATCATGCTATACCATGAGTCGACCAAGGTACACTAAGTCTTATTACAAGGATCACCCTATATATAATATGGGTGATGAGCTCCATACACCAAGTAGGAAACAATGGTCTAGAAGAGGTCAGCATACTGCTAGTTCCCAAGGCCCTTCTCAAGAAAGATCTCATGTCCCACTCCCTCATGAGTCTTCATCCTCTTTTGATGATCCTGAACATGTCAAGAGGGTTACACCAAGTGTGCACATGCAGAAAGAAGTAATCACAGAGGTCACAGAAGTAGGTTATTTCCCTACAAGAGAAACTCTAGAACAACCAGAAGAAACCTCTGCTACTGAGACCACCTCCTTTGATTCTGAGAAGTTGAGAGAAGAGGTGATTGCTTTAAGAAAAAAGGAGAGTGAACAACTGGCTGAGATTGCCAATAGGTTGAAAGAAAGGGAACAACAAATCTGTGATTTACTCATAGAGAGGTAGGAACTTCTCAAGAGAACCAAGAAAAATGAGACCTAAGTTAGTGATTTAAACCAAGATGTTCAAGGTTTAAATAAGGACTTATTTGGTGACATGGAAGATTTGAGAAAGCAGGCCCAGGATAATAAACCTAAGCAAGGTGAATTTGAGGGAATAGACCATGTCTTAAGGCAATTGAATCCCTCTGAAATCCAGAGGAATAAGGAGATTACAACTGCTCCCAAAGAAATCCCTAATAAGGGAAAACAAAAATTGGTGGGTATAAATATTAATGAGCCCAAGAAAATTGTGGTTCCTCCTAATGTACATTCTCACACAAGTATAGACTTGGAGAAGGCTAGAAAATCAAAGGAAGAATTGGCTATTCAACTGGAGAAACTTGAGTTGGAGGCTGCTGCTGATGAAATGAAGAGGAAGATTTCCTTCCTACATGCTAACATGAACACATCCACTAGTAATTCTATCCCTATCACCATAGGAACAACTCCTTTCAGTCAGCCCAATACTTCACTTCCAAATGCTCAAGCCTTTCACCCTGGACAAACTTTACCTAGACCAGTTCCCAATTAAGTTCCCATTATAGCTAGTGGTACAGTGGGAACTATACCCTGTCAAAATGTTGCAACTAACCCTCTAAATCAACCAAATATCCAAAGATGACTAGTTCATTTGGATAGATATAGGCCTCTATTTTTTGATGGTATTCCTGGCCAACCTAATGCTGTCCCCAATGAAATTAGAAAGAAGATCCCATTATTTACTGGGAATAATGTTATTACCTGTGAAGAGCATCTAAAGTTTTTTATAGATAAGGTCAATGATTATGAAATTGAACATGAAGATGTCATAATGAAGCTCTTTGTTCAATCATTGATTGAGGATGCCAGGGATTGGTATAGGGGGTTACCTGAGAACAATATTGCATCTTGGGAAGAATTTGTCAGATGCTTTAAAGAGCAATATGTAGAACATGTGAGCTCTAGCTACATGCTAAATGAGTTCAATAATATCAAGAAACATTACAATGAGAGCATGTCAGAGTTTAATAGCTAATTCCAAAAGGCTATGTATAAACTGTTCCAAGTATTGAGGCTAGATGATGCAGTCTGCATGACAACTTATTTCAATTCTATGGATGGTAAGATGTCTTACCTTTTGAGAGACAAGAATCCCCATACCCTTAGAGATTCTTTTAATTTGGCTATAAATATTGAAAGTAGTCGAAAGGCATCTGGCCAAATGTACAAAAGGGATGAAGGTAGATTGTGGAAAGAAACCAGGCCACAACCTGCAAGGCCATCCAAAGAGGAGTATAGAATGGACAAAGGGCCTGGTAACAGTAAAGATTTCCCAGCAAGGTTTGATAAAGGTGGTAGAAACTTTCAAGATGTGAGACATCCTTATCAAAGGCAGGACAAAGCCCCTAATCTGAGAGATATGACTTACAAAACAAACTAGAAAGATGGGAGGCCTGTTCCTGATAATAATGAACCCCAAAAGGGAAGGGATACACCAGATCCTTTGAAGAAAAATATAGCACATAATGTGGAAAGTACCCCTTGGTGTGTGTCCTATAGTATGCCCCACTCACCGTTCCAGTGTGTTGTTTCTCAGGCTCTGGGAGAAGAGGCCAGTGATTCATATGCAGGAGATTATGAAGGATCTGAAAAGCCTACTATTAACATGTTTACTACTGAACTAATGGAGGATCTTGAGTCCTCAAATGATGAATTTATTTGCCCTGATGTTGATCATAAGAGGAAGATTTTTTTTGATTATGAACAACAAATATTTACTCAGTCTGATTAGGAAGAGTTTGATAATGATGACTATAAGACTCACATGGTAGAATCCGGGTCAGATGAAAGACAATGGAGAAAGCCTAGTAAAGAAGAAATTAAGAGTTTAGCTATGGCTACTATTACACAAGCAAAATCCTCATACAATTTGAGGAACAGAAAGGTAGGTAATGATCAGGGAGTCCCTAGATTAGTGTTTGTCAAAAGTAATCCTTAGAATAAGGACTCCCCAAAGCCCAATATTGTGAATAGTAAAGATGAAGGGTTTGAAGCTGAAAAGAAAGGGAAACAAGAAGTTACTGCCAACAAGGTGAAAAAGAAATTTGGTAGGTCAAAGGATCACCCTGATTTTTGTACTGACTCCCCTACTTTTGATATGAGACATGCTTTGTCCCAAATGAAGGTTTCCATTCCTCTGCTTGAAATGTTGAAAATAGAAGAGCACAAAGCAGCAACCCTGGCTCTCATAAGTGAGCAGAGAACTACTCCTATTTTACAAGATGAAGGGAAATCCCTGGACAAGCCAATTGCAATTAATGACATCTCTGATGTATGTGTTGGGACAATTGTGACATAGGAACCCTCTTCTATCAATCCTTTCTATGTTACTTTGCTTGTAAATAATTTTTTGCTAAAAAATTGTATGATTGACTCTGGTGCTGCTACAAGTGTAATGCCTTACCAAGTGATGAAGGAGTTAGGGTTGCAAGTTGATACATCTAGTGGAAGGTGTTATGCCATGGACAATAGGGTAGTACCTGTTGTAGCGAGCCTGATTGGAATTGAAGTGAAAATTGTTGCATTCCTAGAAGCCACATATAAAATAGATGTGGTTTTTGTTGATACAAAACCTCACTATGGCATGTTATTATCAAGACAATGGGCTGCAGTAGTGGGTGGAAAGTTGCAACTAGATTTATCATATGCTACCATCCCAATAAATGGAACCGAGGTAAAGTTGTACAGGGAGCCCCGTTCTTCAGTCATGATTGAAGTGGTTACTCTAGAGGATCTAGATTGTTTTGTAGATATTGACATGAGCAATTTTGTGATTGAAGAAATAGTACCTCAGTTAAAAAACATAGACCCAATTGTGGATGAGTTGATTTTGCAGCAACATGGGCTTTGACAAATGTTCTTTGATGGTGGATGCTCTAAGGAAGGATTAGGAGCTGGTGTGGTGTTCATTTCCCCATCAGGTATTACATTTAAATACTTTTTCTTGTTAACTTTTGAGTGTACAAATAACACTGCAGAGTATGAGGCTTTGATACTGGGGTTAGATGTGGCCATAAAATATGGTATTAAATCTTTAAAAGTTCATGGTGATTCCCAGTTGATTATAGCCCAAGTGAGATCTCAGTATGCTTCTAAAGATGAAAAGTTGAAACTATATAAACATGCTGTTTGGGATAGGCTAGAGTTTTTTGATGCTTTCAATCTACTTTGGGTAGAAAGATCCAATAATATCATGGTAGATTTTCTTGCAAATGTTTCCCTTAAGAGTGAAGATATAACCCTCACTGGTGTGTCTATGTTAGAAGTCAAATCTAGGCTTGCAGTGCCTGACAATGTATATAATTGGCAAGTTTTTGAGGATGACTTAGATATCCTTAGGTTCCTTCAAAGCCTTGATCAATATGATGGTCAGCAAATAGATCTCAATGAGATACAACAATGTGTTGAGGGAAAAGAATGCATCATGGGGAATGAGATAGTGCAGTTGCCATCCAACCACATACCTAAAGGGTTAGTATAATTGGAAGGAATGTTCAAAATAAATGATGGTTTTTTGTCTCAGAAGTCTAACACTAAAATGGAGGACTTAGAGGAAATAAACTTGGGTTAAGAAAACTCCCCACAAATGGTATACATTGGTAAGAAACTGAGTAAAGAGATCAGAGGAAATTTGATAAGACTTCTGAAAAAGTACAAGCATGTATTTGCTTGGTCCTATGATGACCTCAAAGCTTATAGGGCTGACCTGTTTCAGCATGAAATTCCTCTAAAAGAGGAAACCAGGCCTTTTAGATAGAAGCAAAGACCCATTAACCCTTTATTGGCTACCAAGATGCAAGTTGAGTTGACAAAATTAAGAGATGCTAGTATTATTGAACCAATTAGGCACTCAACTTGGGTCTCGAATCTTGTGCCAGTAAGAAAAAAGAATGGTGATATTAGGCTCTGTGTTGATTTCAGGAACCTGAATGTAGCTTCACTTAAGGATAACTATGGATTGCCCAATATGGAGACTATGCTGCATAGGGTGACTAGATGTGAACTCTTGTCAATGATGGATGGTTTCTCTAGGTATAATCAAGTGCTGGTCAAAGAATCAGAACAATTTAAGATAGCCTTTACAACCCCATGGGGAACATATGTATATGTTCTCATGCCTTTTGGTCTAAAAAATGCTGGAGCAACATTTCAGAGAGCCATGGATGTTGCATTTGAGGAATTGATAAATGTTTTAATGGTTGTTTATCAAGATGATCTCACTGCTTATTCCAAGAAAGCTGAGGATCATTGTTCCCATTTGGAGAAGGTCATTCTTAAGGCCTTAGAATTTGGTGTGTCCTTGAATCCCAAAAAGTGTCAATTTGTTGTGACAGAGGGGAAGTTACTTGGACACATAGTGTCAAAAGGAGTCAGGATTGATCTTGAAAGAGTAGAAGCAATTCAAAAGGTCCCTCCACCAAAGAACATAAAAGGTGCCTAGTCATTTTTGGGACAGATTAATTTTGTAAGAAGATTTATTGCTAACTTTGTAGAATTGGTCAAGCCCATAGTGAAGTTCCTAAAGAAGGATGTGAAGTTTGATTGGACCCTTGAAGCTCAGAAAGCTTTTGCAAAAATCAAACAAGCAATTTAGGAGGCCCTAGTTTTGGTATCCCCTGATTACTTAAAACCATTTTCTCTATTTTCTTTTGCATCTTTTCATACTATTGCAGCCATCCTTTTGCAAAAGGATCAAGAAGGGTATGAGCATCCTATAGCCTTTTTCAACAAATAATTACAATCTGCTGAATTAAATTATGAACTAATGGAAAAGCAAGCCTATGCACTTGTGAAGGCAGTCAAAGCTTTCAAACCATATCTAGTCTGTGCAAAGGTTAGTGCTTATGTGCCTCATGCTGCGGTAAAGGATATCTTAACACAAAGTGAAGTCATAGGAAAGAGGTGCAAATGGATAAATAGGATTCAAGAGTTTGACCTAGAAATTCATATTACAAAATTGGTGAGAGGATTGGGACTTGCTAAGTTAATGACTGAGGAAAACATGGACCTTGTTCAGGTAAATAATGTTGCTGCTAACATTGATATGATTACTAGTATTGAAATGCAACCCTGGTACAAGGATGTTATTTATTTTATTAAAAATGCTAAATGTCCACCTGATTTAAATGATAATCAAAGGAGTTTGAGATTGCAAGCTCAAAGATATGTGTTGATCTAGGGTGATTTGTACTGGAAGGATAATGATGGTATTTTACTCTTTTGTCTGGATAAGCATCAATTAGAGAAAATATTAAAGGAAATGCACTCTGGAATGTGTGGAGGACATCATTCTACTCGATCAACAGCTCATAAAATCTTAAGAGCAGGATACTATTGGCCCGTGTTGTTCAAAGACACTCATTCTTATGTGAGGAAATGTGAACCTTGTCAAAGGTTCTCTAAAAAATTAAAGTTTTCAGGTGCATTATTATTGAACCCTGTGGTTGCAGAAGCTCCTTTTGCAATGTGGGGTATGGATTTTATTGGAGAATACTCTGAGAAGTCTAGTGGGGGACATAGTCACATTTTGGTGGCTACTGATTATTTCACCAAATGGATTGAAGCCATCCCAACCAAAAGGGCAACCAGTGCTGTTGTGATCGAGTTTCTGATGAACAACATAATTACTAGATTTGGTGTTCCTGTTAAATTGGTTGTTGATAATGCTATGAGCTTTAGGTCACAGGAGATCACTGATTTTTTCTCAAAAATGGGCATAGTATTGTCTTACTCATCGCCTTATCATCCACAAGCCAATGGACAGGCTGAATCCAACAACAAGAGTATTTTGCAGATTCTGAAGAAAACCTTGGAAAAGAATAAGAGAACCTGGCATGTAAAATTAAAGTTAGCACTATGGGATGATAGGATTTTTGAGAAGAGGGCTACTGGTAAGTCCCCTTTTGAAATGGTATATGGTGCTAAATCAAGATTACCAGTAAATAACCTCCTTCCAATCTATAAGTTTATGCAAGAAGAGGACATGGAAATCAGTGATCCACTGTAGGAGAGAATGGTTCAGCTGATTGAATTAGACGAGATTAGAAGGGAGGGACAAAAGGAAAATATGAAGTTGCAGCAGAAGATGAAATATCTTATTGATAAGAGAGCAACTGTGAGAAAATTCCAGCCTGGTGATATGGTTCTCCAATGGAATGCTAGGGCTGAAGATAAAGGGAAACACAAAAAATTTGAGTCCTTATGGATGGGACCTTATATTGTTCATCAGACCCATGGTAAGGACTCATATTTCTTACAAAATTTGGATGGTGAAGAGCAGGAATTGCCAGTGCATGGATAATTTCTGAAAATTTTCTTCAGTTAATTCTTTTTCCATGCACAGTAGGCTTGTATATATGTATAGGTGTGTTTGTTTCTATTGTGTATTTATTTCTTGTTTTAGGTTAAGGTCTTGTGGTCTGCCTCCCAGAGATTTGTAAGTTCTTGCTATGATTTTGCAATCAAGCATCCTCAGATAGAGCAACTGTTGGGAGTATTCTTAAATTTCTAAGGTTTTTGTCCAAATGTTGGTTTAGTCCTCTGGTCTGTGAAGTTGTCCTAGGTATAGGTGCCAGAATTTCTTCAAAAAATTATCATAACCCTATTTCAAAAATCCTTACCCTAGGTCTTTTCCTTGAAGAATTTTGAATTCATGTCAAAAACCCCAAAATGTTTGCCATTTTCAAAATAAATCCTAAGTCAAATACTTCATTTCTTTTTGAGTGTTACTTTTTAAGTCACTTAGGTCCATTAAAGAGCACATGCATTTATTTTTACGAGGGGGTTATATTTCTTCCTAAGTGTAGAAACCCGGTGGTATAAATAACATTTCTTATGACCTAATTACCTTGTATTCTAATGTTTCAAGTTTCATCCAATCGTGAATCTTCAAAGAAGATCTAATGGCAATCGCGTGTTCACATGGAATATTTCCAAGCCATGCAAACATGCGAAATAACCATTGATTTTATAACAAAGCTTAATGTGGAAACAAGGTGGGACCACTGCCAAGTATCTCACAAGTGGCGGCCTTCTATTTGCCAAGAACAGTAGGGCTGGTAACAGAAGAATCTCCAAGGGTTTAAAGCAATAAAGAGAAGATCAGACGACTGTCATATAATCTCATGGGATCTTTTAAGCCTATGCGATCATGCGACAGGCTATTGATCTTGCATTGAATCAAGTGTGATTCTCCGGTGAAACCTTTGATAGATGTGCATAAATAATGTTTTCTCATTGGTTAGTGTTAGCAGACACCGGTGCTCAAAAAGAAAGAAAGTACCTGACATTCTGCCAAGTGGTGCAAGCGTGGAATTTCTTTATTGACAAAGGCGAGGTGGGACTAGCAATATAAAAGAAGATAGTGATGGTGAATGCTAATGGGTTTTCGCATGTTTTCATAAGCTCCTTTTAAGCTATGTGATCATGAGAATAACATTTTATGTTAATGAAGGAAGTTTTACAAGAGACCGCCAAAAATAGAAAGGTAACGTGACGGTTAGTCACATGTTTGTGTGAGTGTTTTTTAAGCCATGTGATCATGTGATAGACCGTTAGATCATCTGCTAATGAGGATTGATGATTCTCTTTCAAACTGAAGATAAAATGGTGCAAAGTTGAGGCTTTCTATTGAAGAAGTGACAGTTCATTCTTCTAGAGGAGTAATTGTTTCAATCGTGCTAAATTAATTGTTGACAGGACTACTTTAGTGGCTCATATATCAGAATTTCATGCACTTTTAGAAGCACAAAGAGATCAAAATTTTGTAGAGACTCAGGCATGAAGAATTCTGAGGTTTGGCTGCTATTCCTGGGTGGTTTTTGAGAAAAAAGGTTTGTGAAATTCTTGTGCGATTTTCTTCCTTACTAAAAGAATCATAGTTCTGTATTTTGTCTATCTTGCAAAGGTTTCTTTTCAAGATAAACCTTAAAATGGCCCCAAGGAAAGAATTGTCAGGTAAAATAGAGTATAGTGAAAGAGGTTTGCATGAAGATTTATTGTAGTTACTTCCCGACTCTTCCACTACCCCGGTGAAAAACAAGAGTTTGATTCCCAAAGATCCTAGGGTAAAAATAGCAGAAGGTTTATATGACACGACAAGTTTTATTAGAGAGGCCAAAATTGGTACTATCAATGCAAGAGGTGACTCTGATACCATAGGACTGGAATTATTCAAACTAGTTTTTAGTCAGAGAAATGCCCCTCACCCTGCAAGCAATATATGGCAGTCTGACCTAGGAAAACTTGTCATGCCTGGTGTCTTTTTAGATGTAGATTTGATGACCCAGGTTGCAAAGAATTATGATCCAATCACTAAAGAAATTAGGGATGCAAAGGGAGTGTTATTATTTAAAGTTTTTGCTAAAGAAATTAGGAAGGTGTTCGGGTTAAGTGAACCCTCAGAAAGTTTGGAGAGCATTAACTTTGAAGAACTAAGGCAAGTGTATAATGCACAAAGGAACTATTTTAGAGGCAACTTGTTGAAGGATTTTTGCACCAAAATTGGAAAAATGGTTGTTGTGGGGCAGAACACTCTAGAGCCTTTTAAAATAGAATATTTTGATCTCAGAGCTAGGGGTGCATATTGGTCATTATGTCAAGTTTTTGGAGAGGATGTTAGTGAAAGGATGCCAATACACTTGATGTGCATGATGATCCAAATTTTACATGCACACGTGTCTATCACTTTTGATTTTGCTCCTTTTATTACTGAATTAATCCATAATGGATTAGTAAAGATTCAAAAGAATGAAGGTGATAGGCCCTTTTGCTGGTACTCTTTCATAATGTACATGTTTCTGTTCAAAGGAGCAAGCTATTTTGAACAAGAAATGGAATTGGTGAGAAAGAAGGATGGTGAAGACATGCCAGTCCAACTATGGAGCCTCGCAATGACCTAGGATAAGAAGGATCATAGTTTCATCAATTTTGATAAACATTTTGCAACTAGACTCAGGAAGCTGTTTGTCTTAGACAACCCAAGAGTCCCAACAGTGTTGGCACAGCTTGTTAGGCCAAACCAGTTTGCTAAGAACCTGAACATTGTACACAATTGGGGAGATGTTATTTTCTACAATGTATCAACTGTTATCAGGTTGTATGGTTTTAGGGGGACCCCTTTGATATTTCCCTATCAGGTACCCCTTAGGATTGGAATTATAGAGTTCTTGAGGCAATTAGGAGATATTGAGGAGTGTGCCCTCACTAGGAAAGGCAAGGGAACTTTATTCCCAAATGTTACCATTTCCCATCAATTCATAATTACCAAGGGTGGATGGGTTTACATGGATAAAATTCTAGCTCCATACCATATGGCTATTGGAATTGCTAGAACAACAGATCCAGAAGGTTTCTATAATGAAATGTTTAAAAAGAGAGCCAAGTGTGCCATGATCAACCATATTTTTAATTTCCTTGAAGATATTATCAGGAATGTAGCAAAGATACAGGAACAAGAGGTTATGAAAGAAAAATGGTTGGTATATAGGAAGACACTAGATTTTATTCGACAATTTGATTTGGGATGGAATCCCCTGAAAAGCATAACTCCTATGGGGAAGAAAATAGACACTCTTATGAATTGTTTTTAGGATAATTTTTAGACCTTAAATGAGAAGGAAAAGGTTATGAAGGATGATCCAGTAAAGGCTACACAATTTTTGAGCAAGCCTGTGTTTGCAAAAGGGTTACCCCTAGGGAGGTATATGGTGCAATTGAAGACTGGTTACAATGTGGTGATACCAGAGCAGAGCCAACAAAAGCAGATGGATAAAAGGGATATCCCATCAATCTCACAATAGGTTGGAAAACAAAAGGAGATTGTGGAGATCCCCGATTCTCCTCATCCTCAGACTTCTGAGGATATAATTGATTGTCCACCCCCATCAAAAAGGAAAAGATTGGAAGAGAGACCTGCTCATGTGGAAAAGGAGTACTCCCCATCACAGTCTCCTATAAGAAATTTTGATGACCAAGAGATTGCAGAACAAGTACATCAAGTAGATGCTCTAGGTCAAATCTTTATGACTTATGAAGAAGTAAATGAGGGAGTGCCAGAGCTACCAGAAGAACCTAAGTTGGATTTAATAGTAGGGGAGTTAGTAGGTACTGAACTGGACCCTGTAATCAAGCAAGCTTGTGAAGAGTTTTTGGTTGATGACACTTTTGTTAAAACTAGGGCCTTTATGCAATTTCTTTGAAAATTAAACATCAAACAATTTCCAGAAATCTATGAGAAGAGACATGAAGACAATCTAGAGAAGGATTTACAAGTCATAGAGGAAGAAGTGAAAATGGAGATGACTGCAAAGTTTAAACAAATCACTCCAGAATAGGGAAGAGATATGGTAAAGATGTCAGGAGTACTAATCCTCCTAGAATGGGATATAGCTGATGCATTAGTGTTTGATACAGTCAAAAAACAAACCACTCCTCTCCATAGAACTCTAGAGGAAGCAGAACAAGCTGTTAAGGGAGTCACTTTCAGTTATAATCATCAAGCGTTGGTAATGTGGTCTTTAAGGAAGAATGAAAGTGATAAAGGAAAGCAAATTGTCAAAGATAACCTCTCAGGGAGTTTAATTGTAAGAAGAGTTACTGATACTTCTTTGGTGGAAGCATCAGTTATGGTAATGGCCATGACACAATTAATAGCAAAGGTGGTAGAAAAGGTAGCTAAAGAGAAGGAAGAGCTCACTGCAAAACTGGAAACAATTTTGAAGGTTTATGGTGAGATGAAACAGGGGATTCTTGAGAGAGATATTCTGATTGTAGATTTAAGAAAGAAATTGGGAGAACAGGGCCCAATACAATTATCAGAGCAAATTCAGATAGCTTCCTCCTCTGTAGGGCCTTCCTCATCAAGCCCTATTATTGAACTTCCCCCTTCCCCTTTTCCTCCTTCCATAGATGAAGAGGATATTGATAAAAAAGTAAAGGATAGGTTAGGTGAGAAGATAAAAGATGTTGTGTCACATTTTGTTGCAAAGGTGAGACCTAAAGAAATATACAAATCTGAAAAAAAATTGGCAGATGTCTTAAAAAATTTTCAGATAGAGGTTGCTACTGTGGACAAAATTTTAGAAAGATGGACTGCAAGAAAAGATACTCCGAGGTCATGGTTTGATCAAAATAAGGATAAGTGTGTTGTAAATATTGAGCTAGCAAGTACTTATAGGGCTATCAAGGATCTTTTTGACTTTGAGGTAAATAGGGAGAGTATAAGAAGAAGGTCAGAAATCTTAAGGACAAGATATTTCCAGGATGATTTCCAAATTTTCCCTGGTCTTATTAAGGCGGATGGGGTAATCAAGGATAAAGGTCAATGGATGGAGCAAATAAATAGACAAGTACTGACTAAAGTAAATGCCATTCTATGTACAAATGATAATACCCCATTCGTACACTTTATTGAACTCCTTCAGGATGCTAGGTTATACTTTGCTAATGTGAGAATAGAGGTTCATCAGTTGGTTGCTGAGTGGGAAAAGTTGTCCCCAAAGAAAGATGAGGTCCTTGCCTTTCATTGGCCAAGTGAAGAAACCTACATGACTTGGGAATCCACATATCTATTAGAAGATTTAGAAGAAAAGGCAATCAAGTGAAGAAGCGGTAGGTGCTAGTACTTCAAACCTTTGAAGATCAAGGTAAAAGGGGACAAAGATGTCAAGCAAATTATCATAGACACGAATGTGACACTTGGCCAAATTTGAATTACGTATGGAACTTGATATATAATTGGAGGAAGAGTGGTTTCAAATAGAGGATGATGTAAATTAGCCAGATGGCGGTCATCATTCATGCAACAAATTTAGCAACTGCTTTGAAATATCTTTAGACAAAGATGCCACCTGCGGGATTGTTGGAAATAGATATTTTTAATCTGTTGTTGCAAACAACTTTCTCTATTTGTAATCTTGTTTTTAGTGCAAGATCTTTTAACAGCCATCTGAAGATTGTTGCATCCTTTTGAGGATTCCAAGATGGCTGATTGGTATAAGTAGATAGTCTTTGTTCATTTCAAGGGAGGTTGAAAAATATACTGTAGAGGCTTGGCTCCATTGTTGAAATCTTAGAATATTTTATCAGATTTTAAAATGTATTGATAGAGTGAAATTTTATTGGAATACAATAGAATTCCCTTGCATGATTTCAATTTTCTTCTTGTTTGAATTATGTGGCTTTTGTATATTGAATCTATAAGGTAGTTTTGATATACCATTTACAAGGTATCTGTGATTTTAATCTAGAGCTCCTTTCAAGGAAAGGGTAATGTCTTTAGGTTAATCTTTGAGAGCTTAGGAATTTGGTAAGAATTTGATGATCAAATGTGTTTAAGAGAGGATGAATTGTAAGGCATTTCATCTGGGATTTGTTTGTGTTTCATTTAGAAGATTTCTGTAAGTATATGTTTCACTGTTTGACTCTATACATGAAGATAAGGCACTGGTCTATCCTCGATTTTGCAGAGATCTCACCCTCAACAAAACTTAAATAATAATTTACTTTCATGTATGTTTGAATGAATGAGAAGATAAAGTTTGTATCAAGGATATAAACTAGTGTTGTGATCCTTTCAAGAAGTAGATCTGACATGGGTTAACCTGGCCGAGTTCAAAGCTCGAAAAGGAGTTTATCCTTGTCACACTTTCCATTTTTTTGCAATGAGTGTTTACTTCCATTAATATCATTGTGAAGCATTGAGTCTGAAGATAGGTACACCCGCCTAGGTCTTTGGAGCCCGAAGTAGAAGGACTTGGTCCTTATCAATTAGCCTTTTCCCTGTAAGAACCCGAGAGTCAAGTTTCAAAACTATATTGGTGATTCTACATGAAATAGAGCTAACAAATTGGAAATGCCGAGATGAACAAAACCCAAAAATCTTTTCTCCAAATTCACACAGGTTGACTTTGACCTTTTAAAAGGTCAAAGACCACATTATTTATTTAAAGTCCAATTCTAATTCTATTCGCAAATCTTGAAAGATTGTCTAAAAGGGTATCAGAATTCACTCTGAGATCTAAGATTTTGCACCTGTACCTACAAGAAAATGGGGGTTTTTGGTTGTATGGGGGGTTTTCCTTAGTAAAACCCCAATTTAGGAATTAACCTTGAAATTGAATTGAAATTGTATTGTGCATAAACAAAGTAATTGAAACAAATCACCTCGCTTATGTTGAAGTCCTTATAGAGGATTTGAATCCTCAAATCCACAAGTAAGAATGCTTCAATGAATGTAGGATGTCTCCAATCAATGGTATTTTGATCTTCAACACCAATCTTGATTTGATCTTTGCATATGAGAAGGTTTGAATGAATGGAGAAGGATGGATCTTCAAGGGGGCTCCAAGGAGATTGAATCCTTCAATAGCTAACAATGGAACTCCTTGATGGATGAATTCTTGAACACTTGAAGACTTGAAGACTTTCTTTCACTTGAGAACTTGAGAGCTTGATTGCTTGAGTGTGGATTGCTTGATGATTGAGTGATGTGAAAACTTGATGTGAAAATGAGAGAGGAAGGCCCCCTTTTATAGTGATCTAGGGCACACTCCTCTAGATGGGCCACCTTGAAGAATTAAATCCCAATTAGGTCCTCACCTTTAGAAAATATACCTTGATTAAATACCATTAAAGGATTTACCATTTTGGAGCTCGAAATAGCCGACCTGGAAGAGGGAAATAATTATCCCGAAAGCCAAATTATCGGAAAATGAAACTTTGAAATCCTACTAGGAAGAGGTCAAGGTTGAGGTTGACCCTGTCTTTGTCAGTGTCGAGGTCAACCCTGAACTAGTCAGGGTTGAGGTCAACTTTGACCTCAAACCCTAACTTTTCTAGAATCTGCAACAGGAGTTCCAGGGGTGCCAGAAACTTAGAAATTGATATTTGAACAAGACCCAGTGTCAGGAACAGATAGAAAATCCTTTTTTTGATGTGATTATGTACTAAGAGGTCTCATTTCTAAATCCTACCTAGAAAATAGAACCATAGAAGAAGGAAAATCAAGAAAGTCCTTAAGAACTTATCCCTAATTTCACTTAGAATGAAGAAATCAAGTGCAGAGAAGAAGTGGAAAGTGGGGAGAAAGCCAAATACATGAAAAGATATGATCAAGGCACTTAACATGACCCAAAACCACTTAATCAAAGGGATAAACACTCTTATGATGGAAGTGCTTCCATTTTAAGATGATACAGGAGTTAATTGTACAAGATTATCCACCAAGGTCCTGCAATTGGTGAGACCCCAACAATTTATTGATAAGTGGACCAAGGGTCACAATTGGGGGGATATTTACTATGAGAAGGGCTATATAATGATTAGGGTTTATGGGTGCCCTCAGCCTCCTCATCTACTTCCATTTTATGTTCCACCAAGAATTGCATTTCTAGAGTTTATCTAGCAGCTCATGTTGATAGATAAAGATCACTTGGCTCCCCACAAGAAAGGGACTCTCACTCCTCAACACTTCAAAGTGCACTATATTACAATTGGAAAGGGAGCTTTCAGTAAGGTGAATGATTGGTTAGAGAAATACAAGATGTTTTCAGCTCCATATAGGTATGTAGATACATAAGGTTTCATGGTTGCTACAAGGAGATATTAAATGCCTACCATTCCTTTTAATAAGCAACATGAAGAGTATCCTGAGGAAAATGTGATAAGAAACATCATTGAAGATGATGAGGTAGAGAAAAGGGTGCAGCAATTAGATTGATTATTTCAAAATGAGAAATAGTTAAAAGGAAAAGGATTGGTATTTGGGGGTTTCTTTCCCACTTTGCCTTACCTCCAGAGACTTGAGCAGATGATGGCTCAATTTGATACATTGGTTGAATCCATGAAGGATCAAATTGATGATAATTATAAGGGTAAAAAGGCCCATTCTGATTCTAAATGTGAAGAAGATAGTGATGGTGGCTACCCAATATATAGTCCACCCCCTATGGAGTAGCCATTAATTGAAGAACCTAAAGTAGGAGGTGAGACTGTCAACCTCAGTGAGCTACCTAGCTCAGAGGACACCACTGAGCCCTTACAAAATAAGAGGAAGTTAATGGTTGGAGAGCAATCAAAGAAGAAGAAGAAAGATAGAGTAAGTTCCCTCTACACAGGGACTAGCTTTGATCACCATGAAATAAGGAAAGCAGTTAGAGAGGCCAAAAGACAAAAAAGGTATGAAACTGAGGATGTAGAGTTGCCTCTGGCTTTAGGCCAAGATGAAAGAATAATTGAGCAGGATGCATTCCTAAATGATGATAATTTTGTCAATTCTGATGAATTCAAAAGATTTTTGATTTGGCACAAGCAACAAAAGGTTGCATTTAATGTGCAAATAACTAAAGAGGGTCAAGTTCCTGATGAGGTAGTACAACAATTAAGAGAATATGACCTAGAAGCTGAAAGCTTTACTCTAGATGAGGCCAGGAAATTACTTAGATAGAGCAATATGCTGCTTGTACCTGGATGGAGTTTGTATTTTAATTTTATTATAGACCAAATAAAGAGATAGGAAGATGTCACTCTATCATCAGAGACCCAAGTAGGGGATATAATTAGAGGATTTGGGTATAGCCCAAAGAATCAAGCATTGGCCATGTGGAGTCTTTACCCTAAAGACAAGAAGCCACAAATTTTGAATGTAAAAGAGTAGATGGAAGGTGACAAGATTGTGTGGTCTATCCACAATACTGGGGACCTTGAGATATCTCAAGTCTTGACCCTATTTGCCAAATTGAATGAAGACAAAACAAAATAGATATATGAGAGGTATGGCTCTCTTTTAAGTGATTACAGTGCCCTTATAAAGGACAGGGATTTACAACTAATAAAAGTTATAGCATCGGAAAAATAGGTAGAGGAGCTGCAATTACAAATAATTAATACTCGTGTAGTAGTTCCTGCACTTCTTGAGCAGCCTACATTAATAGAAGCACAAGGAATGATAAATGAGGAGGTGGCATCAGGGCTGAAGGAGATTAATGAGGAGAAGAATGAGGCTATATTACAGGCCCTTTTGAGTATTTTGTAGCATAGGGTGAATATAATCAAGGATAAATTTGACCTAGTTTTTAATGCTTATGGAAAATTTCTTGAATTGCAAAAGGAGGTCAATAATTATGTGCAAATTTTGAGTGGATTTCATACAGTGTGGTCTGTCATAGCACCACTTTTTGAAAGATTTATTTTGGCTCAATCTTTGGGGAGTGACATACTAGAGACAATTGTAAGAGTTGGTGAGGAGATTGACATAATTAAAGCCATATTACAACTTTTTAAGTGTAAGGAAAATCTGATTGAGGCTAAGATAGCCATGCTTAGCTCATGTTCCAACAAATTCATCCCCTCAATTTTGAGTACAGATGGAGTCATAAAGAGTTTTGATCAATGGAGATTAGATGCTGATCTTCTATTGCCTAGGAAAGAGGCATTTTTAGGTCAAGATAATAATGTTGATTTAGAAAGCTTCAACAAAACCCTAGATGAAGCTATTAAGGCAGAGACAGATCTCACCAAATTCATAATAGATGTAAAAGCAATTACGGATGCCAGGTGGGAGAGACAAAAATCACAATTACAACTTGTCCAAGACTTTAATTGGCCATCAAATGAATAGGTAACTGCATGGGATGAAATGACAAATCCCAAAAAGGTTAGATCTGTCATAGTTAACCTAGACATTCTAGATGAAGAATGAGAAGGACATCTGACACACCTAACACCTGATTTGAGAATATAGGGATGATAAGCTATCATTTAAGAATGGTGTAGGTTAGCCTGAAATGGAGATCACCATATCTCATTAAACTCAAGGAGCTATCATAAATATTTGCAGTTGAAGGTGTCAGTTTTCAAGCGGCCAAGCATGTACAATAGTTTGAGGAAGTCTTGTCTTTCCACTACCTAAGGGCTTGTTGTATTTTGTTTTTAATTTCTATCTCTTATGCTTTTAGGGTTAGATTTTTCAACCATTCAAAGCTTGTTGCATTCCCATTAATAAGGGAATTCCAAGGTAGTTGAAAAGGGATGTATACATAGAGTTGATGACTCATTTTTTGAGGTTGGTCGGAGAGATAATAGAATTGGAACAGAATTGCTTTGAAGCAAATTTTCAAGTTTTGTGTCTAATCTTCTGAGTAATGGAATTGTGAATGTAATTGGCAAGTTGATTATAAATACAAATACACTACAACTTCTGCCATATATTTTTGTTGTCTCTTTGCTTTTATATTGTACTCTTGTATGTTTTACATGTTAGGCATTTAAAATATACTAGTTGTGAGGCAACTTGCTTGACTAATTTATGAGTTTCTTTCAAGGAAAGAATTAAAAGCTCTCATATTTCATCTTGAAGAGTAAATATATTTGTATGGATTTTTTGATGATAACAGTGTTTGGTAAATAGAATAGTTTGTAAGGCAATCTATTTGGATTTGCAGTTGGTATGTAAGGCATACTGTTGTATTTCTTTTACAATTTGCTTGTTGATTTGCATTTTGATTTTGTTGCCCTTTAGATAAGGCACTGGTTTGGTGTTTGTTTCTTATAGTTGTATCTTTCATAGATCTTAGAAGAGAAACTAAAAATTTTACATCATTTACCAGTACATTTTCATTTCATGTTTATTGCATAGAGTAGATTGGACTGTTCCTAAGGTTTACAGTCCATATTTCTTGATTCCTTGAAGAGATAATCATCTAGGTTGTCCCTCCTTAAAAGGAAGAAGGATGAGAATCCTTAAATCACTAATCTTTGCTTTATTTACAATCATGTTTTGCCTAGTTAAACTCTGCATTAAATTGATCATGGTCATATGTAGAATATTCTATAGATTGATGCATTAGAAGGGTTAATAGAAGATCAGTGTCCACTCACATAAAGACTGTATAATCAATTATCATTAAAAGGTAATACCTACTTGAGTATGTGGAGCTCAAAAATGAAGGAGGATCTTATCCAATCCTCAGTAATTAGGTCTTTCTCTTGTTAGAATTAGTCTCAAGGAACATAAATTCAACCCTTAGTTTGATCCTATAAGAAAAATCCCTAAACAATTGGCGACTCCACTAGGGATAATATAGAAAAGAAGAATCTAATATCTCCTAAGGACTATTGGACTACTTTCTCTAAACCCCAAAATGAAATTGGGTGGTGACTCTAACCAAATCTCTAAACCAATGTTTTGAATAAAAGGAATTCCTATTTTATAGTGACTCATAGAAGTACAAGATCTTGGAGAAAGGAACATCTAGAAGAAAATTTAGAAGGAGAACTCCTAGATCCATCAAGACAAGGTCATATGAGGAAGGAAAGAAGTAATAATGACATGTCTTTTACATGGAGGCAGAAAGGGAATACAAGGATGGAGGATCCTGTTCAGATAAATCAAGAAGGAAATACTTCTGAATATGAGGAAGCAATTGATTTGGGTTTGAATCAATATGAAGATTATTACTCACCTTCTAAAAAGGGTGGAAGAACTCAACCTCATAGGAGAGGAATCCCTGGGAATAACAGAAGATCTAGAAGCCAAACTAGGAGTAAGAAACACTTTGTTCCTTCTTTTCCCCATGATTCCCCCTTACAGGGCCACCAAATACCTGATGCCCACCAAGAGGAGGTCCCTACCCAAGAATCCTCATTTGAAACAACCCTTCTTGATTTTGAGGAAGTTTTTGAAGAAGTTTTTGAATTGGAGAGGAAAATCTAAGAGCAAATTCAAATAAGACAAAAAAGAGAAAAATAAAAGGAGGAAAAGATTAGACATGCTATGATCAGAGCAGAACAATTGAAGAAACAATTATTGGACTTTGAAGCCATAAATCATGTTCTTGTAACTAAACAAATAGAGGACCGACCTATTGTCCAAAAAATTTATGAGATAATAAATCCTAGGGACAAAGGTAAGAAAAAGGCTGTAGGGATTTCAATAAATGAACCAAATCCTGCAAACAAGTCCCTAGATCAAGCAGCAAGATTAGATGCTGATTTGGAAAAGGCCAAAAGAGAACAAGAATTGTTGGCCAATGAGTTAGAAAAGGTAGAGCTAGAAGCCATTGTAGCAGAAATAAAAAGAAAGATTGACTTCCTTAAGCAATCTACTAGACCCACCAATACACTTTCCACTTCTTTAGCACAGGGTGCAAATGTGTTGAACACTGCTAGAACTTTAGGTATGCCAAAGACTTCTACTATTTCAAATGTTCAAACATCCACCTCTTTATGTGCTGGCCCCTCCCAAATAGGGTCAATACATGAGATACATAAACAATTGGTTTTTAATGGGATTCCTAGTTACCCAAATCCCATCCCTGATGAAATTAGGAAGAAGCTTCCAAAATTCACTGGAAGAAATGTAGTTACTTGTGAAGAACATTTGAAAAGTTTCATTGATGTAATAGATGACTAAAATATTGAGCCTGATGATGTGATCATGAAGCTTTTTGTTCAGTCTCTGACTGAAGATGCTAGAGACTGGTTTAGAAATTTCCCTCATGCTAGCATATGCTCATGGGAATAGTTCAAACATTTTTTCAAAGAACAATATGGTGATAAAACCAATGAAGGTTTCATGTTTAATGAATTCAACAACATCAAGAAAAATCCAAATGAGGGTGTTGTTGAGTTTAATGTCAGATTTCAGAAGGCAATGCATAAATTGTTGCAAGTTATCAGACTAGATGACAAGATTTGTTTGGTTACTTACCTAAATGCATTTGATTAAAAAATGGGGTATCTTTTGAGAGATAAGAACCCTAGAAATCTTGCAGAAGCTTAAAAATTGGCTATTAATATAGAAAGAAATAGAAGAATATCAGGGAAGTTGGGAAGGAGGGAGGATTATAAGCCTTCAATCTCAAACAAAAAGGAGTCGGGGAAATCTAACACAAAACCAAAAGATGATGATAGTTTGAAGAAAATTTTGAAAGCAATAAAAGATTTGAAGCCTAGTGAGGCAAGAAATAGCAGAGTGTAGGGAAATGATAGGCCATCCTTCACTAACTTTAACAAGTTACCAAGAATGCAGAACTATCCCTACAACACTCAGTGGAAAGATGGGAAGCCAGTGCCCCCTGAAAGAAAAGATAAACCAATTGATAGGACCCTAGAATCCTTGCATAGAAATATAGTAAATATGAGTGATGATGTTCCCTAGTGTATTGTTTGTCAATCACCTCATGACCCCTATCACTATGTAATTTCTCAAAGTGTTTCTGCAGATGAGGGGCAAGATAATAACAATGAAGAGTCTTATGATGATCAAGGATGTGGTATGACCTCTTCATACATATATGATGAAGTGGATTCCACTAAAGAAGATGAAGGCCAAGATGTTGGTAGTTCCCAAGTCAGAAGTGAGATTTATTATTAGCAAGTGTTTTCTGATGAAGAAGACAGTCACTTGGATGTAGTCCAGTGCAACACTTTAAGAAATGATGAACCAGTAGTGTTGATAAGACCTTCTGATGAAGAAATTGCACAAATCACAGTAGACATGGTTACCCAAGCCAAGAGTAACTAAAATTTGAGAAATAGGGTGGTGGGTGAATCAAGTCAAAAGTCATCTGACATATTTATCAAAAGGTCAGACAAAGATATAAAACAAACTCAAGACAAAAATAAGGTTGCAGATATTGTTAGCAGGACTAAAATCAAGAAGAATGTAACATTTTCCCCCCCTAATGTGACTTACAGAGTAAAGCAAAAACCTCTCCAGGAGACTATTGTTTCTACCCAAAATGAGATCAAAACCTTGAACAAGGATCAACATGGCCTTATAGAACATGAAGAAAATAAGGAGGCTACTATCATTAAGAAAGATGTAGTTGACCCCAAGTATGTCCTAGTTGACATGGGAAAATTGTTATCATAAATTACTGTCAGAGTCCCCTTATTAGAAATAATGAGAATAGAAGAGCATAAAGACAAAGCTTTGAGTTGGGTGAAAGGAGTTCTTCCTTCTGATGCCCAAAACTCCACCAAGACTAGTATAATGGCTACTACAGAAAATGATTCAATAGAGAACCAGTGTGGGGAGATTATCTCTGAGATCCCTCAGATTTATTTGGATACTAATGTTGTAAATACTGTGACAGGAACTATTGATCCTTTCTTTCTATCCCTAATAGTAAATGGAAAGTTGTTAAGAAATTATATGATTGATTCAGGAGCCTCCAATACTGTTATGGTTGTAGAAATAATGAATTCTTTGGGTTTAAAAGTAGATACACCTCATGGAAGATGTCAAGCTATGGATTCAAGAGAGGTCCCTATTATTGGTACTATAAAGGCATTTCCTTAGAGATTTGCAGCCTTCCCTAACAAGTTGTTAACAATGAGTGTTCTGGTGGTTGATATCCCACCTCATTATGGAATGTTACTATCAAGGAAATGGAGTGCTTCAATGGGATGTAGTATCTAGTGTGATTTATCCTTTGCAACTTTCAATATTGGTGGTGAAAATGTGAAAGTATCCAGAGAAAGCAAAACCCCACACATGATAGAGCTAAATAATATGGATGAGTTGAATTGTTGTGTGGATGTTGATATGGAAAATTTCAGAGTGGAAAAGGCCATTTCACAAAAGGAAGATTCAGATTCATTGACTCAGGAATTGAAGGAATAGCAAGATGGACTATGGTAGATGTATTTTGATGGAGCATTCTCAAAAGAAGGCTCAAGAGCTAGAGTTCTGTTCATATCTCCATCAGGTACCACTTTTAAGTATTCATTCTCACTGACTTTTCAATGCACAAATAATACTGCTGAATATGAGGCACTATCATGGGGATTGAATATTGCTATCAAACATGGGATAAAATGTTTAAAGCTTTTTGGCGATTCTAAGCTTGTGGTGGCACAAGTTCGATCTAAATATGCTGTTAAAAATGATAGATTAAAATTGTATAAACATGTAATTTGGGATCAGATTGAAATGTTTGATGCTTTTAATATTTTTTGGGTAGAAAGATCCAAGAACATAATGGCTGATATTTTGGCTAATGTTGCTTTAAAGAGAGATGATTCAAATTTGTTTGGAGTGTCAATAGTTGAAATAAAAAGTAGACCAGTGGTTGTAGACAACATTTACAATTGGCAGGTCTTTGAGGATGATCATGACATTTTGAAATTTATGCAATGCCTTGACATATATGAAGGTCAACTTATAGATTGCAACACATTGGTTGAGGAAATTGAGAGTAAGGACATGGTCATGGGAAATGAAATAATCCAATTGAATTCAAATAGTATCCCTAAGGGCCTAACTGAGTTAAAAGCATTGTATAGTAGTCAAAATGATTATATGTCAAAAACAAGTAGTGCTAAGGCAGAAGATTTGGAAGAGGTAAATTTGGGATCACATAATGCACCTCAAATGGTTTATATTGGAAAAGAATTAGCCCCTCAATTGAGACATAGTTTGATAAAATTGTTAAGGAAGCACAAGCATGTGTTTGCATGGTCCTATGATGACCTAAAAGCTTATAGAGAGGACCTTTTCCAACATGAGATCCCATTAAAGCAAGATGTCAAACCATTTAGATAGAAGCAAAGACCCATTAACCCACTATTGGCTCCTAAGATTTAGTAGGAACTAGTCAAGTTGAGTGATGTAGGAATAATCCAACCTATAAGGCATTCAACTTGGGTATCTAACTTAGTCCCAGTCAGAAAGAAAAATGGTGATATTAGATTGTGTGTGGATTTTAGGAATTTGAATGTTGCATCATTAAAAGACAACTATTCACTGCCCAACATGGAGGCAATGTTGCATAAAGTCACTGGATGTGAATTATTGTCTATGATGGATGGTTTCTCTGGGTATAAATAGGTGTTAGTAAAAGAGTCTGAGCAATTCAAAACAACATTCACCACACCTTGGGGAACCTATGTTTATGTCAGAATGCCTTTTGGTCTCAAAAATGATGGAACAACTTTTCAAAGGGCCATGGATGTTGCTTTCAAAGAATATATAGACTTTTTTATGGTGGTGTACTAGGATGACCTAACTACTTATTCTAAATGGGCTGTTGATCATTGCTCACATCTAGAAAAGATTTTTGTCAAAGCTCTAGAATATGGTGTGTCTCTGAATCCAAAGAAGTGTAACTTTGCAGTCAAAGAAGGAAAGTTGCTGGGACACATTGTATCAAAAGAAGGAATAAGAATTGATCCAGAGAGAGTTGAAGCTATCAAGAGGGTTACAACACCCAAAAACCTCAAAGGGGTGCAATCCTTTTTAGGAAAAATCAACTTTGTTAGGAGATTCATTGCAAATTTTGCTGAAATTGTCAAACCCATAGTGAAGTTGCTAAAGAAGGATGTCAAGTTTCACTGGACTACAGAAGCTCAAGGTGCATTTGATAAAATTAAAGAGGTAGTTCAATAAGCACCTGTGCTTAGGTCTCCTGATTATACCAAGCCCTTTTCACTTTTCTCTTTTGCGTCATTTCACACTATTGCTGCTGTATTATTACAAAAGGATAATGAAGGTTTTGAGCATCTGATTGCATTTTTTAGTAAATCTTTACAGGCTGCTGAACTAAATTATGAGATGATGGAAAAGTAGGCATATGCACTGGTAAAAGTAGTAAACTCTTTTAGACCTTATCTAGTTTGTGCTAAGGTAGTGGCATATGTCCCAGATGCAGCAGTAAAAGATGTCCTTACTTAGTCTGAAGTTACTGGTAAAAGGTGCAAGTGGATCACCAGGATTCAATAATTCAATTTAGAAATCCATATCACTAAACTTGTGAGAGGACAGGGCTTGGAAAAGTTAATGATCGAAGAAAATATGGATTTAGTCCAGGTTAAAAATGAAGGAATTTCAGATATGACAATAACAAGTATTGAGTTGCAACCATACTATGCTGACATTGTATATTTCCTTAAAAATGCCAGATGCCCAGAATATATGACAGATAATCAAAAGAGATCCCTAAAATTGCAAGCTCATAAGTATATATTAATACAAGGGGACTTGTATTGGAAAAATAGAGATGGGATCTTGCTGTTTTGCCTTGATAAGAGTCAAGTAGGGAAGGTCTTGAGTGAAATGCATGCTGGTGTTTGTGGAGGGAATTATTCAGTGAAGACCACCGCCCATAAGATTTTAAGGCCTAGCTATTTTTGGCCTAATTTGTTTAAGGATTCTTTCCAGTTTGTTAAGAAGTGTGAGGCTTGCTAGAAATTTGCTTCTAAATTAAAATACTCAGGAGCACTATTGTTAAACCCAATAACTACTGAGGCACCATTTTCTATGTGGGGAATGGATTTTATAGGTGAGTTTGCTAAGAAATCTAGTGGAGGACATAGTTGGCTACTTGTTTCTATCGACTATTTCACAAAATGGATAGAGGCCATTCCCACAAAGAAGGCAACAAGTAAAGTAGTGTGTGATTTCTTACTTGAAATATTTTGACCAGATTTGATGTCCCCATGAAATTAATTACAGATAATGCAATGTGTTTTAGATCAGATCAATTCAAGGAGTTTTGTAAAGATAATGGAATCATGACATCTTATTCATCTCCTTATCATCCTCAAGCAAATGGACAGACCGAATCTAGCAAGAAAAGTATCCTGACAATTTTGAAGAAAACACTTGAAAAAAATAAGAGAGCTAGGCATTCAAAGTTGAAGTTAGCCCTATGGGCAGATAGGATCATAGTGAAGAAAGCCACTAGGAAGTCTCCCTTTGAGCTTGTATACAGTCTATAGGAAAGATTGCCTATAAACAATTTACTTCCTATTTATAAGTTTACACAAGATGAGGAATTGGATGTCTCAGAGCCAATGCAGGATAGGATCATGCAATTGACTGAATTAGATGAAATGAGAAGGGAAAGTCTAAAGAGCAATATCAAGTTGCAACTGAAGATGAAATACCTACTTGACAAGAGAGCAACTACCAGAAAACTCAAAATAGATGACTTAGTGCTTCAATGGAATGTGAGAGCAGAAGATAAAGGGAAACATAAAAAGTTTGAATCATTGTGGCTTGGTCCCTTTGTGATTCATGAAATTTTTGGGAAAGGTTCCTACTTGTTGAAGAATATGGATGATGAATTTTTTGAGTTTCTAGTGCAAGGGAAATTCTTGAAACCCTTCTTCAACTAAGTTTTTGATTTTCATGCATGTGTAATTCCTTTGTAAATTTTGTATAGGTTTGTTTCCTTTTTGGTTGTGTGTTTCTTCTTGTTCTAGGTTAGTGCATTTTTTGGTCTGCGTCTCAAAGATCTATGGTTCTTGTTCAAACTTGCATTTTAACATCCTTAGATAGAGCCACTATTGGTAGTATTTTTGGTTTTAGTGTTTGGTTGATCAAAATTTTGAGTTCTTGTCTGGTCTTTCTTGACAAATTTTCAAGCCCTAGGTGAGTAACCTTAGGTTTCAGACCCTTTGCCCTAAAAAATCAAAAAGCCCTAGTTTGAATCATCAACATTATTTTTCTCTATTACATTATTGGGTCACTTAAGTGTCGAAATAAGCATGTGCACTTTTATTTTCCTCTCTTAGTCGCTTAGTCTCCTAGAGAAGTAGGAATATTCCTTCATATTTAGCGATTGCTTGAAAGCCTTTATCGCCCGATCTCATAAGCACTTTGGAATATTCCTTATTATCAAATGACTTAGCATTTTCCCTTTTAGTCTCCAAGTCTCAGAATGTTTTCTCGAGATCAAGTGACTACTATGACAAGTTTTATAAGAAATAGACTATGGTCACATGGTCTCTAGATGGAAATTACCTTTGGTCGGGTGATCTTAGGATAATTTATTAAGGTGATGTTTCATTCAATGATTATGATTTTTAGTGGTTGCATTATCTCCCAAAGATGGTAGTTATCTCCTGCGCGGTTAGCGATCCAGTGATACAGTTGTCTCCAAGTCTCCAGATGTAGCGGTTAAGTGATAAAGGATTATAAGACTCAGTGACAACCACAGAATGAAGTTTTGATCAATGACTGGTATTTAATCTCTAGATACAACTCAGAGTTAAGAAATGTTTCCATGACTTAGAGATTGCCTCAGTCGTGTGTTCTTGGGACTTAACTCCAGTTAAGAAAAAGATTGTGAGACTCAGCGAACCTCTTTGTCACATAGTCTCTAGATTTGCTAGGGGTTGAGTTAAGATTAATGTTGTGGTTAAGCTTGATGGTTATGTGTTTATTCAGTGATATAGAGACTATGTAGTCATGTGATCTCAAATTCTTGATGGTTAAGTGAAAAGCCTCTAGCGATTCAGTGACATGGTTATCTCTTGGTCGCTGAATCAAATAGTTAAGTGAGAAAATCTCTCGCAACTTAATGTGGACCGTAGGATGATCAATGATGGTCACAAGATCTCATAAAGGAAGTTGAAAAGTTAGAAAGCTTTAATGATTAAGAGACTCTAGGTTTGTCGCTAGATCTCCAGGTTGGGTGATCATTGAATGTTTTAAAAAGGGTTGATAAAGTTTCTGTGACTATGAGAAAGACTATAGTCAACAAATCTCTAGATAACATAAATTAAGAATTCCTTCCTGCAGTCGCCAAATCTTTAGATGACCAGGTTGAGATATCTCACAAAGAAGTTTGAAAAGTAAACAATGTTCCACAACTTAGAGTTTTCTTGTTGTCACCAGATCTCATAATGAAGATTGAAAGTGATTCTAGTCATGTGATCTCGAAAAGAGAAATATTGTACTCATGACTAAGAAATAGACTATAGTCAGGTGATCTCCAAATGTGAAAAATTAAAGATGGAATAAAGAGGTCGACTATGGTTGCTAAATCTCTAGATCAAAATTTTGTGATCGCCAAATCTCGCAATGAATTCAAAAGGTGGGAAATCTTTCTGTGACTATGAGAAGCCCTCTTAGTTGCCAAGTCTCAGAAACATTTCTAAGGTGCAAATATTATAAAATGATTGTGAGACTTTTTCTCCAGTTGCCAGGTCTCCAAATATTTGAATTTAAAGTTTTTGAGCTACGACTAGTAATTTGAAGCCCTGTTCATGCCGAAGTAATGGTGGAAGTGACCTTTTGATAGCTGTAAATGTAAAAAATGGTGGTGCATTCAATTCTACAGAATAAAATAGTTAGGGGCTACTCATTTGAAGGTAACAGAGCATATCAAAGAGTACAAAGTGCTAGGTTTTTAGAGCTTTCCAAAATTATAGTGTGTCCAGTGATTTTAGCAAAGAATTTTCAAAGTTTCAGTTAGAATGAGTCAGGAAATAGTAAGCGGAGCTTCTACCAGCTGAGGGTCCAAAGAGAAAGTAAAGGATAGCTTCTCAAATGAGTTTCTCACCCTTCTACCTAGTTCATCATAGAACAAGAAGGTTAGTGATGATATCTTTGTGGATGATTTAGCTTATTGTAGAGATGCCAGGATGCCTGAAATCATAGGCATGTGTCTTTTCAGTTATTTCTATAAAAACCATGATAGTGTTATACCGGTTTCAAACCCTTGGACTTCAGGGTTAGCCAAATTGATTGTCCCAGAGGTCTTTCTAGATGTAGATGCACTTCTTATGCTATCCCAAAGATATGATCCCTTGTCTAAGACAATTAGAAAGGAGGATGGTTCACCCTTGGTAACCCTAGATCGGAACTCTTTCATGAGGGCATTCAAAATTTAGTTTCCAATGGCCACAGAGATTGACTTATAGGCTTAGGCCAATAGATATGTTAGAGAGGCTACTTTAGTCTCTAAGGAGATAAAGAGCCACATGTCTAAAGATAATAGAAATTATATTGCACCTATGGCTGGGTCAATTCCTTATGCTTACAAGGACCTTAAGTTTTACATGAAATACATTGCATATGGGATGTGCCAGGTCTTGGGAATTGATGCAAGCCTTGAGAGGATTACCTCTAATATTTTGATGTTAGTGATGGATTCACAGAGCCATCTACTAAACAAAGGGTATGACTTTATTGGTTATGTGATAAACAAGATGCATGAGGGTTTTCTATCTTTGAAGAACTTCACATCTGGTTCTGCACCCAGATTCATGCATTACTCCTTGCTAATGCACCTCATTATGTATCACAATTATGATCTTATAAATTTGAATGATCTCAAGCCACAAATGGTGTGGAATGGATAGCCTAACCTAGTACAGTTTTGGTTAGCAATTTGGAGCCCTTCTTGCCCTAGGTGAGATTTTGGTGCCTTTGAGAACTAGATTGTGTACCCCATTCTCCAGAGTTTGGGAGTTAATTGTATAAGATTATCCACCAAGGTCCTGCAATTGGTGAGACCCAAAAATTTATTGATAAGTGGACCAAGGGTCACAATTGGGGGGATATTTACTATGAAAAGGGCTATACAATGATTAGGGTTTTTGGGTGCCCTCAGCCTCCTCATCTACTTCCATTTTATGTTCCACCAAGAATTGCATTTCTAGAGTTTATCTGGTAGCTCATGTTGATAGATAAAGAACACTTGGCTCCCCACAAGAAAGGGAATCTCACTCCTCGGCACTTTAGAGTGCACTGTATTACAATTGGAAAGGGAGCTTTCAGTAAGGTGAATGATTGGTTAGAGAAATACAAGATGTTTGCAGCTCCATATAGGTATGTAGATATAGAAGGTTTCATGGCTACTGCAAGGAGATATTACATTCCTACCATTCCTTTTAATAAGCAACATGAAGAGTATCCTGAGGAAGATGTGATAAGAAACATCATTGAAGATGATGAGGTAGAGAAAAGGGTGCAACAATTAGATCGATTATTTCAAATTGAGAAACAGTTAACAAGAAAAGGATTGGTATTTGGGGGTTTCTTTCCTACTTTGCCTTACCTCCAGAGACTTGAGTAGATGATGGCTCAATTTGATACATTGGTTGAATCCATGAAGGATCAAATTAATGATACTTATAAGGGTAAAAAGGCCCATTCCGATTTTGAATGTGAAGAAGATAGTGATGGTGGCTACCCAATATATAGCCCACCCCTTATGGAGCAGCCATTAATTGAAGAACCTAAAGTAGGAGGTGAGACTATCAACCTCAGTGAGCTACCTAGCTTAGAGGACACCACTGAGCAGATGGAAGGTAACAAGATTGTGTCATCTATCCACAATATTGGGGACCTTGAGATATCTCAGGTCTTGACCCAATTTTCCAAATTGAATGAAGACAAAAAAAAATAGATATCTAAGAGGTATGGCTCTCTTTTAAGTGATTACAATGCCCTTGTAAAGGATAGGGATTTACAGATAATAAAAGTTACAACATTGGAAAAAGAGGCTGAGGAGCTGCCATTACAAATAATTAATACTCCTGTAGTAGTTGTTGCACTTCCTGAGTAGGCTGCATTAATAGAAGCACAAGGAATGATAGATGAGGAGGTGGCAGTAGGGCTGAAGAAGATTAATGAGGAGAAGAATGAGGCTATATTACAGGCCCTTTTGAGTATTTTGTAGCATAAGGTGAATATAATCAAGGATAAATTTGACCTAGTTTTTAATGCTTATGGAAAATTGCCTGAATTGCAAAAGGAGGTCAATAATTATGTGCAAATTTTGAGTGGATTTCATACAGTGTGGTCTGTCATAGCACCACTTTTTGAAAGATTGATTTTGGCTAAATCTTTAGGGAGTGAATACTAGAGACAATTGTAAGAGTTGGTGAGGAGATTGACAACATTAAAGCCATATTACCACTTCTAAAGGGTAAGGAAAATCTAATTAAGGCTAAGATATCCATGCTCAGCTCATGTTCCAATGAATTCATTCCCTCAATTTTGAGTACAGATGGAGTCATAAAGAGTCTTGATCAATGGAGATCAGATGCTGATATTCTATTACCTAGGAAAGAGGCATTTTAGTTGAAGATAATAATGTTGATTTAGAAAGCTTCAACAAAACCCTAGATGAAGCTATTAAGGTAGAGACAGATCTCACCAAATTCATAACAAATGTAAAAGAAATTACCGATGCCAGGTGGAAGAGACAAAAAGAACAATTACAACTTGTCCAAGACTTTAATTGGCCATCAGATGAATAGGTAACTACATGGGATGAAATGACAAAGCCCAAAAAGGTTAGATCTACTGCAGTTGACCTGGACATTCTGGATGAAGAATGAGAAGGACATCTAACAAACCTAACACCTGATCCAAGAATATAGGGATGATAAGCTATCATTTAAGAATGGTGTAGGTTAGCCTGAAATGGTGGTCACCATATCTCATTAAACTCAAGGAGCTATCATAAATATTTTTAGTTGAAGGTGTCAGTTTTCAAGTGGCCAAGGATGTACAATAGTCTGAGGAAGTCTTGTCTTTCCACTGCCTAAGGGCTTATTTTATTTTATTTTTAATTTCTATCTCTTATGCTTTTAGGGTTAGGTTTTTCAACCATCTGAAGCCTGTTGCATTCCCATTAATAAGGGAATTCCAAGGTGGTTGAAAAGGGATGTATATATAGAGTTGATGACTTATTTTTTGAGGTTAGTCAGAGAGATAATAGAATTGGAACAAAATTGCTTTGAAGCAGATTTTCAAGTTTTGTGTCTGATCTTCTAAGTAATGGAATTGTGAATGTAATTGGCAAGTTGATTATAAATACAAATACACTGCAACTTCTGCCATATATTGTTGTTGTCTCTTTTCTTTTATATTGTACTCTTGTATGTTTTACATGTTAGGCATTTAAAATATACCAGTTGTGAGGCAACTTGCTTGACTGATTTATGAGTTTCTTTCAAGGAAAGAATTAAAAGCTCTCATATTTCATCTTGAAGAGTAAATATATTTGTATGGATTTTTTGATGATAACAGTGTTTGGTAAATAGAATAGTTTGTAAGGCAATCTATTTGAATTTGTAGTTGGTATGTAAGGCATACTGTTGTATTTCTTTTACAATTTTCTTGTTGATCTACATTTTGATTCTATTGCCCTTTAGATAAGGCACTGGTTTGGTGTTTGTTTCTTATAGTTGTATCTTTCATAGATCTTAGAAGAGAAACTAAAATTTTTACATCATTTACTAGTACATTTTCATTTCTTGTTTATTGCACAGAGTAGATTGGACTATTCCTAAGGTTTATAGTCCATATTTCTTGATTCCTTGAAGAGATAATCATCTAGGTTGTCCCTCCTTAAAAGGAAGAAGGATGAGAATCCTTAAATCACTGATCTTTACTTTATTTAAAATCATGTTTTTCCTGGTTAAACTCTGCATTAAATTGATCATGGTCATATGTAGAATATTCTATAGATTGATGCATTAGAAGGGTTAATAGAAGATCAGTGTCCACTCACATAAAGACTGTATAATCAGTTATCATTAAAAGGTAATACTTGCTTGAGTATGTGGAGCTCAAAAATGAAGGAGGATCTTATCCAATCCTCAGTAATTAGGTCTTTCTCTTGTTAGAATCAGTCTCAAGGAACATAAATTCAAACCTTAGGTTGATCCTACAAGAAAAATCCCTAACAGGAACAATATTTAAGAGGTTTAATATTAGTATCTATAAGATAGGAAATAGTGCATAAGACATTAAAAACATGTCCATCTTTGTGAATCAACTTCCTCAAATTCTCTACTAAATAAATAACTTCTACATGAGAGTTTTCTTGTCCTAACCATTGCTCAAATGTTTCAAAGTTATGTGAATTTTTTTTGACTTGCATAGGAGGGAATCTTAAGGTCTCATATTTTTAATGAGAATAGTGGGAAGAAGGATTCTAAATTATAATAAGAATGTTATTAGTAGGAATTTGTGTGTCATCAAATTTCCTAGGAAACAAAGAGGACTTGGGATCAAAGGAACCCATAAGTCTATAATTTATCCTAAGTAGAATGCTATAGGAAGGACTCAATGGTATAACTCATGCATAAGGAAATGAAATGGAGATGTGTTTTAAAAATGAAAGTAGTAAATTTGAAATAAATATGAAAACACTCATTAAATTTATGCAATAGGAATTAAATTTTACACAAAATGTAATAAAGAGCACATCTTGTTTAACATGCCAAATAAATGACAATGGGCTCAATTAGTTATTCACAAACACTTTCTAAAACTTTCATTGTATCAATAAACTCACAAATCATACAAATGAAAATTATAGTTATATCTATATTAACTTCTTTTCTATTGGTAACAACATCGAGCAATTATAATAGATGTAAATGTGAAAGGACAAAACCACCAACACAGAGAGCACCATAATTTACGTAGAAACCCAAATTGGGAAAAACCATGGAGAAGCTAATTTTCATGAAATGAAACATTGATTAAGGTGATTTTTACAAAGGCTCACTGCCAATTTTCTCATTGCAGTTTGGATTACTACCGGTCAGGCTAACTGCCCTCAAAATATGAATATGGCTAACTACCAAAACAAATAGGCTCACTGTTAGAATATAAGAAATGAGATTGAATTCACTATTGAGAATACTATCACTTATACTCTACAATACAAAAATGATACATCAATATGCTATTGACACATTCACTTTGCATACATGCATTACACAAGCCACACAAACAACTAAAATAATCACTCCTCATATACTTCTTGATGTCACCAATAAAGTTGGAAAAAAATGATTTGAAATGGGTCACACCAAAATATTCCTAGAGTGGTAAGGAATGAAACATTGACCACCTTGCTAAATACAACATGCCTTTTTCATATCAACATGTTGTGCCATCTCCAAGATTTTTAGTACTAACAGATATGATCAACATGTTACATGGTAGTTACTGGGACTGAAACATAAATAAATAAGCCCCAAATAGGACTGAACCCAAAGAATCGATCCACCATATGTTTCACATGAAATAGGACCACCATCAAAATATATAAGAATTAACATTTAAAGCACATCCTTTGGCAAACACCTTTACTGATACACAAAGGATATCGTTACACATCAATTGATATATCAAAACAACAAAATCATGAATAAACCATGACTATGCATTGGATATGTTGACATCCATGACAACCATTAATGAAAATAACATGAATACCATAAAATTTTCATACGTTTTCTTGTTTATGCCTTTCAAAATAGATAATAGACAAATCGTAGCCTACATTTTGGCACGCTCGGTGGGACCCACTTCATGGGTTCTTTGCTAATATTCTGATGTGTTTTGGAGTTTTTTCTTGATTTTTCAGCTTGAAGGTGGAGGGGGTGTTTTGAAATATTATTCCTCTTCTTAGTCTTGTTATTATTCTATTCCATCTACTCCTTCTAGTAGGATCTTAAGCCTATTTTTCACAAATAATCCATAAAGAGGCACTTCCATGAAAACCTTTCTAACTTTTGCATACGAGCTCCATTTTTGATGATTCAAAAAGAACTAGAAAGCTGATTCAGAGGTCTTTCATCACATATAGGAAAGAAAGCTTGCATCCCATGTTTCCTGGGTCACATATGGGATTTCTCAGATTGCATCTAGTAAAACATCACATCCATTCAAATTCAGGATTGCATCTGGGATCTCCCAGATTTCTCAAATCGCATATGGGGAAGGTAATCACATTAATTTAAATCCAAGATTGCATTTGGTGTTTCTTGGATTGCATCTGGTATTACAAAAAATCATTTCAAATTGGGTTTAAAATTGACAAGAAGAATCTGACTCACTTTGTCTAAATGTTTGAAATGAACCTCAAAATCACTTTGGAATGCCTAGAAAGTTAAAAAAATCAATAAAAATCCTAATCAACTCAATTCATTTCTAAAAAATCCTAAAAACACTCAAAATCACTTCTAGGTCTTTCAAATGGATAAAAATAACACTCATGCTTTCAAAATCTAGGTATCTTTGATCTTGATGCAAAACTAGGCACACTTCACTTTTTGGTGGTTAAAAAGAACTTCAAAATTGCATTTCAAATCTAATGGGTTCCAAATAAATCCTAAAATCATTATAAATGGTCCTAAATAAAACTTAATATATCAATAAAAGCTAAAATGAACTTCATTTGCAATATCTCAAAGTTCTTTTAAAAGTCTCATGCAAACTAGGAAGAAAATCAACCAAATCTTTGCTAATCTTTCCTAAACTAGTTCCTAAAACATTCCTAGAGGTTCCTAAACTTTCCTAAATCAGTCCTAAGGATTTTTTATATATGAACAAGTCTCTTTTTGCAAAATCTTCAATGTTTCCCAAGTTTTCATTCATAAAAATCAATTTAGGAATATCATTTTGGGCTTTAAAATGCAATCTAAAACACCAAAATCTTGAGTGCACATAAAGGAATGAATCAAAATCTCAAAAGTCATTTAATTTCAGTCTCAAAAGTAAACAAAACTCAATCTTGAATGAATTAAAGTAAAAAGCTAATTTCCAGTTCCTAAAGTGAAGCAAACACAAATCTTGAATGCAAAGGCTAAAATACTTGCAAAATCTATTTTCAAAGCTTTCTTGTCTTAAAAAAAAAGTAAAAAAAGTTAAACACGTGTTTGCAAGAATTCATTTCAAAATCACTTAAATCAATTTGGGAAAGTACCCTTGCTTGCTGTGCTTTCTAGGAGTCTATAAATTCTACAAAATCCTTGATTAGCTAAGCAAGGTGAAAGAAGTTGAAGTTGGATGAGTTCACTTGTTTCACTTTTAGAGAAGCATATCCAAAGAGAAAAGCACTTCCTCTTTGGAGACCGACTTCAAACCAGTGCTTTCCCAGTCGATATAGAAATAAAGTGCTAAGAAAACTCTTGCTTCATCCCCTCAAGCTTGGGTGATGTGTGTTGATGGTAGCCCAAGGTAGGTGAATATCCCTACTATTTCAACATGGTCAACTAGGATCTTAAGTGAGTCACACTTGTACAAATTGATTGGGAGGACTCCATGGATCAACTACAAACCTGTTAAATTAGAAGCTACCCAATCTACTCCCAAAGATATCCAAACCTTTGTGCAAGGATCAATGCAAGTGGTTTCCCAGATCACCTTAAGACACTCACCATATATATCCCTCTTTTGGGGTATCAAGTTGTAGGAAAAGATTTTGATACTAACTGGTCTTCTAGGTAGTTCTACTTGATGTGTTTTCTGAAGTTTTAGACTTAGTGCAAAACATTTGTTGAAACATACACAAACAAAGAGTTCTATACATCAAATCCTTTGCCATATCAAATCAAAATCTAGAAGTCATCCAAATCTTGTAGAATCTTGTCATCCTAGTCTCCCAAATCATGGTCTTCTAGTCAACTTGCATCCAATCTTGTCCTTGTATCCTAGGTTAGCAGAGTCATCTTGGTCATCCCCCATCCCCTTTCTATCTTCCTCTATGATCAGTCTTTCCTCATATCTTGAGCCAAATCAAAACCCAATCCAAAGCCTTAGTCTTCCAATCCATCTTCATCCTTCATCCCTATCCAACTCATCCACAAGTCAACATGTCTCAAATCTATTATGATGAGTTTAGTTGTCACTTCTTTTATCCCACTCCATCCTATCTTGATGATGATGAAAGCCTTGTAGATCACAATGATTATTTTAAAAATCTTAGCAAGATTTCCCCAAGCACCTTCCAGCATCCAATCATTCCTCCAAACTATCCTATCGTGCTTTCATGCATATCCACTAGCACTCCCTTTCATTTCCTTGGAAAGGGAAATCCATTATCCTATTCATCCACACCTTCCTCCTATCTTGAGCCTACCTATCCTCCATATGCATCCTTCATACCTCCACCTTCATCTATGGTTGTATCCCAATCACCATCTTCCCATAGAAACAATTCACACTACTTCCATTATCTAAAAACTCCATCTACTTATCCTCCAAATCATTCTCAAATCCAAAATTTTAGTCTTCCCTTCCCTTATCCAAATCATCCATCCCCTTATCCTCCAAATCATTCTCAAATCCAAAATTCTAGTCTTCCCTTCCCTTATCCAAATCCTCCATATCCTTATCCTCCAACCCATTTTAAATCCAAAAACCTAGTCTTCCAATCCATTATCCTAATCTTCCATCCTATCTCAATCCACCATCCACTATATCCTATCTCAATCCAACATCTCCCATTCTTACCTACATTACCATAAATCCCCTTCCAAAAGAAGAATGCATCCTTCAAATCATTTCATATCTTATACCTCAATCCATCACTCCTACCTCACCGAGTAGCCAATCCAGTCCACAAGTTTCCTCCAAACCTACCTTTGTGAACTATCTAGTCACGATATCCTCCAATTCCTCTTTAGTACCATCACCCCCTCAAGAATGTTCACAATCTTCCACCCCATATTTATATGAGGACTATCCTAGTTATCCATCTCCTCTACATTCAAATCCTTCATCTCAAACTCCATCACAAAAGTCTCCAAGGAGTTTCACAAGGAAGCCAACAAAAAATCCATCTCCTAAAGTTGATGAGTCATGCCATCTGACTCCTTCAAACAAAGCCATCATTGATGAGCCCCATCAACCTCTCCCATCTCTTATCCTTCTTCCATATATCCCACTTATTGATCCTCTTCTATCTCCTAGAATCATTGAGTCTCTTCCATCTGTGGACTCCATCCAATCCCCATCAACATATCCTCCTCCTAGAATTATCCAAAGTATATCCGATGAGCCTCATGAGTTCACCCTTCTTCCTAGCATCACAATTGTAGAATCTCCCCGCATTCCATCCACTCCATCTGAAGAGTCCATCCATACATTCCCCATCACTCTAACCACATAAATCCTATCATGTCAAGATCTTGTCCAAAATCATGTTGAAGTACCCATAGATGAAAATCAATATCCAATCCCTTCACTTCCTCTATTTCATGTTCTATTGCTTCCATCAACCCCAATCCAAGATCCTATCATCCCAATTCTTCCAATCCAAAATCTTATAATTCCAATTCCTCCAATCCAAGATCCTATTGTCCTAATGCCTCCAATCCAAGATCCTATCATTCCTCCATCTCAAGATCCATAACCATCCTCCAATCCCAATCAAGATCCCATCATCCCATCCTCTACATTTGGGGATCCTCCAATCCAAACTATCTCACTGCCATCAGTCTATCCTCTTGGTCCACTTAAATTTGTCAATGGAAGTCCACTTGAAACAGAAGACATCAGTTCGATATCTTCCATGGAGCCTGAAATTGTATGTTTATCTTATTCCCCAAGTAAGAAATATCCTTTCTTGGATAAAATGCTCAAGAAATGGAATTATCAAGGCAAAGGCTTGGGTGCTCATGAACAAGGAGATCTAGAGCCCATTCAAGAAAAGAAACATCCAAAATCATGTGGCATTGGTCACACAGCTAAAGAAGGCACTTCCTCTAGAAATGTTGGTACAGTTAAAGCTAAATTCAAGCACACATCCAAACCCATCATTGCATCATCCCATCATCCCTCCAGAGCATACAATGCCATTCCTCCTCCTCCATCATTGAAACTGACTATCGAGGACAACCTATCACATTCATCCTTCATCCTCCTTCATCCATTTTGGGCCCCTTTGTCCCAAAATATACCATTGCATATCCTCCACATACCAAATCCATTTTGGGGCCTTACATCCCAAAATATCATCCCCCATCTTATCCTACTCAATCCTTTATCCAAAATCCAAACATTCCTATTTAGGATCGACAAAGGCACATTCCCATATCTCCTACCTACCAATCTCCTTCCAAATCTCTATCCATATTTCCTCCATCCCACACAACTCCTCACATTCCTTCCAATACTTCTCACAATTTGGATGCCATATCAAGAATGCATAAAGGAAATTATCCACAAAAATATAAGGATTTCCATGTCTAGTATAAACGACATGATCAAGTAAAGAAAAAACCAATCAAGTAATCCACAACATTCCAATGGCCACAAAGGCCCATCAAAGAAAAAGAGAAATCCAATGCATCCTAATGGCCACAAAGGTGCATCAAAGAAAAATTGAAATCCAATGCATCCCAATGGACACAAAGGCCCACCAAAGCTAAAGAAAAAATGATGTGGATCCCAAAGAAAAAAGATACAATGCATCTAACAACAATATCTACAATGGCATCCATAGTTGCTAATCCACCAGCTACTCAGTCTTCTCCTAAATCTGTTTTGGGTCCCTATGTCCCAAGATCTCCTAGCACAAATCCTCCATCACATCCACCTCTATCTTCCATGTCCCATCCACTTCATCCACCTTCCTCAAAAAATGTGCCAATGTTGGTCCTGTCAGTATCCCCCTATCATGATAAATTCCCATCATTCCATCCAAACACTTTCTACCACCATATCTCCCATCTACCCCATCTCATCCATGCCTTTGCATAATCTCCCTATCCTAATAAATTTTTACCGACATCTAGACAAATTGAAAGGTCAACGACAAATAAGAAAGTCAGAGAAAATCAGCAAAAAATTAGAATATCAATGACAGATCAGCAAAAAGTCAACAATAAATCAAAAAATCCATAAAAATGTGAAAAATCAGAGAAAATATCAAAAAAGAAAAGAAAAGAGAAAAACATTCATCCAATCATGAAAAATTGGCAATTCAAGCACCTTGGACAAGTACCATGATGAAAACCTAGAAAATGGACGTCATGCGTAGGTCTCCCTAGTTCCTTTCTACAATTGGGGACCATTCCCTCCTATCAAATCTTATCCAACCTCTCCTCTATCCCATTTACCTCTCAAAATATTCCATCCTCCTTTAGATCTTGGTAACAGAAACAAAGATCACTAGGTATACATGCTTTTGGGCACCTTCCTACATTCATTACCAATCTTCTTCCATCTAATCATACCCCATCCTAAAGCCTCTGAATACATGAATATCCTAAGCAGGGGGCATCCTATTTCTTGGTGACATATTCTTTGTATACCTATCCAAAACCTTATCTTCCATCTTCCAATCTAAATCCTCCTCCAATCTAAAACTCCTCCAATCCAAAATTCCCCAACATCCATCCTAAGCATTCTTCTATTCTTTGGATTGTAATAATTCCTCTATCCAAATCCTAAGCATTCCTCTATCCACAACTCCCAACAAATCCTCGATCCAAACCTTCAGTAAATCCTCCAATCCATTCTCCAAGCATTGCTCCATCCAAAATCTATCAGCAAATCCTCTATCCAAATCCCCAAGCATTTCCCCCTAGCATTCATCCCTCAGTAGTTCCTCCATCCAAATCCTCATCATTACTTCATCCAAATCTCCCAATAGTTCCCCCATCCCAATCCTCAACATTTCCTCCATCTCTCCATCACTGATCCTCAACATTTCCTCCATCTTTCCATCACATGGTATCTTCCCTTGTCATTGGTATCTAGCTATAGGCTACCCACATGAAATCCAATGCCATCCCATCCATATCCAAACATTGCTAGCAATCTTCCAACATCTTCCAAATCCTATCCATATCCTCAAGCAATCCAACATCCAAGATCAAGTCAAACCCATCCAATCTAATCCTTAGTATTGTTCCTAGTCTTGTGGCAAGTCTTGATCTCAATCCAATCATCATCATTGGGATGCATCCTTCCCAAATTTGTGTCATTTCAAGACACAACATCCATCATCCTCCTTTCCACCATCAGTCCATCTTGGCTTTCCAGTCAAACTAGGGCATCATCTTGCATATCTTTGAAGTTTCAACTTCATCCCCATATCCCTTGTACATCCTATCCTAAGTCTTGTACCATAGCAATGGTCATGTCTCCACCTAGACTTATTTGTACATATGTGTCTTTAGGTCCCATCCTCTACATCAATCAACCCTTCTACCATCGTGACCCACTCCAGCTTAGCTCTTTAGCAATCATTCCTTGGTCCTTTTTGGGGTTCGAGTATCTTACCTATCTCTTATCATAGGAATCCTTATCCAGTCATCCACTTCGTGTCAATCCTTTGAGTTACTCAATCCTTATCTTAAATTAGAATCAATCCCAGTGCTACCCTTTGACATAAACTTTGTCTAGGGAATCTTGTACTTGTATTTGTAGGCCTCATCATCTCGAGCAAGAGATTGGCATGCACTAGCAAGAATCCCATCCTCCAAAGATCATTAGTCTATCTTAGGTTGAAAAATCCAATCATATCCTTTGATCCTACATCAAGAAGAAGAAACTCATCCCCGATGCTTCACAATCTCCCACCAATCACACTAGGTCCATGATGATGTATCCTTCCTCATGTTTAGACCAAATCTTCCCACCATCAATCCAATCAATCATCCTCAATCATCCTACGTATGGAAAAAGGTTTTGTGAGATACTTGTTATTTCCTTTGGTCCTCTACATCTTTGCTAATATTTTGAGCTATCTTGTAAATATCTCCCCATCCATTGTACATATCATCCCATCTTGTTGTACATATCCTTGTCAGTCTTGTAGTAGCATTTGATTAGAAATCTTGTCCCACCCAGCCTTGCACTTGACCAACATCAATTGTTGACTATCCTTGATCACAGTGGTTATCCTTGATCCATCATTTTCCAATCAACATAACAGCATTCTCCCCATCAACGTGGGTCCATAGATGTATGCTTCTATATTTTCTAGCCTAAGCCTAATCATGGGTCCGCACAAATGTATCCTTTTGTTTTATCTAACCTAAGAAATAAAACCAGGTTCATGTCGATGTATCCTTCTTCATGTTTAGACCAAATCTCCCCTCATCAATCAAATCATTCTCTCTCCTTAGAAAAGGATGTCTTTTGGAGATCATTTTGATCTTGGATTTTGTCCTTTGGATCTTGTTAAATCTTTTACGGCTTCTCATTTTCCTCTGCTCAAAGTCACCATTATCATTTATATCATAGTGTGCTATGAATGAGGACAATCTGGGGCAAGGTCTTTTGATCTTTTTCTTATTCCTTTGAGTCATTCATGTGTTTGTGGTTTCTAAAACATCATTTCCACCATGCCTCCTCCAAGTTTCATGTGTGATGTTGGGGAAACCATTTGCGTGCTTGTCTTTTTGTGTCAGTCTTATGCAATGCTGGTGACAAGGCCTTGTGTTCTTTCATAACCTTGGAAAGTCTCTAGCATTGCTATATCAAACTAGGTTGTTCTCTCTAAAATATCCAATGCATGGAGCTCCCTAAATCCCCCATCCAATATCATATAGATTAATCTTTCATCTTGCATATAGCCTCATTGTGCATCTCACATCATATTGCACTCATGCATCTTTGCTCTTGGAAGTGTGGCTATTTATTCCCTTCCTTCCCCTTCTTTTCTATTTCCTTTCAAGAAAATTCTACAATGTTTACCCTTTGCATTATTTTATCAAGGGGGTACAACCCCTTATCCTCTAAATTCTAGCTTGGGGCATCTTATTTTCTTGTCTTTGATGCCATGCCATTTGTGACATCACATCAAAGAGGGGAAAAATGTAGACACCTAAAAATCCTTTAGAAAATAAAAGTATTTTTATTTTTTGAAAACCCCTGATGACATCATCATTTATTAATTAATTAATTTATTTTCATGCTATTAAATCCTCTTATTTTAATTAAACATATTTAATTAAATAATCTCTCCCCAAATCATTTAAATCAAGTTTGAGTGATTTTACCCTATTTATTAATTATTAATTGATAAACTGACCAAAAATCCTTTAAATAAATAAAATATTTATTTAAACCCTAAAACCTTGGAAATCTTCTAGAATTTCCTAATCTCACTCTAAACCTGATTAAAGGTTGATTCCTACCCTTTTTAGCCTAACCCATCAAACTTTGACTTTGGGTCAAAACCCCTCATAAATGCCTCTTACTCCCTCATTAAGGCTTCTTACAAGCCATAAATGAGACCCATGTCTCTTCTTCTACTCTCGTCCCCTTGCACACTTCCTTAGTGTTGCTCACACATGTGTGAGCAACCTTAACCAAGGTTAAACCTTAACATACCCCAAACCTTACCCAAAACTCTACCCCAAACCTTACCTCTGACCCTATCTCTCCTTTCTAACCGAAGCCCTTCCTCAAATTTTATAAATAGCCCCACGTCCAAGAGAAATCTATTATCTTAGTTTTATCTTTCATGCATTTTTATAATGGTAAAATACATCTAGACTTAGCATAGCATTTAGCATAATTGATAGATTAACTCTATTTCTATTTTGTGCTTTCATAAATCCTTCCTAAAATGCATTAGGGACAAAGCTCCAAGTGCTTAGAGAGCACACCCACATCCCTCATAATCAGAGAAAATCAAACAATGCTTGAATGCATTTGTTTTGGCTCAATCCGAGGTGGCTTGGTTTCTATGTTTATGCTTTTAAACTAATATAAATGTTTAGATTAGTCTAACATTTTATTGTTTATGCCTTTCAAAATAGATAATAGATAAAGCGTAGCCTATAGTAGGTATTTCAATGATTTCATCTAAGGTGACTGGACCTTTACCATGTTTCTTCTTCTTTTTCTTCTCCCGTGTGTTGGATGTGGGGGGATTTCCCATAAGGTACTATAGCTTTAGTCTCTAGATTAGACTTTGGTTTCTCAGTGGAGACACTTTCCTCCTTGTCTTTCCATTTTACTATTCCCTCGGTCTGAGATCCTCGAGCTTCTGGCCTTGTACCAATTGTAGAATCATCTACATTTGTCTCAATTTTTTCTCCTTTATTTTTTGCCTCTTTTGTTTCATGCTCATTTGTCTCCTTGTTTTCTTATTCAACCTATCCTTTGGTGGTGTCCATTTTTTGGTTAGGTGTATGCTCCTTGGGTTTCTCTTGAGTAGCTATTTCTATGGCTTGCACCAAAATAGGTAAATTATTCGGTATATTTATTATAGCTACCTCAATTATTTTATCTACTTCCATGTTCTTAGAAGTAGTAACAGTAACATCTTTATCATCTTTGGAAAATTCATCAGGGTCTCCTTCAGTGATGTCTTTAATTATCACTTCATCATTCCTAGTTATGACTAGCTGCTCAGGAGTATCCTATATTTCTTCCTCGATATAGCCAGTAGGATAGAAGTCTTCTACATAAGTTTCATGATCTGGCTTCTTTATGTTAGATATATGTATAGGTTCTTCAGATGGGCTTGGTACAATAAGATCTTCATCATTTGAGTGTATATGTTTTCCAAAACATGTGACACTTTTCTCAGGGATAACTACAAGTGCAACTTCTTCTTCAGCCTTTGACTTCAAAATCTTTGTCCATAAAAATTTACTATCTTCATCAACATCTTCAATTTTTCCTTGTAATATTTTCAATACTCTTTCATTCATCAAAAATATATTGGCATATTGTTTCATTAAATTATTAATTTATGTTACAGATAATTAGGCATTGCCAAAATTAATGAGCATTCTCTCATTTCCTTCTCAATATGGAAGGCATAGGTCCATCTTGCTGATACCTTCTCATTTAGATCTTTGGGTATATAGTTAGAGAATTCAACTGGTAAAATTTTGAACTTAATCACCATGTTGATGATTAATTCCTCTAGTTTTTCTCAATCCTCGGTAGACATATGTAAATACGATTCATTTTAGGGTGACCTAGTCTACCTGTTTCCTTTATGTTGTTTTCTATTTCATCAATTGTTTGAGATTTATTTACAACTACTTTGAATTGACTAATATTATCTTCTTCATCAAAATCAATATCATCTTTACCTCTTATTAGCTTCCTCCTCTTCTTAGGTGGCTTTGTAGAGGCTTGAGTACCTCTCTTTTTCTTTTGGTAGGTCTTTGTCGGTGTTGGCCTTGTGATTTTGAAACATTCACGTTTTAAATGTGGGGAGACACCTATAGAGGATCTTGTCCTCACTAGTGTGGGGGTCTCATCCTATTTCCTCTTTCCTTTTGCCTTCACCGGTGTAGCTTGAATTTATTTTTCTAACTCAGTTTCTTCTTCATGTTCACTATTACCAATCAGTAGTTGTTCCCAAGTTGCTTCTTCAACCAGCTTCTAAGATTCTTCTTCATCTTCAAAACCTAATTATTTTTTCAAAATTTTGACCATTTTATCCTTTTTCCTTCCCATCTTCTCTACTACAAGACCCATTTTGATTATAGACTTGGCTTCTTCATAGGTTCCAAACCTAGTTATCTTCTTGTCTTTAGGCTCTTCAAGTAAAGCCTTTATTGATTTGGTGGCTTGGTTAATATCAATCTCATAATCCATCAGAGGTAGCCATGTAGTCCTCAGTTTGACTACCTTTATCAAAGTGGTGTCAGTTTCCACTAGAAATAAAATATCATCCTTATATTTCTTGACTAGTTATACATGAATCCTAGTTCTTTTCTACATTCTTTCCTTGAATTTACCAAAGTAATCATCCATTACTACATCAAAATTATATCCTAGATTCTTTATGAATTCACCTATTTATATGATGATTAGTTTGTTAACATCTTATTGCACATTACCGACTAATGGAAATGAATTTTGTAGATAGAAAAAGATACACACTAAAAGTGATCCAAACTTTAATGTGTTGGTCTTGGAAACACAAATAGTCCTCATATTTTCTTTGAGTTGCTTCAACATTAGCTCAGTGAGGTGTTAGAACATGCAAAAAATTTCATGGCCATAGTCTTTTTCCCCTGGTCTCTACAAGTTTTTCTAGCTCCCTAGTCCTTAAACCCTTGTAATGATTCAGAAACTAGCCGTTGAATTTCAAATTTTCAAATAGACCTTGTGTGTTTTCGAAACTCCTTGTTTGCCGGTCTTAGCTGCGTAGGTCCGAATTGATGGCGGGTCCCTTTTAAAATATTTTCCTAAGTCTTAGGTTCCCTGGCTGCTTTAATTTTTCCTAAGTCATGCCCTACAAGCTTTAATTTTTCTTAAGTCTTCGGCCTTAATTTTCTTGGGCCCGGTGTCAGAGGGGTGACAGTTGGCATGTCCTTATTGGCTATCACATGGCCGCATGTCAGACTTTTCTAACATGCAATCATGCAATCACTTGCCATGTGTCCGCATAGGTCCTGGCTCTTCACAGTTGGTGGTTGTTGTTCCGTGGTCTCGGAGGCAGTGATGTGGCAGCTTTGGGTTGGCTGTCGCATGATCACATAGCCTAGTTTTTGGCTATGCGATCATGTGACCGGTTGACATGTGTCCATGGTAGTGTGGTGTCATTTCATCGGTGGGCCCGGGAGATGTAGAGAAGTGGGTGATGTGGTGGTCTCATGGCCTTGTCACATGATCGCAAGGGCCATTTCCATAGCTTGTGATCATGCGACAGGGTGCCACGTGTGCTGGGGCCTGTCTGCAGTTGTTTGGTGGTCCCATTGGTAGGTGAGGTCATGGTGATCTTTGGTTGGTACGTGCTGGTAGTTGATAAGGTTTGAACATGGGCCCAGGTGGGGTCTAAGGTTTTGGTAGTCCAAACAAAAGGTTTTGGCAGTGGCGATAAAGTGTTGTCTTGTCGCGCATTCACGAAAGGATTTGGTAATTCTCCAGATTGACTAGTGACTTGGTGAATAATAGTCGCGTAATCATTAGATTTTTAGTGAAAGGCATTAGGTGTCTCACGAATTGGTGGAGGTCTTTGTCGCCAGTTCCCTAGATTTAACCAAGCACTATTTTAAAAGGAAAAGTAAGCCCGCAAGATAGAATTAATCAAATGGTCATGACTTAAAGATAATAGAGATTCAAATGAGGACCGCTGATTTGTCTATGGTGCCATGAGGTAACCATTAGGATTCAAATTCAAACTTTATAGAGGGTTTCAAGCAAGGAAGTACCCAAAATTCAATTTTTGAGCGGCAAGAGTGGGTGGAATTGATAGCCAAGTGTTGCATTGTGGTCTAGGTTGCCATGGTAGTTGTAGAAGAATGTCTTGCCATAGGAGAATAAATGATTCAGTACCCTGAAGCATGTTGCAAGGGTCATTTTGGCCTGATTTCTTAGGGTCTAATGATGATTTGGTACTTGGACCAGTATAGGGCTAGTTAGCTATTAGTTTTCAACTGTTTGAGCTTGCATGTGGCGGCCTGATCCTGTTCTTGTCTGTGTTAATTTCTTGGTGGGGTTAGGTGGATTTGAATCTTGATTTCAAATGATCATTATGCTTGTATTGTAACCCTGGTATAAAGGGATTTTCATGATCATTTTGTAGCATTGGGAGTTTGGTATTCAAACTTTTTCGGTTGTGAGTCCTTTGCCCAGTCTGAATTGTAATGATCTGACTTAGTTTTTGTTGGCAATTGAATGAAAGTTGTAGGACTAAGCTGTAGTTTGTGTTGCCACACTTTTCACCCCCTAACCATGCTGTAAAAAGGAAGTATTTGATGTCAAGTCAGAGTTAGTCATGTTTGAGTCTAAGTCTAGGTTTCCTTTAGGATAGGTTGTCCTTGTTGGGTTTCCCTACCATTGCCTTCTTCTTTTCAAGCTGGGTGGGTTATTTGGAAGTCTTGTCATAATGGGTAGGTGATAGACCCCAACCTGGCAAGGATATCATGCTCCAATTGATGATCTTTTCAGCAAGTGGAATGATGTTTGGGAGTAATAAGTTTTAGGCATTCAAAAGAACCATGAGAAGATTCTTCATGTGAGGGATGCAATGATAGAGCCAGCATTAAATCATTCAGATTTTACTCTATATAGCAGTGTGTTTTCTGCCTTTGGGCCTAAAAACCTAGTGTGTTTTTGACCTTCTCTCTGAAGGTTCAGGATGTTTTTGACTTGCGGTTTGAAAGTTCTCTATGTTTTCAATCTTTAGTTTGAAAACCCTCTATGTTTTCAACCTTCAAGTGCGCAACTCTGACCAAGTGGGTCCCAATTTCTAGCATCACCGCGGGGCCAGTCAGTAGTCAAGAAAACAACAAACCGTCAGCGGTCATAGTTAAAATAGTGAAAATAGTTTGCGGTGGTAGATAACACTTCATGGTTGGTCACATGATCACATAGGCCTTCTTGGCCACATGTGATCATGTGACAAATGGTCAAATAGAGGCTTTCAATTCCGGTGGTGGGTCCTTGGGTGGTGACTTGTCTGATTTTCATTGGCCGGTGGGGTAATACATTGACAGTGGAGGTTCGGGTGGAAAGAAAAGTCAAAGATTGGAAAGATTAAATAAATGTGCCAACAGTGCAACCCGCGTACCTCAATAGTGGAGTCCACATGTACTAATGATGAAATGGTCACATGGTCACAAGAATTAAACAAATACTATGTGATCATGCAAAAAGTAAAAAGCACAGATTAGTGGGCCTTGTTTCTCAGTGGGACCTGAGTCATGACATAGCGGGAATCCACATGCACCAATCATAAAATGGTCGCATGATCACATAAATAAAATAACACCTATGCGATCATGTGACAACGTAAGTCACCGACGATTTTTAATGGTAAAACAAGATCCTTCCACATGTCCAAGGCAGAGGCCACACTTCATCAAAATGCATCTGATAGTCCTCGCAAAAGCGTAACCCCTCCCAAATGCTTTTGAGATCATGCAAGATGTGTACACATGTCTCTGGGTGGGGCCAAAAGAGTTTGATCAAGATTCCATATCGACGGTTCCCGCTTTGTCGCTAAGCCATGGGAGATTCATTGAGATCATGCGAGATGCGTACACATGTCTCTCAATGGGTCCAAAGGCATCTATATCAGGAAGCTCTCTGAAAGACAATCAATGATCCCCGTGAGCCAATCATAGTGCGGTCGCATGATTGCATGGATTAAAATATTACCATGAGATCATGCGATAAGGCAAAAAGGGAACCTATGTACGTTAACAATGCAAATGCGATAAAAATATAATATAAGTATATTTAAAGTTGTCACATGATTGCAAGAGTTGAAAAAGAGTCATGCGATCATGTGACAAGACTGTAAGTTAGCGGAACAAGAAGATGAGTGCATCTCAATAGAACACAAAGTCATGAGATCATGCTGAATGTTTTAAAGCATCTGAAGGAGAGGATCAATGCCAGTTGAAGATCGGGTTAATTATTCTGCCTGAATTTGAATGATGACTTGACTCCAAGAAGCCCAATGGATTTGGCTTAAAAAGGAGATGAAGAGTCTCATAGTGACTTTTCAAGTTCTCAGATTGGAAGAGTTTGTCTCTTTATGCTTTGTCTCTTTGTATTCAAAGGAGAGGGAAGGTCATTGGCTCCTATGAGCTTAATGTATTGTAAAATCTATATATTCTGTAGGGAGATTTAGTATGGGGGTTGGAAAAATGGATATTGGAGCAAAAGTGATTCCATTTACTGAGCTTTATTTCTGGTTTTGTTCCATTTTAGTTAATCATCTATATTTGAATAGAAAGGATAGTTATGTATGGAGCTGTGATTACATATTGAATTCCATTTCATGTCTGTGGTTGCAGTAAGAAATTCCATTTTCTTGTCATATGTAACTCTTCTCCTATTCATCCTGTTTGTTAGATTTAGTCTAGATAGAAAGTACAATTGTGTATGAAGCTGTGATTTTCACTTGGATTGCATTTCATGTCAGAGGTTGCAGTGAGGGAAATTCCATTTATTATTCGTATATGATTCTGCTCCTGTTCTCTCTAAGTAGAATTTGCATGATTAGAGTAGTTAGATTAAAGTTAGGAGATATAATATATACCCTTGCCTGAATTGTTTGTGTCTATGAGCAATTTGGTTAAAACACATCAGATACAACCTGGTGATCAGTTTAAAAACATATTCATTGAACACCATACACAATCAGGGAGCTATACCTGTTAATTCGGAGGGCAGTGATTGAAGATATACACTGACCCAATTGTTGGTAACATCCTTTTGTTCTCTTACCTTGGGTGATTTGGGAGTCAAATATTGAAAATCTTAGAAGAGGACAAACTGTTAACCAATAGTTTTTGGCGACTCTGCTAGGGAGGACTTTAGAAAGAAGGAAAAATTAAAAGTTTTTCTCAAAATTTTAGGCACCCTGGATTCCAAGTTTACCAAGAGTGCGAAATAGAAGGGAAAGATTGATCTGGTCTATGAAGAACTCAAAGCGGTCAATTTCCCTATCCTTGAAGATATTTTCAGGAAAGGAAGAACAAAGGCAAGGGAAACTAAAAATAAGAATCTTGCTGATTTTCAATCATCTACAGTATTTCCTTTGAGACCAAAAAGAAGCAATTCTTTTTCTCCTCCTATTGGTAGAATTACTATAATTCATTGTTATTGCACGGTATTGCACTTCCCCTCTCAGTTTCAATTCAGGTGGTTGCACAAAATACAAGGTTAGCAACTATGGTTGTTCCTTGGGGAAATGCTATTGGGCCATTGAATCTTACAGCAAATCATGACTTGCCAAAGGCCTCCAGAAAGAATTTCCCTAGATTCAATGGTGATGGCTCAGTGTCATCTGAACAACTTCTAAGTGCTTTCCAGAAAGCATGTAGTGTGGTGAATCCTCAGCATGAGGATGTTGCAGTCAGGATGTTTGTGGATACTTTGGTGGATGATGCAGCAGATTGGTTCCAGGATTTACCCACAGGCTGTATTACTAGTTGGAATGCCATGAAACAAAGATTTGAAGGAAGATACAAGAGCACTGAAGATGCTCAGGTTCTCTTGTTACAATTAGCCCAAATTAAGAAAGAACCATCCATCTCTATGAGAGATTTTAATGCAAAATTTAATAAACTTATTAAAAAGATACCAACTGCTAGTGCTCCAATAGGAGACAATTAGAAAACTTTCTACATTAGTTCTATGCCTCCTAAACTTGGTTATCAACTAAGAAGGGCTAATGTGGCCACTTTACAAGCCACAAAAACTCTTGCAGTAGAGATGGAGGATGACATGATAGCTTCTGGGAAATGGAAGAAAGAGTATCATACTGGATCTTCAAGCAATACAACAAGTACTTCAAACAGTACTAAGGCTATGTTACAAAAGTTGTCCAATGAGATGATTACATTAAAGAAACAAGTTGCTAGACTAGCTCATTCATTATATCAGCCTTATCAAGAAGGACCAAGATATCAAGGTGGAAATAAGAACTTGCAGCTCCCTGCCCCTCAGCAAAGATTAGCTATTGAAGCTCCTCCTAAAGGTTAGACTTCTTGTGCCTTTCATCTTAGAGCAGATCATGATGGTAATACCTATGAAGACATGATCAGATATTTACAAATGAGAGGAGAAGAAGTGCAAAGAATTGAATATCCGAAAGATGATGATGATCATGCTCCTCATGGTGACTCTGTAAATTTGTATTGTGAGTATGAATCAGATTCAGAAAATGGAGGAAATTGTTTTGCCACCTTGGAAGGACCTCAGCTGACTGTGATGACTAGAGGTCAGAAAAATAAAGGTTAGGTTCCCAATGCTACTCCTATCAAGAATCAAGTACCTTCCCACAAGGCAGATATGAATGATAATTCAGCATCAAGTTCTTCACAAAAAGAGAAAAAAGATAAGTTGTCTCACTCTTTTGATATTATTCAATTTTGTGAAGAAAGTAAAATTCAAATATCCCCTATAGATTATTTGAAATCACATCCTAACCAACTCCAAAGATTGATAGATTACTGTAAAAATGGAGGAAATATTCTTGTCAATTCTAATGTTAGTGATAAAAGACAAATTAATACCAATGAAGGGAATCCACAAGATGAAGATCTCTCAATTCCTAGGCTATTCCAAGAGAAGGAATCTATGATCCATGCTACTTGTTCAGATTTGAAACCAGAGCCTTTTTATGTGTCTCTTTTTATTAATGGCAACAGATTAAGTAATTGCATCATAGACTCTGGAGCATCAGATAATGTAATGCTTGCACCAGTTGCTAAATCCCTAGGGTTGCCTTTGACCAAATTCTTTGGTAAATGTTATTCTATGGATGCTAAGCAAGTGCCTTTAATTGGTCAAATCAAAGATGCTCAAGTTGCCTTAGCTGCCTATCCCTCTAAAAGATTGAAGCTCACAATCCTTGTTGCTAATATCCCTGAGAGTTATGGAATGCTTCTTAGTAGAAGTTTCTACAAAGACTTGGGAGGAGAAATCAAGTTAGATTGGACATCTGCCTATATTCAAGTAGGAGATAAAAGCTGAAGTTGGAACCGGAAGGAAAAGCAAAATTCACTGTATTAAAGTCAGATGATCCTAGGTCACAAATTCTTTATCAAGAAATGCAATTTGGAAACTATATGATATCCTATAATGGCCCTGATGTTCAAGAAGAGATAGAAGAAGCAAAAACTAAGCAATTATGGACATTAGAGTTTGATGGAAGTTGTGCCAAGGCTGGTTCAGGTGCTGGAATAGTTTTGATGGCCCCTAATGGAGAAATTACTTTCCTGGCTTATAAATTGAATTTTAAAAATACCAATAATACTAGAGAATATGAGGCCCTTCTCCTTGGTATAGAGGCAGCTAAACAAAAAGGAGTTAAATTGCTCAAAGTTCAAGGGGATGCTGAATTGGTGGTGAGACAAGTAAGAAATTAGTACTCTATGAAAAATAATAGATTGAAAAATTATAGAAATAAAGTATGGGATGAAATAGAAAGCCTAGATGCCTTTTCAATAATTTCAGTCCCAAGAGATCAAAATTCCAGGGTTGATTCTCTAGCAGTTTCTGCATCTCTACTCTTGCCTCATCCTGACTTCATGAATCAAGTATATAGAATGGAGGTCCTATTCAGACCTAAGGTGCCTGATAATGAAGAATCTTGGAAAGTATTTGAAGATGACAAGCATATTCATTAGTTTCTAGAAGGAATAGGCCCCTTTGCCAATATGTGTTTTGAAAATGACAAAGAAGAGCAGTCACCAATTGATGAAGAAGAATTAAAATCAGGTATCATTCAATTGAAAGAAAATGGAATTCCTTCTCATTTTGTGTCACTAGAAAAACTCTTTGATAAACATGATGCCTATATAAGGAGAGAGAGAGATAAGAAAGAAAAAACTTGTGGAGAATTTGATGGGATCAATATAGGAACTGAGGATAGTCCTAAAATGATCAACATTGGAAAATGCTGCACTCTTGAGGAAAGAACGAAAAATTAGAGAATTGTTGATTGAATTCCAAGATGTTTTTTCTTGGAGCTATGAGGATTTAAAGAATTTTATGAATGGAAAATTCAGGCATACTATCCCTCTTAAATCTGGAGCATCACCTGTCAAACAAAAATAGAGAAATTATAATCCTCTGGTGGAAGGGGCAATTTTCAAAGAAATAGATAAAATGTTGAAAGCTAAGATCATTTATCCCATCCATCATTCCACTTGGGTAGCAAACATTGTTCCTGTGAGGAAAAAGAATGGAGAAATAAGGATTTGTGTTGATTTTAGAAATCTGAACCAAGCTTCCCTCAAGGATAACTATGCTCTACCAAACATGGATCATTTCTTGCAAACTGTTGCAGGGTCAGAGATGATGTCCATGTTAGATGGTTTTTTAGGATATAATCAGATACAAGTAGATGAAGCAGATAAGTATAAAATAGCTTTCACAACACCATGGGGCACATTTTCTTATAATAGAATGCCTTTTGGGTTAATTAATGCAGGTGAAACCTTTCAAAGGGCTATGGATTTATCTTTTGGTGATCTTAAAAATAAAATTATTGTGATCTACCTTGATGACTTGACTATTTTCTCCAAGAAGAGGAAAGATCACCTAGGAGATCTGACCAAGGTTCTGCAAAGATGTAGAGATCAAGGCATATCCTTGAACCCAAAGAAATCAGTGTTTTATGTCACTGAAGGTAAGCTTCTTGGTCACATTGTTTCTCAAGGAGTCAAAATTGATCCTGATAGAGTTAAAGCCATTCAACAATTAAGTTTACCTTTGAGTAAGACTAGTGTTAAATCCTTTTTTGGACAAGTGAATTTTCTGAGAAGATTTGTACTTGATTTTTCTGAGATTGTGCAAAGCATATGTTAGTGTTTGAACCTGCAGATTAATCAAATACTCAAATAATCCCAATGGCTGTAACCTAGCAAGTTACAAACTACTAAGGTGTTAAGGTTAAAACCTTCTTCACTTCGAGTAATACATACTCAGGCGGGTGTACCTCTATCAATTCGATGTTCAGCTGAGCTATGAATTGAGAATTAGCTCCTTCACTGTTCTGTTATTGCTTTCAAAACCCGAATCAATAAGTTGCTAAAACTCTGAGTATAGCCCAAATCATCCTGATACACAACATCATGATATAGACTATAAAAACAGCAACACAATACAATGGCTTAAGGATATTCATCCTTCTTCCTTTTAGAGTTAAACTCAGGGAAGGGTTAACCTCGTTTATTGCTTCTACAAAGAACTGAAATACATATTTATGAACTTGTCATAATATGACTCAAGTCTGGAAATTATGCATATAAAGTAAAATGTCAATCAATTATATTTTTGGATGGTAAACGAATGTAAGTGGATCTTAAAACCAGTCCCTTATCCGCTGGGCATCAGAGTCGAACTCTACCTTCGCATATATCTATTAAAACGAATACAATGAAACTCCAATAACATGCCTAACATATCATTGTTTCCATTCCTAAACCTGTCATCAAATCTACATATAGATATTCAATTCCCAGAGACCTCCCCTAAGATTTTACTCTTTCCTTGAAAGATACTTAAGCTTAACCCCTACATTCACCTTGTGAAAGATGTATTTAAACTGTCTTACAATTTAAATGCATAAAGAAACTAAAACATTCCACACGCAAAGACAATCAGATTGTAGTAACAGAACTCCAGTGTATTTGTATTAATTGATAAAATGCATTCGTACAATTTTCCTTGATTTCATAGAAAATCAGGTTCTATATTTCAGACCTCTCTTTTACAAAATATTTTCCAACCTCGATCAACAATAGGAACCGACTATTTATACTAATCAACCATCCTGGAATCCTCGAAAGGATGCAACAAGCTTTGGATGGCTGATAGAAAATTGCGCTAGAAAACAAAAGAAAATACAAACAGAAAGATATTTAATCAAAGACAGCAAGGCGTATTTTCAGTTCTGAACGACTTCCGCAGCTGGCACCTTTGTTTGTAGATATTTTCAGAGCAGTTACCAAGTTTGTCATATGAATGATGACCGCCATTACAGGCTAACTTACATCATTCTCTGTTTGAACACGCTCTCCCTCAAATTCTGGATCAGGTGCCAAGTGCGATCTATTCTTCTTCCTCCTCCGTCAGCTGGATGACCGGTTTCTTCTTCTTCTTTGTGATTAGCTTTTCCCAAGCTACCACATCATCATCAGATGGCCAATTGTAGCTCTACAGCTCTTGTAACAAGTTGACTTGCCGTTCCCATGTAGAATCAGTTACATTTTTAACTTCTGATATAAACTTGATACAATCACTTTCAACTTTGAATAAACTATCAATTATATTGTTAGTTCCTTCTACGTCCAAAGCCTTATTGTCTTTTAGGAAGGCATCTTGATTGATGACCAACTGACCCATTGACAGCTTCCAATCTTCCAGCTTAACCACATTTCCATTGTCATCATCTACTGGGGGCAGATACTTGCTATAATCTTTATCAAACATGGCTAACTTATCCTTTATTTGGTTTGATTTTCCTTTAAAAAACTTTGACGCTGCACTTATCAGGCCAATCCTTTCAAACACATCAGTTACTACGTTTGGGATATCAGGCCTGTGTTCTTGTAAACTGTCAAGCTTATCAAACAATAAATTCCTCCCAGACCAAATACTATAGAGTGGTTCCAAGGTGGCCAAATAGTCATTCACCTTTTGATTGGTCTGATGTAACAGGCTGACTGATTTATGAACTGCATCCATCCTGTCCTTTATTTTGTCCTGCCTGTACTGCACTATTTTGGCTATAGTGTCCAGGGATGCATCCAATTTTACCTTTTCCAAATCTTCAGCAGGTCCCTCAATTGCCTCCAAATTTACCTAAACAGGTACCTCAACTTGCAAAGGAGGAGGAGGAATTATTTGTGAGGCTTCCTCAAGTTTGGCATTTATTTCTGCCAGCTCATCTTCCAACTGTTTGATCCTCATCATTTTCAGATCTCTGTCCTTGGCTACCATGCTTGAACTCTCAAACAATTTGGCATATCTTTCTGACAGCTGAGCTGTCTTGGCTTCATTCAGATTAGCCCAATGAGTTACTGCCTTGGAGACCTCAAGGTCTGTTGTATTTTGTATAGTCCATATAATCTTATTCCCCTCCATCTTATCCTCTATACTCAATAGAGATGGCTTCTGAGTTTTGGGAGCCATGGACCACATTGCAACAGCCTGGGACTTAGGGTCATAGCCACTTCCTCTAATCATGTCACCAATGTGAACTTCATATGAGAGGCTACCCTCTGGTTGCTTTCTCAATTGATCAATGAGGAATGCAGAAGTCAGATCCCATCCTGGGGTTAACAACATTCCACTTGATTTAACCAAATCTCTGGCTTCGTCCACTGTGATGGGATCAAGGCTAGGATCATATGAAGCAAGAGCTCTCAAAGTTTCTTCACTTGGCTCCATACCTTCAGGCAGAGCTTTCTTCACTTCTTGCTGCTTGTTCCAAATGAGAAAACTCTTGAATTCATCAGTCTTAATGAACTGATCATCACTCAAGAATTCCTCTTGATAGACTTCTCTGATATCCTTCTCTAACCATAAGGATTTTTCTCTATCTTCTTGCTTAGTGACTATCTTCTTGCCTGCTCTTATTGCTTTCCTCAATTGATGATGATATGGCCTATCACCTGGTACAAGAGCAGATGCTCTGTCAATTTCCCTTCTTTGCCTCACATGCCTTGAAGGTTCACCTTCCTCAAGCCTCTGTCTCTTCAATGGTGGCTCTGAGATATCCTGCATTTCTGGTTGATCTTGAGTAAGATCAACAACTGGTGGTCTCTCAACCTGTGGAGGACTATCTTCTTCTTGTGACTCATCAGTGAATTCTTCCTCATCAGAAGATGAATAATCTTTCTTCTTCTTCTTCTCTGGCTCATTCTGATCAATCAAGCCTTCCAATTGATTTGCCAAGGTGTCATACTTTTCAATCATCCCATCAATCCTCTTCAAATAAGGAAGATCAAGGAAAAAACCCTCAAAAGGAATTTGAGATGCCTTCAACTGGTTGGACAAATCTACTAAATCAAAAAATCTGTACCATCTCCTTTTAACTTCATCTTCATCTAAGATGTTTCTGATCACATCTTCTTCATCCAAACCTTCATGCTCTTTAATCACACCAATGTTTGGGATGTAAGTCATCCTGGCAGTCTTGATGAAATCCTCAGGATCTATGTGCCTACAAGCACCAGTAACCATTTTGAATTGTTGTAGCCAGGCACTGATTTGAGGAAAAGCCCTCTTTCCTATCAGGAAATCACCTACCTTGAATTGCCTAGGTGTGAACGTACCCTTTCTGTGAGGGGCCAGGAGCTCTTTATCTGTACACATAAGCTGCCAAACAAATTCCAAACAAGCCAACCTTAGAGGCACATATTTTGGCAATAAATGTGGGGGTTGGGGACAGCCATAAACTCTGATGATTGTGGAATTATCTCCCAAGTAGAAATCACCCCAATTGTGATTTCCATCCCACTTATCCACATACTGCAGTGGTCTTAAAAGCCTGAGGACTCTAGGAGATAACCTAGTGACATTGATACCCAACATCCTGATAATAGGATAAATAATGAAATTCTCAAAAACACAAAAATCTGCCTCATTAGATGTAGAATTCCATATTCTCACCCACAACTGCACTAGGTTGTGCTGATCCTTGAAACTGAACCTTGGTTTCAACATGTTTGCATCAAAACTGTTGATGTTGAAAAATAGAATCAAATGCATTAATAGAGAATAATGCATGAACTCAATAGGGCTTTTACTTTCCTGGACAGACATTAGCCCCTGATGCATCCTATCGATCACATACTCGATGTAATCATAATCAGTGTTTACCAAAGGATTTTGAATATCCAGGATGATCATCAGCAAGTCAGCTGGTAAAAATTCTGCATTCCCATCCATTCCCAAAACTCTACATAATGCATAACAAGTATATCTCATATAATGATGAAGGGATTTGAACTGGTATGGGGCATTCATGTTAGCAGGAAGGGGGGCTATATATTTGTCCTGTTTTGGCATATGCTTAACCAATTGGTTTTTTACTGACCCTACATTGCTTCTATATCTTGCCTTTTCTTTGTTCAAATCAATCTCAGTGGAAAAGGACGTGTAAAGACCAAAAGCTTTCATAAAGGATCCCCTATCAAGAGTAACTAAGGGTGATTGGTCTTCTTTTCTGATTGTCCTTGAGATAGGGTCATATCTTCTGGCTAGGGCAACAATTAAATCAATATCTAGGAAAACGTCAGGGACAACCATTTTTCCTAGTCCTAGCACCCAACCATTACATACAGGAACATGCTTATTTCTATTGCCGTAAAAGAAATTGAAAATGGTGTAACCTGTGAATTCCTGAGTGATTGGGTCTCTACACCGTTCCAAAAGATCTTGAAACATGTCATCAGTAGCCCTCTTGTTCTGACTGGAGCCCGGCAACAGTTTCAGGAATTCATCTGAAAAATTAGGCTTATTCTTGTCCTCACCAGCTTTGGACTTGGCTTCACCACTGGAAGACGCTGCACTCTTCTCAGGTTGACTCATCTTTGCTACAGGAACACCTTCAATTCTCTGTATCTCAAATGCTTTTATGCTCGAAAATGCTCTGGATAGACAAAAACTCTCAATGACTGAAACTTGAACAAATAACAACGAGCTTCCACTTATTTATCGATATGAATCCAAGGTGTGCAACTACCACAGTTAATGCAAATCTCCTTAATGGATCCCATATTCAATTTCATGTACCCCCAGATTTCAAATTTCGAGCTCGCCATGTCCGGATGTTGACAGATAGATTAAACTACTTGAAAACAAGGTGAAGAGGGAATGATCAGGATTCTGTACTTTTAAACTATTTGCGTCATGCAATCTTTCTTCTTGAAGCTGATTTGATGGCTTACTGGTTTTATGTCCATATCAACAAAGTACTTTATCTATGTGGCAACGGTCCTTTTTTCTTTTTCCTTTATGACCTTTTTCATCTGAGCTCATTTAGCGAACCAGCGACTGATGGCTTCTCTTGATCGCTGAATAAAATGCTAACCCTAGCTATCAACCGGAGAACTGGCGACTGCTGGCTTCGCTAGTTCTCTGAATTTTTGTTTGACCTTGGTTCACATCTGGAGAACTAGCGACTATTAGCTTCGCGGGTTCTCAGAATCCTATCCTTAACCATCCAAGCATTTCACGAATCAGCGAACAAAGGGTTCCCACTTACACAGTTAACCTGCAATTACCATTTGGCGAACTAGCGAACAAAACTATCTCCCATTCTCTTAATGTTATGACTGATGGTCAATTTTCCTGGAGATCTAGCGAACAAAGGGTTCGCGCATTTGCTGAGAGATATACTTAACCGCTTGACTGTCTGGAGAACTGGCGAACACTGCCTTCGCTGATTCGTGAAATGATTTAACTTAATCATCACTTTATACCAAGATTCCAGATTGACCGTTGATCTTCATCAATCGAATGGCTATCGCTAGTTCTCTGAATAACAAAACCCTTGACCATTTTATTCCGAGAATCAGCGAACAAAGCCATTCGCTAGTTCTCCAAATACTCTATATCAATGACAATTTCATTTCGAGAATAAGCGATTGAAGCCTTACCACTTATCATCCATTGATTCGCTTATTCGCCAGATTGCTTTAACCTTTACCTTTTTATTAAGAGAACTAGCGACCATTGGCTTCGCTGAATCGCTGAATGGTTTAGCATATCACCAACTTATTCCGAGAATCAGTGAACAAAGAAAACTTATCTCCGCTGAAATCCTTTTGGGCCAACCATCAGAACCGCCAAATTTAGAGGCTAGCATTATTTTCATTTAGTCACTCATTCGCCAGATCAAATATGCAGGACCCACAGGTATCTTGAGATTAAAACAGGGCCGTTGATCTTGAAAGCAATCCACGGTATTCGCTAATTCTCTGAAAATCACAACCCTTGACCGCCAGATTCTGAGAACAAGCAAACAAAGAGCATTCGCTGAATCGCTAGATTGTTTCAAAAGACCGCCAAGTATTGCGAGAACTGGAGATAACCGCCATTCGCTAGTTCTCGGAAAAGAAAATGAAACTGCCGAAACACTTGGAGACTTAGCGAACAAAGGGTTAGATGCTTGGCTTTAATGCATTCGCCAATTCGCTGGATGTTTGGGATAACCGCTGGAGGATCTAGAGAACTGGCGACTGATATTAATAATGAACATGAACATGACTCATTCGCCGAATCGCTAAGTGGTTTTGACCTTTGATAATACATTTCCTGATTCAGCGAACACTAGGGGCAAATATGCATGTGCACAAATAGCAACTTAAGTGATTTAAAGGTAACCAAGAAAAAGAAACTAGAAAGCCACATGAAGTTTGGAAACGAAAGGAAACATTTTGGAAGACAAAACCTAGGGTAAGGGTTTTCCTGAACATGTCAAGACCATTTTCACGACACTTTACAAACCCTAGTCCAGGAGAAACACTGGCATGGAGACCTAAACCATGAATTTGACTTCAAACCTCGAAAAATTTTAGGATACCCAACAGTGGCTCCATCTGAGGATGCTTGATTGTAAGATCAAGGAAAGAAACCATGAATCTCTGGGAGGCAGACCACAAAACCTGAACCTAAAACAATAAGCAAACACACCTATACATATAATACAAGCCTACTGTGCATGGAAAAAGAACTTTCAACTGAAGAAAAATTTCAAGAATTGTCCATGCACTGGCAATTCTTGCTCTTCACCATCCATACCTTGCAAAAAATAGGAATCTTTGCCATGAATCTGACGAACAATGAAGGGACCCATCCATAAGGACTCAAATTTTTTATGCTTCCCCTTGTCTTCAAATCTGGCATTCCATTGAAGAACCATGTCACCAGGCTGAAATTTTCTTACAGTAGCCCTTTTATCGAAAAGATACTTCATTTTTTGCTGCAGTTTAATGTTGCTTTTCTGCCCTTCCCTTCTCATCTCATCCAACTCAATCAGCTGAACCATCCTATCTTGCAGTGGGTTGCTGATTTCAATATCTTCTTCTTGCATAAACTTGTAGATGGGAAGGAAATTATTGATTGGCAATCTTGTCTTTGCACCATAGACCATTTCAAAAGGGGATTTCCCTGTGGCCTTTTTCTCAGAAATTCTATCAGCCCATAGTGCTAACTTTAATTTCTCATGCCAACCTCTCTTGTTCTTTTCCAAGGTCTTCTTGAGAATTTGCAATATGCTCTTATTGCTAGACTCAGCTTGTCCATTGGCCTGTGGGTGATATGGGCTTGAATAAGACAAGATAACTCCCATTTCATCACAAAAATTAGTAATTTCCTGAGACCTAAAACTCATTGCATTGTCTACAACCAATTTGATTGGGACACCAAATCTTGTGATTATGTTGTTCATCAGGAAATCAATCACCACAGCACTTGTTGCTCCTCTAGTGGGAATAGCTTCTATCCACTTGGTGAAGTAATCAGTAGCCACCAAAATGTGACTATGTCTTCCACTGGACTTTTCAGAGAACTCTCCAATAAAATCCATACCCCACATTGCAAAAGGGGCTTCTGCAACAACTGGATTTAACAACAATGCACCTGAAAATTTTAGTTTCTTTGAGAACCTTTGACAAGGTTCACACTTTCTAACATAAGAGTGGGTGTCTTTAAACAATACAGGCCAATAATATCCTGCCCTCAAAATTTTATGAGCTGTTGATCGAGCAGAATAATGCCCTCCACACATTCCAGAATGCATTTCTTTTAGCACCTTCTCTGATTGATGTTCATCCAAACAGAAGAGTAAAATGCCATCATTGTCTTTCCAGTATAAATCACCTTGAATGAGGACATATCTTTGAGCCTGTAATCTCAAGCTTCTTCTCTGATTATCATTCAATTCAGGTGGACATTTAGCATTTTTAATAAAATAAACAAGATCCTTGTACCAGGGTTGCATCTCAATACTAGTAACTGTATCAACATTAGCAGCAACATTATTGATCTGGACAAGGTCCATGTTTTCCTCAGTCATCAACTTAGCTAGTCCCAATCCTCTTACTAATTTGGTAATGTGAATCTCAAGGTCAAACTCTTGAATCCTGTTTATCCATTTACATCTTTTTCCTGTAACTTCACTCTGTATCAAAATATCCTTTACTGCAGCATGGGGTACATAAGCATTAACCTTTGCACAAACCAAATACGGTCTGAAAGCCTTGACTGCTTTCACAAGTGCATAAGCTTGCTTTTCCATTATTTCATAATTTAATTCAGCAGATTGTAAAGACTTGCTGAAAAAAGCTATAGGATGTTCATATCCTTCTGGATCTTTTTGCAGAAGGACAGCTGCAATAGTATGGAAAGATGCAAAAGAAAACAGGGAAAAAGGTTTCAAATAGTCAGGTGATACCAAAACAGGAGCTTCTTGAATTGTTTGTTTGATTTTTTCAAAAGCTTGCTGAGCTTCCAGGTTCCATTCAAATTTCATTCCCTTTTTAAGGAACTTAACTATTGGCTTGACCAACTCAGCAAAGTTGGCAATGAATCTTCTCACAAAATTTATTTGCCCCAAGAATGATTGCACACCCTTTATATTCTTTGGTGGAGGGACCCTTTTGATGGCTTCCACTCTTTCAGGATCAATCCTGACTCCTTCTTTTGATACTATGTGTCCCAGTAGCTTTCCTTCTGTCACTGCAAATTGACATTTCCTGGGATTCAAGGACACACCAAACTCTAAGGCCTTGAGAAAAATCCTTTCCAAATGAGAACAATGATCATCAGCCCTTTTGGAAAAAGCAGTGAGATCATCTTGATACACTACCATTAAGACATTGATTATTTCTTTGAAAGCAACATCCATGGCTCTCTGAAAAGTTGCCCCAGCATTTTTTAAACCAAAAGGCATGCGAACATATACATAAGTTCCCCAAGGAGTTGTAAAGGCTATCTTGAATTGTTCTGATTCTTTGACCAGCACTTGGTTATACCCTGAGAAACCATCCATCATTGATAGGAGTTCACATCCAGTCACCCTATGCAGCATGGCCTCCATATTAGGCAATCCATAATTATCCTTGAGTGATGCCACATTTAGGTTCCTAAAATCAACACAAAGCCGAATGTCACCATTCTTCTTCCTCACTGGTACAAGGTTTGAAACCCAAGTTGAGTGCCTAATTGGTTCAATAATACCAGCATCTCTCAGTTTTGTCAACTCAACTTGCATTTTGGTGGCCAGTAAAGGATTAATGGGTCTCTGCTTTTGTCTAAAGGGTGTGGTTTCCTCCTTTAGAGGAACTTATTGCTGGAATAAATCAGCCCTATAAGCTTTGAGGTCATCATATGACCAGGCAAACACATGTTTATACTTTTTCAATAGTCTGATCAAGTTGCCTCTGATCTCCCTGCTCAATTTCTTCCCAATGTATACCATTTGTGGGGAATTTTCTGATCCTAGGTTTATCTCCTCTAAGTCTTCCAATTTTGCATTAGACTTTTGGGACAGACAACCATCATTTATTTTAAACATTCCCTCCAATTCCACTAGTCCTTTGGGTATATGATTAGAAAGTAATTGGACTATTTCATTTCCCATGATGCATTCTTTTCCTTCAATACATTCCTGTACCTCATTGAAATCTATCTGTTGACCATCATATTGATCCAGGCCTTGAAGGAATCTAAGGATATCAAGATCATCCTCAAAAACTTGCCAATTGTACACATTGTCAGGAACTGCAGGCCTAGTTTTAGTTTCCAACATGGAAACACCAGAGAGGGTGATATCATTGTTTTTTAAAGCAACATTAGCAAGAAAGTCTGCCATGATGTTATTTGACCTTTCTACCCAGAGCAGATTAAAAGCTTCAAAAAATTCTAATCTATCCCAGACAGCATGCTTATATAACTTGAGTTTCTCATCCTTAGAAGCATATTGGGATCTTACTTGGGCTACAATCAATTGGGAATCACCATGAACTTTTAAACATTTAATACCATGCTTTATGGCTACATCTAATCCCAAGATCAGGGCCTCATATTCAGCAGTATTATTTGTACAACTGAAAGTCAACAAGAAGGAGTACTTGAAAGTATTACCTGATGGGGAAATGAAAACAACACCAGCTCCTGATCCTTCTTTGGAGCATCCACCATCAAAAAATATTTGCCACAAGCTATCTTGTTGCATCATCAATTCTTCCACAATTGGGTCTGTGTTCTTCAACTGAGGTAACACTTCTTCAATGACAAAATTGTTCATGTCAATATCTACAAAACAATTAAGGGCCTCCGGAGCAACCATTTCCACCATAACTGAGGAACGGGGCTCCTTGTACAACTTTACTTCTGTCCCATTCACTGGAATAGTGGCATAAGATAGATCTAGTTCCAGCTTTCCACCCACTGCTGCAGCCCATTGTCTTGACAATAACATGCCATAGTGAGGCTCTGTATCTACAACAACTACATCCATTTTGTATGTAGCCTCTGGGAATGCAGCAATTTTTACCTCAATTCCAATCAAAGTCCCCACAATAGGCACTACCCTATTATCCATTGCATAACACCTGCCATTAGAAGTGTCAACTTGCAATCCTAATTCTTTCATCACATGATATGGCATCACAGTTGTGGCAGCACCAGAGTCTATCATACAATTTTTTAACAATAAGTCATTCACAATTAAAGTGACATAAAAGGGGTTGATGGAAGAAGGTTCTTGTGTTACAATTGTCCCAACACATACATCTGAGATGGGAATAGGCCTTTTCATAGAACTCCCTTCTTCTTGTTTGGTAGGAGCAAATCTCTGCTCATTTATAAGAGCCAAGGCTGCTGTCTTGTGCTCCTCTATTTTCAACATTTCAAGTAGAGGGATGGACACTTTCATCTAAGACAACACATGTCTCATATCAAATGCAGGGGAATCAGCAGGAGAATCAGATTGATCCTTTGTCCTACCAGTTTTCTTTTTGATCTTGTCAGCACTAACTTCCTCCCCTTTCTTCTTTTCACCCACAAGTTCTTGATCCTTACCATCTATAACATTGGGCTTTGGGAAACCCTTATCCTGAGGACTACCTTTGATGAATATTGATCTAGGAATTCCCTGTTCATTATCCACCTTTCTGTTCCTCAAATTGTATGAGGATCTTGCTTGTGTTATGGCAGCCACAGTTAAGCTTTTGATTTCCTCTTCACTGGGCTTCCTCCATTGCTTCTCATCTAATCTGGATCCCACCATATGAGTTTTATAATCATTATTATCAAATTCTTCAGGATCAGATTGAGTAAATATTTGTTGCTCATAATCAGAGAAAATCTTTCTCTTATGATCAACATCTGGACAGCTTGCTTCATCATCTGAGGACAAAAAATCCTCTATTGGATCTGTAGTAAACATGTTAATGGCAGGCTTTTCAGACTCTTCATAATCTCCTGCACATGAGTTATCAGCCTCTTCTCCTAAGGCTTGGGCCACAGCACACTGGAAAGGTGAATGAGGCATATTACAAGCTACACACCAAGGAGTGTTTTCTACATTGTGTGTAGTATTCTTCTTTAAGGGATCTGGGGTATCTCTCCCTTTTTGTACCTCATTACTGTCAAGAACAGGTCTCCCATCCTTCCAATTAGTTTTGTAAGGCATGTCTCTCAAATTAGGGGCCTTGTCCTGCCTTTGATAAGGGGGTCTTGCATCTTGAAAGTTTCTGCCACCTTTATCAAATCTTGTTGGGAACTCCTTGTTAGCACCCTGTCCTTTATCCTCCTCTTTAAAAGGCCTTGTATGTTGTGGTCTGGTCTCTTTCCACAATTTACCCTCATCCCTCTTGTACATTTGGCCAGATGCCTTTCGGTTACTCTCAATATTTATGGCCAACTTAAATGCATCCCTAAGGGTGCGGGGATTTTTATCTCTTAAGAGATAAGACATTTTGCCATCCATGGAATTGAAATAAGTGGTCATGCAAACTGCATCATCCAACCTCAAAACCTGGAACAATTTGTACATAGCCTTTTGAAACTGGCTATTGAATTATGACATGCTCTCATTATAATTTTTCTTGATATTATTGAATTCATTGAGCATGTAACTAGAATTCACATGTTCAGCATACTGCTCCTTAAAACTCCTGACAAATTCATCCCATGAAGCAATACTGTTCTCAGGTAACCCTCTGTACCAATCCCTAGCATCTTCAATCAATGATTGAACAAAAAGTTTCATAATGACATCTTCATGCTCAATCTCATAGTCATTAACTTTATCTATGAAAAAATTCAAATGCTCTTCACAGGTAACAACATTATTCCCAGTGAATAATGGGATCTTCTTCCGGATTTCATTAGGGATGGCATTAGGTTGGCCAGGAATACCATCAAAAAACAAGGGCCTATATCTATCCAAATGAACTGGTCGTCTTTGGATAATTGGCTGATTTGAAGGGGTAATTGCAATATTTTGACAAGGTATAGTTCCCACTGTACCCTGAGAAACCAAGGGAACTTGACTAGGAAATTGTCCAGAATGAAAGGCTGGATGATTTGGAATTGAAATGTTAGGCTGACTGGATGAAGTTGTTCCTATGGTGGTAGGGACAGAACTACTAGCAGATGTATTCATGTTAGCATGTAGGAAGGCAATCTTCCTTTTCATTTCATCTGCAGCAGCCTCCAACTCAAGTTTCTCAAGTTGCATAGCCAAATCCTCCTTTGCTTTCCTAGCTCTGTCTAAATCTGCACTAGCTTGAGTAGGCACATTAGGAATGGACACGACCTTCTTCGGTTCATTTATAGCAACACCCACCACTTTTTGTTTTCCCTTATCAGGGATTTCCTTGGGAGCAATTTTAATCTCCTTGTTTATTTTGATTTCAGAGGGATTCAGTTGTCTTAAGACATGACTTGTTCCCTCAAATTCACTTTGTTTGGGCCTGGTATCCTGAGCTTGCTTTCTCAAAGCTTGCATATCACCAAACAATTCTTTATCCAAACCTTGTACATCCTGGTTTAGATCAGTCACATGGGTCTCATTTCTCCTGGTTCTTTTGAGGAGTTCTTCCCTTTCCAGAAGCAATTCACGAAGCTGCTGTTCCCTTATCTTCGTTCTATTAGCAATTTCTGCTAATTGCTCACGTTCCTTTTCTCTCAAAGCAATCACTTCCTCTCTTAACTTCTTAGAATCATAAGAAGCTGTTTCAGCAGTAGAGGTTTCATCAGGTTGTTCTAGGGTTTCTCTAGCAGGGAAAAAACTTACTTTTGTGACTACTTCTTTCTGCATATAGACCTCTGGCGCGACCCTTTTGACATGCTCAGGATCGCTAGAAGATGAAGAAGTTTCATGAGGAAGTGGGACACGAAATCTTTCTCGAGAATGAGCCTGGGAACTAGCATTATTTTGGCCTCTCCTAGACCATTGCTTTCTGCTTGGTGTGTGGAGTTCATCCCCTATATTATCTTCTGGATGATCCCTATAATACGACCTAGTGTTCCTTGGTCGACTCATTGTAAATGACAACAATGTTTACAAAATTTTGCAAATAACAGCAACTGGTAACACAGATTTCTTTAGAGTCACCACCCACTACTCAAGCGGGAATGAAAAATATTTTACTGGTCTACAAACATACAATAGACAAGATTCACACTAACCTATTGTAGGCTATCAAAATAAGTCCCCAGCAGAGTCACCAATTTTGTTAGTGTTTGAACCTGCAGATTAATCAAATACTCAAATAATCCCAATGGCTGTAACCTAGCAAGTTACAAACTACTAAGGTGTTAAGGTTAAAACCTTCTTCACTTCGAGTAATACATACTCAGGCGGGTGTACCTCTATCAATTCGACGTTCAGCTGAGCTATGAATTGAGAATTAGCTCCTTCACTATTCTGTTATTGCTTTCAAAACCCGAATCAATAAGTTGCTAAAACTCTGAGTATAGCCCAAATCATCCTGATACACAACATCATGATATAGACTATAAAAACAGCAACACGATACAATGGCTTAAGGATATTCATCCTTCTTCCTTTTAGAGTTAAACTCAGGGAAGGGTTAACCTCGTTTATTGCTTCTACAAAGAATTGAAATACATATTTATGAACTTGTCATAATATGACTCAAGTCTGGAAATTATGCATATAAAGTAAAATGTCAATCAATTATATTTTTGGATGGTAAACGAATGTAAGTGGATCTTAAAACCAGTCCCTTATCCGCTGGGCATCAGAGTTGAACTCTACCTTCGCATATATCTATTAAAACGAATACAATGAAACTCCAATAACATGCCTAACATATCATTATTTCCATTCCTAAACCTGTCATCAAATCTACATATAGATATTCAATTCCCAGAGACCTCCCCTAAGATTTTACTCTTTCCTTGAAAGATACTTAAGCTTAACCCCTACATTCACCTTGTGAAAGATGTATTTAAACTGTCTTACAATTTAAATGCATAAAGAAACTAAAACATTCCACATGCAAAGACAATCAGATTGTAGTAACAAAACTCCAGTGTATTTGTATTAATTGATAAAATGCATTCGTACAATTTTCCTTGATTTCACAGAAAATCAGGTTCTATATTTCAGACCTCTCTTTTACAAAATATTTTCCAACCTCGATCAACAATAGGAACCGACTATTTATACTAATCAACCATCCTGGAATCCTCGAAAGGATGCAACAAGCTTTGGATGGCTGATAGAAAATTGCGCTAGAAAACAAAAGAAAATACAAACAGAAAGATATTTAATCAAAGACAGCAAGGCGTATTTTCAGTTCTGAACGACTTTCGCAGCTGGCACCTTTGTTTGTAGATATTTTCAGAGCAGTTACCAAGTTTGTCATATGAATGATGACCGCCATTACAGGCTAACTTACATCATTCTCTGTTTGAACATGCTCTCCCTCAAATTCTAGATCAGGTGCCAAGTGCGATCTATTCTTCTTCCTCCTCCGTCAGCTGGATGACCGGTTTCTTCTTCTTCTTTGTGATTAGCTTTTCCCAAGCTACCACATCATCATCAGATGGCCAATTGTAGCTCTGCAGCTCTTGTAACAAGTTGACTTGCCGTTCCCATGTAGAATCAGTTGCATTTTTAACTTTTGATATAAACTTGATACAATCACTTTCAACTTTGAATAAACTATCAATTATATTGTTAGTTCCTTCTACGTCCAAAGCCTTATTGTCTTTTAGGAAGGCATCTTGATTGATGACCAACTGACCCATTGACAGCTTCCAATCTTCCAGCTTAACCACATTTCCATTGTCATCATCTACTGGGGGCAGATACTTGCTGTAATCTTTATCAAACATGGCTAACTTATCCTTTATTTGGTTTGATTTTCCTTTAAAAAACTTTGACGCTGCACTTATCAGGCCAATCCTTTCAAACACATCAGTTACTACGTTTGGGATATCAGGCCTGTGTTCTTGTAAACTGTCAAGCTTATCAAACAATAAATTCCTCCCAGACCAAATACTATAGAGTGGTTCCAAGGTGGCCAAATAGTCATTCACCTTTTGATTGGTCTGATGTAACAGGCTGACTGATTTATGAACTGCATCCATCCTATCCTTTATTTTGTCCTGCCTGTACTGCACTATTTTGGCTATAGTGTCCAGGGATGCATCCAATTTTACCTTTTCCAAATCTTCAGCAGGTCCCTCAATTGCCTCCAAATTTACCTGAACAGGTACCTCAACTTGCAAAGGAGGAGGAGGAATTATTTTTGAGGCTTCCTCAAGTTTGGCATTTATTTCTGCCAGCTCATCTTCCAACTGTTTGATCCTCATCATTTTCAGATCTCTGTCCTTGGCTACCATGCTTGAACTCTCAAACAATTTGGCATATCTTTCTGACAGCTGAGCTGTCTTGGCTTCATTCAGATTAGCCCAATGAGTTACTGCCTTGGAGACCTCAAGGTCTGTTGTATTTTGTACAGTCCATATAATCTTATTCCCCTCCATCTTATCCTCTATACTCAATAGAGATGGCTTCTGAGTTTTGGGAGCCATGGACCACCTTGCAATAGCCTGGGACTTAGGGTCATAGCCACTTCCTCTAATCATGTCACCAATGTGAACTTCATATGAGAGGCTACCCTCTGGTTGCTTTCTCAATTGATCAATGAGGAATGCAGAAGTCAGATCCCATCCTGGGGTTAACAACATTCCACTTGATTTAACCAAATCTCTGGCTTCGTCCACTATGATGGGATCAAGGCTAGGATCATATGAAGCAAGAGCTCTCAAAGTTTCTTCACTTGGCTCCATACCTTCAGGCAGAGCTTTCTTCACTTCTTGCTGCTTGTTCCAAATGAGAAAACTCTTGAATTCATCAGTCTTAATGAACTGATCATCACTCAAGAATTCCTCTTGATAGACTTCTCTGATATCCTTCTCTAACCATAAGGATTTTTCTCTGTCTTCTTGCTCAGTGACTATCTTCTTGCCTGCTCTTATTGCTTTCCTCAATTGATGATGATATGACCTATCACCTGGTACAAGAGCAGATGCTCTGTCAATTTCCCTTCTTTGCCTCACATGCCTTGAAGGTTCACCTTCCTCAAGCCTCTGTCTCTTCAATGGTGGCTCTGAGATATCCTGCATTTCTGGTTGATCTTGAGTAAGATCAACAACTAGTGGTCTCTCAACCTGTGGAGGACTATCTTCTTCTTGTGACTCATCAATGAATTCTTCCTCATCAGAAGATGAATAATCTTTCTTCTTCTTCTTCTCTAGCTCATTCTGATCAATCAAGCCTTCCAATTGATTTTCCAAGGTGTCATACTTTTCAATCATCCCATCAATCCTCTTCAAATAAGGAAGATCAGGGAAAAAACCCTCAAAAGGAATCTGAGATGCCTTCAACTGGTTGGACAAATCTACTAAATCAAAAAATCTGTACCATCTCCTTTTAACTTCATCTTCATCTAAGATGTTTCTGATCACATCTTCTTCATCCAAACCTTCATGCTCTTTAATCACACCAATGTTTGGGATGTAAGTCATCCTGGCAGTCTTGATGAAATCCTCAGGATCTATGTGCCTACAAGCACCAGTAACCATTTTGAATTGTTGTAGCTAGGCACTGATTTGAGGAAAAGCCCTCTTTCCTATCAGGAAATCACCTACCTTGAATTGCCTAGGTGTGAACGTACCCTTTCTATGAGGGGCCAGGAGCTCTTTATCTGTACACATAAGCTGCCAAACAAATTCCAAACAAGCCAACCTCGGAGGCACATATTTTGGCAATAAATGTGGGGGTTGGGGACAGCCATAAACTCTGATGATTGTGGAATTATCTCCCAAGTAGAAATCACCCCAATTGTGATTTCCATCCCACTTATCCACATACTGCAGTGGTCTTAAAAGCCTGAGGACTCTAGGAGATAACCTAGTGACATTGATACCCAACATCCTGATAATAGGATAAACAATGAAATTTTGAAAAACACAAAAATCTGCCTCATTAGATGTAGAATTCCATATTCTCACCCACAACTGCACTGGGTTGTGCTGATCCTTGAAACTGAACCTTGGTTTCAACATGTTTGCATCAAAACTGTTGATGTTGAAAAATAGAATCAAATGCATTAATAGAGAATAATGCATGAACTCAATAGGGCTTTTACTTTCCTGGACAGACATTAGCCCCTGATGCATCCTATCGATCACATACTGGATGTAATCATAATCAGTGTTTACCAAAGGATTTTGAATATCCAGGATGATCATCAGCAAGTCAACTGGTAAAAATTCTGCATTCCCATCCATTCCCAAAACTCTACATAATGCATAACAAGTATATCTCATATAATGATGAAGGGATTTGAACTGGTATGGGGCATTCATGTTAGCAGGAAAGGGGGCTATATATTTGTCCTATTTTGGCATATGCTTAACCAATTGGTCTTTTACTGACCCTACATTGCTTCTGTATCTTGCCTTTTCTTTGTTCAAATCAATCTCAGTGGAAAAGGATGTGTAAAGACCAAAAGCTTTCATAAAGGATCCCCTATCAAGAGTAACTAAGGGTGATTGGTCTTCTTTTCTGATTGTCCTTGAGATAGGGTCATATCTTCTAGCTAGGGCAACAATTAAATCAATATCTAGGAAAACGTCAGAGACAACCATTTTTCCTAGTCCTAGCACCCAACCATTACATACAGGAACATGCTTATTTCTATTGCTGTAAAAGAAATTGAAAATGGTGTAACCTGTGAATTCTGAAGTGATTGGGTCTCTACACCGTTCCAAAAGATCTTGAAACATGTCATCAGCAGCCCTCTTGTTTTGACTGGAGCCCGGCAACAGTTTCAGGAATTCATCTGAAAAATTAGGCTTATTCTTGTCCTCACCAGCTTTGGACTTGGCTTCACCACTGGAAGACGCTGCACTCTTCTCAGGTTGACTCATCTTTGCTACAGGAACACCTTCAATTCTCTGTATCTCAAATGCTTTTATGCTCGGAAATGCTCTGGATAGACAGAAACTCTCAATGACTGAAACTTGAACAAATAACAACGAGCTTCCACTTATTTATTGATATGAATCCAAGGTGTACAACTACCAGAGTTAATGCAAATCTCCTTAATGGATCCCATATTCAATTTCATGTACCCCCAAATTTCAAATTTCGAGCTTGCCATGTCCGGATGTTGACAGATAGATTAAACTACTTGAAAACAAGGTGAAGAGGGAATGATCAGGATTCTGTACTTTTAAACTGTTTGCGTCATGCAATCTTTCTTCTTGAAGCTGATTTGATGGCTTACTGGTTTTATGTCCATATCAACAAAGTACTTTATCTATGTGGCAACGGTCCTTTTTTCTTTTTCCTTTATGACCTTTTTCATCTGAGCTCATTTAGCGAACCAGCGACTGATGGCTTCTCTTGATCGCTGAATAAAATGCTAACCCTAGCTATCAACCGGAGAACTGGCGACTGCTGGCTTCGCTAGTTCTCTGAATTTTTGTTTGACCCTGGTTCACATCTGGAGAACTAGCGACTATTAGCTTCGCGGGTTCTCAGAATCCTATCCTTAACCATCCAAGCATTTCGCGAATTAGCGAACAAAGGGTTCCCACTTACACAGTTAACCTGCAATTACCATTTGGCGAACTAGCGAACAAAACTATCTCCCATTCTCTTAATGTTATGACTGATGGTCAATTTTCCTGGAGATCTAGCGAACAAAGGGTTCGCGCATTCGCTGAGAGATATACTTAACCACTTGACTGTCTAGAGAACTGGCGAACACTACCTTCGCTGATTCGCGAAATGATTTAACTTAATCATCACTTTATACCAGGATTCCAGATTGACCGTTGATCTTCATCAATCGAATGGCTATCGCTAGTTCTCTGAATAACAAAACCCTTGACCATTTTATTCTGAGAATCAGCGAACAAAGCCATTCGCTAGTTCTCCAAATACTCTATATCAATGACAATTTCATTTCGAGAATAAGCGACTGAAGCCTTACCACTTATCATCCATTGATTCTCTTATTCGCTAGATTGCTTTAACCTTTACCTTTTTATTAAGAGAACTAGCGACCATTGGCTTCGTTGAATCGCTGAATGGTTTAGCATATCACCAACTTATTCCGAGAATCAGCGAACAAAGAAAACTTATCTCCACTGAAATCCTTTTGGGCCAACCATCAGAACCGCCAAATTTAGAGGCTAGCATTATTTTCATTTAGTCGCTCATTCGCCAGATCAAATATGCAGGACCCACAGGTATCTTGAGATTAAAACAGGGCCGTTGATCTTGAAAGCAATCCATGGTATTTGCTAATTCTCTGAAAATCACAACCCTTGACCGCCAGATTCTAAGAACAAGCGAACAAAGAGCATTCGCTGAATCGCTAGATTGTTTCAAAAGACCGCCAAGTATTGCGAGAACTGGAGATAACCGCCATTCGCTAGTTCTCGGAAAAGAAAATGAAACCACCGAAACACTTGGAGACTTAGCGAACAAAGGGTTAGATGCTTGGCTTTAATGCATTCTCCAATTCGCTGGATGTTTGGGATAACCGCTGGAGGATCTAGAGAACTGGCGACTGATATTAATAATGAACATGAACATGACTCATTCGCCGAATCGCTAAGTGGTTTTGACCTTTGATAATACATTTCCCGATTTAGCGAACACTAGGGGCAAATACGCATGTGCACAAATAGCAACTTAAGTGATTTAAAGGTAACCAAGAAAAAGAAACTAGAAAGCCACATGAAGTTTGGAAACGAAAGGAAACATTTTGGAAGACAAAACCTAGGGTAAGGGTTTTCCTGAACATGTCAAGACCATTTTCACGACACTTTACAAACCCTAGTCCAGGAGAAACATTGGCATGGAGACCTAAACCATGAATTTGACTTCAAACCTCAAAAATTTTTAGGATACCCAACAGCATAGTTGACATGATGAAAGGAAATCAAACATTTAAGTGGACTAATGATGGTAAAAGAGATTTTAAGGATATAAAGAATGCCATTGCAAATGCTCCTATCTTGGTTCATCCTGATTATACTAAAGAGTTCATTATATACTGCTATGCATCTGAACACACCATGTCAGCAATATTAATGCAAGAGAATAAGGAAGGTATACAAACTCCTATTGCCTTCATGAGTATGCCCTTAAAGAATCAAGAGTTGAAGTATTCTCAATTTGAAAAGCATGCTTATGCAATGGTGAGAGCATTAAAGAATTTCAGATTTTATATCCTGCATTCACATTCAGTCATCCATGTGCCTAATACTGCTGTAAAAAGTGTGTTAACACATCAAGATGTTGGATGTAACAATAGAGGAGCTTGGATTGCAAAGGTCCAAGAGTATGATATAGATGCTAGGCCAACAAAAATTATAAGAGGGAATGCTCTTTGCAGAGCCATAGCAGAGAATTAGCAAGCTGAAGAAGATGATCACAGAGTGCTCATGGTAAGTCTACAAGATCCTTGGTTCTCAAACATTGCATATTTTTTGACTTATGGTGAATGCCCAGATGGATTAACTACTAAAAAAAAGAGGAATTTAAAAAATAAAGCTTTGAAGTATGTTATACATGATGATATTTTATATAAGAAAGAAATTGATGGTACTTTCCTGAGATGTGTTGATAAAGATCAGCAGGAAAAGTTATTGAAATCTTTCCATGATGAAGCATGTGGAGGTCACTTCTCATCCACTGTGACAGCTTTCAAGATTCTAAGGTAGTGCTATTATTGGCCCAGCATGTTCAAAGACTCATATAATTGGGTTGCAAATTGTGAGAAGTGTAGGATGTTTGCAGGCAAACCTCAGTTGGCTGCATTACCCCTGAGACCGGTGGTGATAGATGCTCCTTTTTAGTAGTGGGGTTTGGACTTTGTAGGACCTATCAATCCTCCTTCAATTCAAGGACATTCATACATCTTGACCACCACTGATTACTTTAGCAAATGGGTGGAAGCTAAAACAATGAAGAAGACTACTTCAGAAGCAGTATGTGAATTCATTAAAGAACAAATACTGGTAAGATTTGGAGTTCCCACAAAATTGATATTGGATAATGCTTCTTACTTTTCATCCTCAAAAATGGTTTCCTTTTATTATGATTATGGGATTCAAATAGGAAACTCTTCTAATTATTTTCCTCAAGGTAACGGGCAGGCTGAGTCAAGTAATAAAAATCTGATTAATATTTTGAAGAAGTTAGTTGCTGATAATTAGAGAGATTGGCACAAAAAGATATATGATGCTCTTTGGGTAGATAGAACCACTCCTAAAAGAGCCATTGGTATTTCTCCTTTTGAGTTGGTGTATGGAGTAGAGGCCAACTTGCCATTTCCATTAGAACTTGCTGCTTGTAAACTGAAAACCACAATTGAGGATAATGTTTTCAAGGATGGATTGGAAAAAAGGATCTTGTATTTGACTAAGCTACAGGAAGAAAGGGAAGATATGGTTGATAGGATCATTGAACATCAGAACTGAGTCAAGAAGCTATTTGACAAAAGGGAAAGGCCAATAAAATTCATGGAAGGTGATATGGTGTTGTTGTGGGATAAGAGACATGAACCTAAAGGAATGCATTCTAAGTTTCAATCCTTGTGGAAAGGTCCATTCCAAATTGTGCAAGTGAATTAGAATAACTCATTTAGATTGGCATATCCTTCCGAAGAGTCCCTACCATGTTCCTATAATGGGTAGGATTTGAAGCTATACTAGATGCGTAATTGAAGAGCAGGTAACCCCTGTGAAGTAGTTAGCTAGGTAGGTTTTCTTTTTTGTCTTAGTTTAGTGGTTGTCTTTCATTTTGCTACTATTTTCCTTAAGTTTTGTTTCTCCTTGTCAAGTTGTTAGTTATTTTGTGGAACCAGAGATTGCTAGAGTTATTTTAAGCATTGTAATGCTTAAATCCCCAGTCAGAGCTAGCTGTTGCCCCACTTTTCACCCCCTAACCATGTTGTTAAAAGTGGAAGTATTTGATGTCAAGTCAAAGTTAGTCATGTCTGAGTCTAAATCTAGGTTTCCTTTAGGATAGGTTGTCCTTGCTAGGTTTCCCTACCGTTGCCTTCTTCTTTTCAATCTGGGTGGGTTATTTGGAAGTCTTGTCATAATGGGTAGGTGATAGACCCCAACCTGGCAAGGATATCATGCTCCAATTGATGATCTTTTCAGCAAGTGGAATGATGTTTGGGATTAATAAGTTTTAGGCATTCAAAAGAACCATGAGAAGATTCTTCATGTGACGGATGCAATGACAGAGCCAGCATTGAATCATTCAGATTTTACTCTATATACCAGTGTGTTTTCTACCTTTGGGCCTAAAAACCCAGTGTGTTTTCGACCTTCTCTCTGAAGGTTCAGGATGTTTTTGACTTGCGGTTCAAAAGTTCTCTATGTTTTTGATCTTCGATTTGAAAACCCTTTGTGTTTTTGACCTTCAAGTGTGCAACTCCGACCAGGTGGTTCCCAATTTCTAGCATCACCATGGGGCCAATCAGCAGTCAAGAAAACAACAAACTGTCAGTGGTCATAGTTAAAATAGTGAAAATAGTTTGCGGTGGCAGATAACACTTTGTGGTTGGTCGCATGATCACATAGGCCTTCCTGGCCGCATGTGATCATGTGAAAAATGGTCAAACAGAGGCTTTCAGCTCTGGTGGTGGGTCCTTGGGTGGTGACTTGTCTGGTTTTCATTGGCCGGTGGGGTAATACATTGACATTGGAGGTTCGGGTGGAAAGAAAAGTCAAAGACCAGAAAGATTAAATAAATGTGCCAATAGTGCAACCCGCATATGTCAATAGTGGAGTCCATGTGTACCAATGATGAAATGGTCGCATGATCGCAAGAATTAAACAAATACTATGCGATCATGCGAAAAGTAAAAAGCATGGATTAGTGGGCCCTATTTCTCAGCGGGCCCTGAGTCATGACATAGCGGGAATCCATGTGCACTAATCATAAAGCGGTCACATGATCACATAAATAAAATAACACCTATGTGATCATGCAACAACGTAAGTCACCAAAGATTTTTGATGGTAAAATAAGATCCTTCCATGTGTCCAAGGCAGAGGCCGCACTTCATCAAAATGCATCTGACGGTCCTCGCAAAAGCGTAACCCCTACCAAATGCTTTTGAGATCATGTGAGATGCATACACGTGTCTCTCGGTGGGGCTGAAAGAGTTTGATCAAGATTCTAAATCGGCGGTTCCCACTTTATCACTAAGCCATGGGAGATTCATTGAGATCATGAAAGATGCATACATGTGTCTCTCAGTGGGTCCAAAGGCATCTATATCAAGTGGCTCTCTGAAAGACAATCAATGATCCCCGTGAGCCAATCATAGTCTGGTTGCATGATCGCATGGATTAAAATATTACCATGAGATCATGCGACAAGGCAAAAAGGGAACCTATGTATGTTAATAGTGCAGAAGTGATAAAAATATAATATAAGTTTATTTAAAGTTGTTGCATGATCGCAAGAGTTGAAAAAGAGTCATGCGATCATGCGACAAGACTGTAAGTTAGTGGAACAAGAAGATGAGTGCATCTCAATAGCACACAAAGTCATGAGATCATGCCAAATTTTTTAAAGCATCTAAAGGAGAGGATCAATGCCAGTTGAAGATCGGGTTAGTTATTCTGCCTAAATTTGAATGATGACTTGACTCTGACAAGCCCAATGGATTTGGCTTAAAAAGGAGATGAAGAGTCTCATAGTGACTTTTCGAGTTCTCAGATTGGAAGAGTTTGCCTCTTTATGCTTTGTCTCTTTGTATTCAAAGGAGAGGGAAGGTCATTGGCTCCTACGAGCTTGATGTATTGTAAAATCTATATATTCTGTAGAGAGATTCAGTATGGGGGTCGGCAAACTCGATATTGGAGAAAAAGTGATTCCATTTACTGAGCTTTATTTTTGGTTTTGTTCCATTTTAGTTAATCATCTGCATTTGAATAGAAAGGACATTTATGTATGGAGCTGTGATTACATATTGAATTCCATTTCATGTCTATGGTTGTAGTAAGTAATTCCATTTGCTTGTCATATATAACTCTTCTCCTATTCATCCTGTTTGTTAGATTCAGTCTAGATAGAAAGTACAATTGTGTATGAAGCTGTGATTTTTGCTTGGATTCCATTTCATGTCAGATGTTGCAGTGAGGGAAATTCCATTTGTTGTTCATATATTATTCTACTCCTATTCTCTCTAAGTAGAATTTGCTTGATTAGAGTAGTTAGATTAAAGTTAGGAGATATAATATATACCCTTGCCTGAATTGTTTGTGTCTATGAGCAATTCGGTTAAAACACATCAAATACAACCTAGTGATTAGTTTAAAAATATATTCATTGAATAGCATACACAATCAGGGAGCTATACCTATTAATTCAGAGGGCAGTGATTGAAGATATACACTGACCCAATTGTTGGTAACATCCTTTTGTTCTCTTACCTTGGGTGATTTGGGAGTCAAAGATTGAAAATCTTAGAAGAGGACAAACTGTTAACCAACAGTTTGCAAGCTTGTTATGCTTGAATTGATTGTATGCACTTAAGGATTCTTCATACTTAATGCAAATATATGATCCTTATCTCTCCTTTGTGTCATTGCAAATAGATTTTGAACTTTCTAGTTCACTACATACTTGTTTGTGTATGTGTCTTCATTCTTCAGTTCTAATCAAGGATTAGATTAAATTATGCTTTAGATGAGACAAAGGTCTATCTCTTGTCTATGTGAGGATTTCATATAAGTAGTGAAGGAGATTATAGATGTGTTTATGGCTTTGAATCTTAGATATAATTCTGGTGTGTGTATGTGATCTATTTAAGAAAACTTGCCCAATGGATGAGGCACTGGCCTAGATGAGTATTTCCTTGTTGACATATCCTGACTTAGATTGTTATGATTCAAACATATAAATTAAGAACCATTCTTTAAGTTTTCAGCATTTGGTCATCTATGGTTCTACCCCATATCAATGGAGAGTCAATGAGTGTGTGGTTAACATTTAGTACTTTCTTGCTACCATTTATCTATTATTCAAACCTAGTTCTTGGTGTATGAAGTCTATTTTATACTAGGTTAGGTACACCCACCTTGGTTTTGCAGAGCCAGAAGTAGAAGAGGGCATTTTAAGTCCCTATAGTTGGTCCAATTATCCTAAGACCTCATTACATTTTGGAGCTAACCACCCCTAAAATCTATTTGAGGGTATACTGGCAGCCTATTAGAGCATAAGCATCATTTTGGACACCAACAAGATGGTGACTCTGCTAGGGAGAACAATGAAAAAGAAAAATATCTGTTAGGATCTCTAGTTGCAGTCATATTGAAGTAGTCAAAATCTTTATTGACCAGATTGATTTTCCCATCTGAGTCACCAACAAGATCGCGACTCTGCTGGGGATATGTTATTCATGTTCAACCAAACCAGTAGGTCATCATTAAAAAAAAATAGGGTCATTCTTTTCCCTTATCTCTTTAACTCATTTGAGCATTTTTGAAGTCAAGAAATCATCTTATAATATTCCCAATACACTTGGGTGGTGACTCAAAAATCTTGGTAGCAATACTAGTCAGTGATTTATTTTGCAGAATGAGTTATAAAGCTACTAGGTCCTAGAGAAAGCAGCATCCTGAAGACATAATGGAAGAAGGTATTCCAAGTACTCCAAGGCCTAGTCAAACAAGGGGAGGAAAGAAAAGAAGAGGTGTTTCTTAGACTTGGAGAAACAAGAGAGATATTAGACAAGAGGCCCAAGCCAGGCCTAGTCAAGAAGAAAACAATTTAGAATATGAAGAGGCTGTTGACTTGGGACTGAATTAGTATGAAGATGAAACTCAAGTGGGAGATGATGAGTCTTAGACCACACTCCCTGAATCAGAGGAGATATTTGAAGAGGTTTATGAACTAGAGAGAAAATTTTAGGAGTAAGCTTGCCATTAGACAGCGAAGAGATAAAGAAAAAGAAGAAAAGGTAAGACAAGCTATGATCAGGGCTGATCAGCTAAAGAGGCAAATGCTAGATTTGGAGGCAATTAATTTTGTCCCAGAGCTTGAGAGATTAGAGGAACAACCTATTGTGCAAAGAACACATGAGGAAACTAGGCCAAAGGACAAAGGAAAGTAGAAGGCCATTGGAGTTCAGATTAATGAACAAGTTTCTGTTGATAGAACATCAGATCCAGGACTGAGATTAGACTTGGAGCTTGAGATAGCTAGAAGGAAGAAAAAGATATTGGACAAAGAACCACAGAAAGATAAGTTGGAGGCTTCTACTATAGAAATCAGGAAAAAGATTGATTTTCTCAAGCATGCTTCAGGACCTTCAAATATTGCTGCTTCCTTTTTAGGACAAGGTGGAACTCAGGGTAACAATGCAGCTCAAGAAAATGGTGTACCAGGTGCCGCTAGAGTTCTTGATGGTTCAAACACAAGGACATCTACATCTCAAGGAATGGATCCACCACAGGGAGATCCTATTCATGAAAGGTACAAATAACTTACCTTCTTTGGTATTCTTGGCTATCCTAATGTAATCCCTGATGAAATTAGAAAGAAGTTTCCTAAATTTATTGGAAATAATGTCGCCACATGTGAAGAACATCTAAAAAATTTCATAGATGTAATAGATGATTACAATATAGATTCTAATGATGTTATAATGAAGCTATTTGTACAATCCCTGATTGAGGATGCTAGGGATTGGTTTAGAGGGTTACCCCATGCTAGTATAGGGTCATGGAATGAATTCAAAAATTGTTTTAAGGAACATTATGGAGATAAAACAAATGAGGGTTTTATCTTGAATGAATTCAATAATATAAAGAAAAATTAGAATGAAGAGGTCCTTGAATTTAACATAAGGTTCCAAAAGGCCATGCATAGGCTCTTGTAGGTTATCAGATTAGATGACAGGGTATGTCTTGTGACATACTCGAATGCCTTTGATGCAAAGATGGGATATCTCTTGAGAGATAAGAACCCTAGAAATCTTGGGGAAGCTTACAAACTGGCCATCAATATAGAGAGCAATAGAAGAATATCAGGAAAGATATGAAGAAGAGATGATTGCAGGCCTCAAATGTAGAGTAAGAAAGAAATGGGAAGGTTTGCTGACTCTAAACCCAAAGAGGATAACAATCTGAAATAGATTTTAAAAGCTTTAGAAGGTTTAAAGCCTGGTGAGAAAGGAAACAATAGAGCTATGACTATGGAGAGGTCAGCTCCAAACAATTTTAGTAGATAGCCAAGAATGCTTAATTACCCTTACAACACCCAGTGGAAAGATGACAAGCCCATTTTCCCAACCAAGAAAGAAAGGCCTAAGGGAAGGATCCCTGATCCTTTGCAAAGAAATTCAGTGAATTTAGATGATGAGGTTCCATGGTGTGTTGTTTGTCAATCTCCTTATAGTCTAGAGCATTGTGTCATTGCTTTAAATTTACCTGATAATCAAGAAGGTGAGGAGCAGTATGATAAGGAAGGATGTGGTATGACTTATTCACATGTGTGGGATGAAGCTGACTCTACTGATGAAGAGGATGAAAGGTTTGATGATGTTGGATGTGGTGCAGTGAGGGGTGAGGAGCAAGTTTCTTTAAGAAGACCATCAGATGAAGAAATTGCTCAAATCACTGCACACATGGTCACTCAGGCTAGAAGCAATAACAATTTGAGAAATAGGATAGTTGGAAATGTAGCTAATAAACCAGGTAGTATGTTCATCAAGAGCACAAAAAATAGTGTACAACAACATGAAGAAAAGGGCAAGGGTGCTTGTGTTGATGACCAAGTGAAGGTAAAAAAGAAAATTATGCCTGTTACAGCACCTAGGAACAAAGAAAAGACATCAGATGTTGTTGTTCCTGCCTTTCAGAAGGGAGAGGAATCCTCTCTCAAGGACAAATCTGATTTCACAAAAGATAAAGTTGTCACTGTTTTTGATGAAGACATGAATAGCCAGAAGTATGTTCCAATAGATATGTCTAAATTGCTTTCATAGATCACTATCAAGGTTCCACTTTTTGAAATGATGAGAATAGAAGAACACAAGGTCAAGGCCTTGAATTGGGTGAATGGTGTTTCTTCTGCAGGAATCCAGGAGGTGAATAGAAATGACAAGCATGTGGCTTCCTTGGAAGACACACCTGACAGTAAGAGTAAAGAAATTGTTTCTAAGATCCCTCAAATCTTCTTGAATACAAATATTGTAAACAATGTAGTAGGGATAGTTGATCCTTTCTTTTTGTCCCTTGTCATTGATGGTAAAATATTGAAGAATTACATGATCGATTTTGGAGCATCAAACACTGTCATGCCTATAGAGATCATGAAATCATTAGGACTAAAGGTTGATACACCTCATGGGAGATGCCAAGCTATGGACTCAAAAGAAGTGCCGGTTATTGGTACCATTAAGGCTTTGCCTTATAAATTAGCTGCATTTCCTGATAGACAGTTGACTATGAGTGTTCTTGTAGTTGACATTCCTCCTCAATATGGAATGTTGTTATCTAGATAGTGGAGTGCCTCCATGGGAGGAAGTATTCAATGTGACCTATCTTTTGCCACTTTTGACATTGAAGGAGAGAAGGTGAAGGTGTCAAGAGAAGCTAGAACTCCACACATGATTGAGGAGAATGAAAAGGATAACATGAATTGTTTTGTTGACACTGACATTGGTTCATTCCAAGTTCAGAGGAAAGAGATGCAAGAAAAGGTCAGGCCTATCCTTTTGGCTAATGATGATAATAACATGGTAGAAGGTAATATCTTATGGACATTATATTTTGATGGAGCAAGTTCTAGAGAAGGTGCTGGAGTAGGAGTATTGTTGGTAGCCCCAAGTGGTAAAAGTTTTAAGTTTTCTTTCACTCTCTTGTTTCCTTGCACAAATAATGTTGCAGAGCATGAAGCCATATTGATTGGTTTGAGACAAGCATCAAAACATGGGATCAAACATCTTAGGGTGATTGGTGATTCTGAGTTAATAGTTTCTTAGATTAGATCAAAATATGCATCTAAGAATCAAAGGCTGAAACAATATAGAAATGCTGTATGGGATGAGATTGAAGTTTTCAGTGCCTTTGGTATTGATTGGGTGGATAGAAGCCAAAACAGGATGGCAGACTTACTAGAAAACATAGCCTTAAGGCTGGAGGACATTACCTTTGCAGGGATATCCAAGATTGAGTGTAAGTCCAGGCCTTCTATCCTGGATAACATTGAGAATTGGCAGGTTTTTTCTGATGATTAGGACATTTTGAGATTCTTGCAGTGTGAATCTCACTTTGATGGTCAGGAGATGGATTTTAGTACCTATGTTGACATTAGAAATGGAAAGGAAAGTGTCCTAGGGAGGGAAGTTCTACAACTAAAGTCAAATAGGATCCCTAGGGGATTGATTGCTCTTGAAAGGACATTTGATAATAAAGAGAGGGCTTGTGTTGCTAGAGTTGTAGACAAGATAAATGATTTAGAGGAAGTGAATCTAGGAATAAGCCAAGAACCAAAAATTTTTTACATAGGTAAATGTTTATCTCAAAGAACTAGAAGAAATTTGACTAATCTTCTCAAGAAATTTAGACATGTTTTTGCATGGTCTTATGAAGATTTGAAGGCCTATAGAGAAGATCTCTTTCAACATGAGATACCATTAAAGGAAGGAACCAAACCCTTTAGGTAGAAGTTAAGGCTTGTGAACCCTACTTTGGCACCAAAGATGCAAGATGAACTCAAAAAGACGATGGATGCTAGTATTAGAAAGCCCATCCGACATTCTACTTGGGTGTCAAATTTGGTTCCAGTCAGAAAAAAGAATGGTGACATTAGATTATGTGTTGATTTTAGAAATTTGAATGTCAATTCTTTAAAGGACAATTATGGTTTGCCTAATATGGAAAATATGCTGTAGAGAGTCACAGGATCAGAGTTAATGTCCATGATGGATGGTTTCTCTGGATATAATCAGGTCATGGTCAAGGAGTCAGAACAATTCAAGACTGTATTCACTACCCCTTGGGGAACATATGTTTATGTTAGGATGCCATTTGGCCTGACAAATGCAAGAGAAACTTTTTAGAGGGCTATGGATGTAGCTTTTTCTGATTTCATAAACAAGTTTCTAGTGGTATACCAAGATGATCTCACATCATATTCAGAAAAGGAGGATCAGCATTGTGAGCATCTAGAAAAGATTTTCATTAGAGCTTTGGAGTATGGGATTTCTTTGAATCCAAAGAAGTGTTCTTTTGGTGTTATAGAAGGCAAGCTCTTAGGACATATTGTGTCTAAGGATGGAGTGAGAATTGATCCTGAAAGGGTTATGGAAATAGATAGGCTTTCACCACCAAGAAATGTTAAAGGAATATAGTCTTTCTTTGGGCAAGTAAATTTTCTAAGAAGATTTGTTACAAATTTTGTAGAAATTTGTATTCCCATCTCTAGAATGTTGAAAGAAGATACAAAGGTAGAATGGAGTGAAGAAGTAGATGAATCTTTCAGAAGTATCAAATAGGCCATTAAAGATGCCCCTTTTTTGAGGACCCCTGATTATGGTAAGCCCATGTAGATTTTCTCTTTTGCTTCTTATCATACGGTTGCAATAGTCTTATTGCAAAATAATTTAGATGGATATGAGCAACCTATATCATTTTTTAGCAAGTCTTTACATGCAGTAGAATTGAAATATGATATCACTGAGAAACAGGCTTATGCCTTAGTCAAAGCAGTCAAGGCTTTTAGGTGTTATCTTGTGGGAGCTAGGGTGGTTGCTTTTGTCCCTAGTGCTACTGTTAAAGATATATTAGTGCAACAAGAAGTGTCAGGAAAAAGATGTAGATGGATCAACAGGATCCAAGAATTTAATATTAATATTCAGATTACAAAATTGGTGAGAGGCCCAGGCCTTGCAAAGTTGATGGCACAAAGTAATCTGATTGCTAATCATGTGAATATGCTAGAGGAGGAAGAGAGGCCATATATTTGTGATATGGATGACTGTGATTGGTATAAAGATGTCATCAATTAATTGCACAAGTTGTTCCTCCCCCCTAACATGAATGAAAATAAGAGGAGGACTATCAAGTTATAGTCAGCAAGGTATGCCATTATTCATGGCGAGTTGTGGTGGAGAAGCAATGAAGGAGTATTGCTAAAATGTGTGGACCATGAAAGATCTAAGACTCTATTGGAAGAAATGCATCAAGGTGTGTGTGGAGGACACTATATGGCAAAGACCACAGCCCACAAGATTCTTAGGTCAGGATTTTGGTGGCCTACAGTTTTTAAGGACACACATCAGTTTGTGAAGAAATGTGATGCATGCCAAAGGTTTGCAGGAAAGTTGAAATTTAGTGGGAATTTGCCACTCAGGCCTATCTCATTCAGTCTCCTTTTCAAAAGTCAGGTATTGATTTCATTGGTGAAATCCCAAACAAGTCTAGTGGTGGACATTCATACATACTAGTGGTGACAAACTATTTTACCAAGTGGGTTGAAGCTATCCCTACTAGGAGGGCTACTAGTAAAGTGGTAATTGATTTTGTAATGCATAATATTTTCACTAGATTTGGTTGCCTAGAGACAGTTGTGGTTGATAATGCAATGCATTTTAGATCATAGGAATTTGGTGATTTTTGTCAGCAATATGGGATACACATTTCATTTTCTTCCCATACCATCCATAGGGGAATGGCCAGGCTGAATCTAGTAATAAAAGCCTTATCAAGATTCTCAAAAGGGTGTTGGATAGAAATAAGAAAGCATGGGACTCAAAGTTATGGTGGGCATTATGGGCTAACAGAGTGACCATAAAGAAAGCCATAGGTTGTACCCCATTTGACCTGGTTTATGGGATAAGTGCTAGATTACCTCAGAACAATTTGTTGCAAATGTACAGGTTCATCTAGGCATATGATGAAGATTTAAATGATGAGATGAGGGTGAGAATGGATGAGCTAATCTAGTTAGAGGAAGCAAGGAGGGATGCACATGAGAAAAATGAGACATTGCAGCGGCAGTGTAAAAATTTGTTTGATAAGAGAACAACTCAAAGGAGCTTTGAAATTGATGATTTGGTCCTGATGTGGAATGCAAGGCTGGAGGATAAGGGAAAGAATGGAAAATTTGATCCTATTTGGTTGGGTCCTTATCTAATTGAGAGAAAGTGGGGAACAGATTCATATGTCTTAAAGGATTTAATTGGTGATACTTTGGAATTTCCTGTTCATGGACAATTCCTAAAGTTTTACTTCTTTTGAAGTATCTCTTCCATGAACAGTAGTTTAGGTTTCCCTATTTTTGTCTGCTCTATGTTTTTGTGTCAAAATTTTGAGTTAGTCTACTCTCCCAGTGATTCTGAATCCTTGTCATGCCTGCAAGAGACATGCATCCCCTAGTATGAGCCACTCTTAGCACATGCAAAAAATTTCATGGCCATAGCCTTTTTTCCCTGGTCTCTGCAAGTTTTTCTAGCTCACTGGTCCTTAAACCCTTGTAATGATTCATAAACTAGCCATTGAATTTCAAATTTTCAAATAGACCCTGTGTGTTTTTGAAACTCCTTGTTCGCCAGTCTTAGCTGCGCAGGTCTGACTTGATGGCGGGTCCCTTTTAAAATATTTTCCTAAGTCTCAGGTTCTCTGACTGCTTTAATTTTTCCTAAACCATACCCTGCAAGCTTTAATTTTTCTTAAGTCTTCGGCCTTAATTTTCCTGGGCCCAGTGTTAGAGGGGTGATAGTTGGCATGTCCTTATTGGCTGTCGCATGGCTGCATGTTAGAATTTTCTAACATGTGATCACGCGACCACTTTCCATGTGTTCGCATGGGTCCCAACTCTTCATTGTTGGTGGTTGTTGTTTCATGGTCCCGAAGGTGGTGATGTGGCAACTTTGGGTTGGCTATCGCATGATTGCATAGCCCAGTTTTTGGCTATGTGATCATGTGATCGGTTGACACATGTCCATGGCAGTGTGGTGGCATTTCATCGGTGGGCCTGAGAGATGCAGAGAAGTGGGTGATGTGGTGGTCTCATGGCCTTGTCGCATGATCGCAAGGGCCATTTCCACGGCTTGCGATCATGCGACAGGGTGCCACATGTGCTGGGGTCTATCTGCAGTTGTTTGGTGGTCCCGTTGGTAGGTGAGGTCATGGTGATCTCTGGTTGGTCCATGCTGGTGGTTGATAAGGTTTGAACATGGGCCCAGGTGGGGTCTAAGGTTTTGGCGGTCCGAAAAAAAGGTTTTGGCGGTGCCGATAAAGTGTTGTCTTGTCGTGCATTTATGGAAGGATTTGGTGATTCTCCAGATTGACTGATGAATTGGTGAATAACTGTCATGTAATCACTAGATTTTTAGCAAAAGGCATTAGGTGTTTCACAAATTGGTGGAGGTCTTTGTCGCCAGTTTGCTAGATTTGATCGGGCACTATTTTAAAAGGAAAAGTAAGCCTGCGAGATAGAATTAATCAGATGGTCATGACTTAAAGATAATAGAGATTCAAACAAGGACCATTGATTTGCTAATGGTGCCATGAGGTAACTATTAGGATTCAAATTCAAACTCTACAGAGGGTTTCAAGCAAGGAAGTACCAAAAATTCAATTTTTGAGCGGCTAGAGTGGGTGGAATTGATAGCCAAGCGTTGCATTGTGGTCCAGGTTGCCATGGTAGTTGCAGAGGAATGTCTTGCCATAGGAGAATAAATGATTCAGTACCCTGAAGCATGTTCTAGGGGTCATTTTGGCTTGATTTCTTAGGGTCTGATGATGATTCGGTACTTGGACTAGTACAGGGCTAGTTAGCTGTTAGTTTTTGACTGTTTGAGCTTGCATGTGGCGGCCTGATCCTGGTCTTGTCTGTGTTAATTTCTTGGTGGGGTTAGGTGGATTTGAATCTTGATTTCAAATGATCATTATGCTTGTATTGTAACCCTGGTATAAAGGGATTTTCATGATCATTTTGTAGCATTGGGAGTTTGGTATTCAAGCTTTTTCAGTTGTGAGTCCTCTACCCAGTCTGAATTGTAATGATCTGACTTAGTTTTTGTTGGCAATTGAATGAAAGTTGCAGGACTAAGTTGTAGTTTGCAATCTTGTTATGCTTGAATTGATTGTATTCACTTAAGGATTCTTCATACTTAATGCAAATATATGATCCTTATCTCTCCTTTGTGTCATTGTAGATAGATTTTGAACTTTCTAGTTCAAAGCATACTTGTTTGTGTATGTGTCTTCATTCTTCAGTTCTAATCAAGGATTAGATTATATTATGCTTTAGATGAGACATAGGTTGATCTCTTGTCTATGTGAGGATTTCATATAAGTAGTGAAGGAGATTATAGATGTGTTTATGGCTTTGAATCTTAGATATAATTCTAGTGTGTGTATGTGATCTATTTAAGAAAACTTGCCCAATGGATGAGGCATTGGCCTAGATGAGTATTTCCTTGTTGACATATCTTGACTTAGATTGTTATGATTCAAACATATAAATTAAGAACCATTCTTTAAGTTTTCAGCATTTGGTCATCTATGGTTCTACCCCATAGCAATGGAGAGTTAATGAGTGTGTGGTTAACATTCAGTACTTTCTTGCTATCCATTTATCTATTATTCAAACCGAGTTCTTGGTGTATGAAGTCTATTTTATACTAGGTTAGGTACACCCACCTTGGTTTTGCAGAGCCAGAAGCAACAGAGGGCATTTTAAGTCCCTATAGTTGGTCCAGTTATCCTAAGACCTCATTACATTTTGGAGCTAACCACCCCTAAAATCTATCTAAGGGTATATTGGTAGCCTATTAGAGCATAAGTGTCATTTTGGACACCAACATGAGGTCTAGCTTTAAACCATTCTTTACAACCTTGTATGCTATGTTGAATGGTCCACATGGGACACTATTTGGTGTGCTAGACTAGAATATCTTGTAAGAAATAACATAAGATCCAAATCTAGTTTTAGGATCGGTGATTGTATTTATCCTCATGCCTCTTCCATCCCACTTGGATCCTATTAATTTATTAGTCTCACTCCTTGGTGGGTGCCTTAGGGATTTTTATTTGTCGCTTGTTGGATAACCAGTAACCATCTGAATAACATCTTTTGTAATTTTGACTGGTTCATCCAACCACATTTTTCCCTCATGTACTCAGTTGAGTACAACCCTAATCCATTCTGTCTTGAACTCCTTTGGGAAGTGAAGGGAATTAGTTAAACCCTTGATCTCCAAGTGTGTGTGTTCATCCTTCATATTTCTATCCTAGAATAACTCCTAGGATGTGGCTTGAAGCTCAAAATATCCTATTTCACTTATCTTGCAGTGAATGTATGATTAGATGTCTTGGACCAATAAAACCCTAGGTAGTATGCTTGAAAATGCACCTTTCCCATCAACCTGTGATGCAAAATTGAGGTATAGTTTACATGTTGGTTCTTTGTAGGTTGAAAACTTGATCAATGTGATGTTCTTCTCATTTTTGGTCTTTGATGAGGATGCCATTGTTTCAACTAATTTAGGGCTTCACAAAAATTGTTTGAAAAATATCTGCATTTACTTAAAACCTACTTGAATCAATGTCAAATTGTTCATGATCTTCTTCAATATCTATGAAAAGATTAGAAATTATTTTCTCAAATCTTGCTTGATTCACTCTGGATTTTCTGTGTGAAGAAATGAGTTGTCACGATGCTTATTTATACCTAAAAATATTTTCTTGCTCAAAGTTTTGCATTAAATGCTTCACCAACCACAACTCAGTTAACAATAATCATTCAGTTATGTCCTTTGAAACTTCAGCTTAGTTAACGGTAGCATTACTCAGTTGACTCTTCAACTCGGTTAACCTTAACACTTTCACTGACTAACAAACTTTCACTCGGTCATGCTTATACCGACTATACACATTTCATGTTCATAACATATAACTACCTAGTGCATCTTATTTCATGTTGATTTGGAATTCATGCAATATATATAAAGAACTAATGTAAGATATAATTGATTAAAATTCATTTTCCATACTTGATTTTCTTAGGTGGAGTTGGTTAAATCACCTAACCCAAAGGATGAGGTGTCACTGACTGTTGTGATTGTTCCAAAATTATCATCTATTGTTCTTCTCCACATTTGGATCCTTATCCTCATGATTCTTTCAATGGTATTATCATTTGTATCAATACTCAATTCTAGTGTTCAGTCTCTGCAATCTTTACTTAAATGACCGACCTTGTAACAGTGCAAACATGCCAATCCAGAATTTGTCAAGTTTCTAGATTTTCCTCTCAGTGCAATCTCATACAATTTTTTCCAATATGACCATATCTACCACATGCTATATAATTAACCCAAGTGTTGTAATCCCAAGTATAGGCATTACCTTGTCTTCTTGGTTGATATGTCTTGTTTTTTCCTTTCAGTTTCTAGACTTGTTTCATCTTTGTCATGCATTCTTGTGATGTATGTCCATGCATGTTGCAAGTATGATAGTGATTTTTCATGTAATATCTCTTAGGTGACTTGTTCAGCTTTGATCTACACTCATGTGCTTAATGTCCATACTTGTTGCAATTATAACAATAACCATCAAATTTAGGAGTAGATTTAGGAATACCATTTTCTTTACTTTTGCAAACATTTGATGTGTGACCTGGTTTTCCACAGTGATAGCATGAGAGTTTCTTTGGCCTTGGATTTTCATAGGCATTCTTTTGTTCAGCTTGTTTTGATGACTCTTCCTACTCAGTATTGTAATACCCCAAAAATGGGTTATAGGACCATTAACCTCCTACATCAACAAATCGATCAAAATCGACACAAAATTCCTAACCAAAGGCACATCTGTGCATCAAATCATCAAAACCCTAATCGAATTAATCATAATTCTGCATCGGGGAATATTTCTTAAATATTCCTAATTTATCCAAAGTATCTCCTAATTAAATATTATTTGGTGATAAATGATATTCTTTTATTTATCCTAAATTTGATTAATTGAATATGATAAATATTTAATTAATTAGATTTAATTTTTCCACTTAATTAATTTAATTAGATTTAATTCTAGTTATTCCTAATTAATATTATTTAATTTTGACAATAAATAAAAAAATCCTACAAATAATTGATTAAATTCTTATTTAATTAATTAAATCCAGTTGTCAAATTTAATGATATAGTTTTTGAATAAAGTTTGATTAAATAATTGATTAACCCATAAATCAGTTGTTTTAATTCAAAAATCAGTTAAGTTGAGATTAATTCATTTGAATTATTAAATTTATTCATAATTATCCATGCACATTCAGAAAAGCAGTTAAACTTTAAATTAGTAAATCAATTTAATTTTTTATCTTTTTGAACTCAACATCTATTTCAAGTTAAAAAGTGATCTAAACTTCTGATTTGAGTTAAAAAGTAGGTTTTGCATGATTTTGTGAGTTAACTAATTTTGATTTCCTGAAAACTCAAAAATCAATATGAGTTAATCAGGGAGATATTTTTGGCTTTCCATGAGCTTTCAAAAATGTTGGATTTCTATATAAACAAGGCTCAACCCTTCACAAAAGATCCTTCTTCATTCTTCAACTACGCTTTCAATTACTTGGAGAATCAAGCTCTTGCGAACAGGTGATTGTGAGATTTTTGCAATTTTATTTCATTATTTTCAATCCATTTTCATAGCATAGCATACCATTGATAGATTCAATTGCATTCATTTCAATTCATCTTAGATCAATTTCATATAGTTTTTCATCATATTGCATAGAAAATCCAAAAATATAGATTAATCTGCATTCATTTTCATCCATCTTTCAATCATTTAAATCCTTTGTTTAGGTATTGCATTATCACTGATCTTGGTCATAATATGAGAATACCAAACTCATACATATTAGAAGGTAGTAAATCACCTAGTTAGCTATATTGTTTCATTTGTAGATTTCTTAATTTGCTAACCTCTAATGTTTTACTGAAGTGTTGTGTCTACAACTAGGTACAAAATTCACACGCACATTTTTGGTGCCCACTGTGGGGTCCTTCAAGGGGTTTCCATTCTAAATTTTCAATTTTCTAACATTTTTTCTTAAAACTATGATTTTTAATTTTCTATCCGTACAATTTCATATGACATTCCACAGTCGATTGTCATATCAGGACCCCCTGTCTTTCGTACGACAGACAAAAATCTGAAGTATCATGTCGGTTGTATGTGCATTGTCGTATGAGAGATAAATTGCCGTATGTGTACTAACCCACTATCGTATCATGTCTGAATTGTCATATGGGAAGTAACATATTGTCGTACGATTTTTGACACCAAAATTTCAATTGTCGTATCAAAATTTTGAGCAGTCTTTAAGACTTGGATTTCAGATTTAGATTGATAGCTAACCCTAACGATTGATATTTGTTGTTTCTAATCATTTTTTCTCATGAAAAAGCTCAACAAAAATAAAATAAGGTAAAAGCTACTAAGTGCATTGCTTTGGATTTGAGGTATTTTGCTACATCCCTATAACATTTTGATTTTGGGAAATAAAATGAACCTCTCACATGTTTAGCTTGAGTGTTTCTTGCTTTCATAGATCACACATTGATTTTTTCTCTAAAGGAAACAAGGAGTCTAGATTTTATTTCTTGCATATCTGTCTCACATAGTAATTAGGCCCTATGAACACTATTTGTGGCATTCTTGAGAGAGTGGGCTTCATTCACTTATTTTACATGTGAAGCTCTTCTTGAAGATAGATCCCCTTATAGGTAGGGAAGGACTTGTTATCATCTCACAGTCTTACTTGGTTTAGTCTTCATCTTTGATGATATGTTTTCTCTTGGACCCACTTAGAGAGACCGATAGTCATTGTTGTTGACATACAAACCTTGGTGAGGTGGTTTCAATTTAGCGTGTCAATCAATCTTCTTGCTATGTTTAGGTGAGGTGAAGAGGCTAGAGGATTATAATCTGTTCCCTTTTTGGGCAACATCAGAAACTCAGAACCCTTGAATCTAAGCTAAGTCCCCATGTGGTTCATTTTGTGAGTCTTCCTTGATAGAGAGGGTTAAGTGTAGTGGACATTCCCTTTATTGGGTCAACCACATGGATGGAACCTTGAGCGGTAATAGCCATTTTTGACGTAGTAGCAACAACCGCTATATAAATTTCCTTATGGAAGAAATCTCCATAGGTGTAGTTTATTGTTGGGCTATCACATCTCCTCAGCATCTCTGATTGATTAAATTCTTAGAATGTGTCAAAACCCTAGTGCCCCTGGATTGGAGTTCGCCCTCTTGAGATTGCAAAATTTGCAGAGTTGACCATTACTATGAACCATAGTGCAACCAAATTTTTTTTTCTAGAACTATGTGCATGACTGTAAAAACATTTTGAGAACATACATAAGTAGAATTTTTAGGGAGTAGAATTATAAGTCACTATTCTTGTTCATGTGCAGGGTTTCTTTGTCCCTTGCTCATTGTTTGAAGACAAATTTTTGCTTGAACTCCCTTGATTGCTATCTTGTGTGCTTGATTCACAATAAAAAATGTTAATGCATCTAGTTGGTCATTTAAAATGAACAAACCCAGCCATCAAAATCAACCAATATTTTGAAAAACTTGCAAAATTTGGAGAAAAATCCTTTTCTAGTGTCAGTTTTCATCCTGGAAAAACAAAAGTCATATGAGTTTTCAAATTGTCATATAAGAACCCCCATAAGCTTGTATGATAACCTATACTTTGTCATACGACTATTTAGAAAACCCAAGCAAATTTCAATACTAGAGTCAAGTGTCATATGAGTTTTGCCGATTGTCATGCTAGACCTAATCCTGAATTGTATAAGCCTAAAGAAAGTCATACAAGAGTTGAGTCAAACTTATCAGAAAGACTTCAAATTTTTCAAAAATTCAATCATTGCAGTCAACCATCAGATTCTATCAAAATATTCACTGTGTTAGGAACAAAGCAGAAAAACTAGAAAATCCAATCAATTTTCCTGAAGTGGTCTCTTGAGTTTGATCTAGCCTTGTGATTTATCAATTTGGATCCCATTTGATCTTGTGTCAAAACCTTGTCAAAATCATCTTTCAATTCAATCCTCAAAATGTCTAAGTGACATGAGCTCGTGTCAGCTATCTTTTAGGCATCTTCCCATACATCTAGGGCACATTATCCTACACTTACATCCAATCAAACCAATTCAATCTTGACAAGGTTATGTCATTCAATTTTTCCTAAAATAGATCTCTCCTCAGTTGTTTTAATCTTTCTCTTCCAATTCACCTAAGGTAAATGGTGGAAACCCATGCTTCCTCACATAGAAAACTTGGAGAAGAACCCAAATACTTAGCTTTGTCTTCTTGTGTCATTTAGACCACTAATCAACCATATGATACAACTCAATACAAAGAAGATGCTTTAGGTAATCTACATCTGAAGAAAAGGTAATTCATAAAATCCAGATCAATCAAACCCCAAAAGTCCTCACAACGCTACAATGTCTCTGTTACAAGTAGTGGTTTCCGCTGCACCAAAAGATCAACCTTTTAATGCCTGATACAACCACTAGACTTATAGAAGATACAGGAGGTGGTTAAGCCATGCCATGAATCCTGAGGGGAGCACTGATCATTTTGCCAAAAATCTCCCCCTCAATGTTACTCGAGGGGATTTGAACCTATGACCAAGCTCTGATACCACTTGTTACAATTAGTGGTTACCATTGCACCAAAAGATCAACCTTTTAATGCCTGATACAACCACTAGACTTATAGAAGATATAGGAGGCAGTTAAGCCATGCCACAAATCTTGAGGGGAGCACTGACCATTTTTCCAATAGTCTCAAGGAGGAGGATACCAAGGCTCTCAAGGTGATCACTCTAATCATGGCGGAGATCCAGAACCAACATTTTCTGAATTTGAACGATATAGAAATGATGATGACTTCCAAAGAATGATGAAACATTTCTTGCAGGAAGAGAAAGAGGCCCATTTCTTACAACTAGCTCGACAAGGAGCCAAACTTCCTCAAGACTTTAATATCAAGAATATCATCATACAAGAGGAAGAAACTCCCATCACAATAATGATGAAACAAATGCATGCCATGCAAGTTAAGCTCAACAAGCTATAAAAAGAGAAGGAACCTAAATAATTCTCTATGGAGGCTCTATGCCCCTTTCCATTTGATAAAAAATTGTACATGCCACCATTCCCAAAAAGAGCGGAGATACCAAAATATGACAAATATGATGGAAACTCTGACCCCCAAGATCATGTAAGAGAATTTTGTACTCAATCCATGGAGTTTATGCATGAACTAACCTACTTAATGCATATTTTCCCATGATCTCTGGGAGGAGCAGCCATTCATTAGTTCTCCAAAATGCCTCCAACTATTAAAACCTTTGAGGAGCTAATCAAACTATTCTACCAACAATACTCCTACAATATTCAACATCTAGTCACTATGATTGATATCTGCAATCTGAAGCAAAACTTAGGAGAACCCTTCCCGACCTTCCTCAAATGATGGAGGAAGAAGTTTTCACTCTATGCTTGACCTATTTTGGAAACTAAAAAACTTGAGATCTTCATCAACAATCTGATTCTGGAGCTCAATTATCATTTGCAAATGCAAAATCATACTTCTTTTGAGAAAATGGTATAAAATTCCATAAAGATTGAAAATGTTCTTGCTTGTAAGGGAGATATATCACTTAACAAAGACATCAAGTATGAATCAGGTTCTAGTTCCAATAACAAAGATAAAGTCAAATTCTGGAACAAGAACAAAAATATTGTAACATATGGTGTTGTTGATCACATCAGTGCTCCATCAAAGGAACCCACATTCAATCTCACCATTGGCACCCAAGCCATAAAAGTTTCTGAACAAAAGGCATCTGAATCTTCTAAAAAGTCTAATGACTATAAACCATGGGTTACAAAACCAAAGTGTGAGTTCACTCCTTTGGGTGACTCCTTAGAATCTTCCATGAAAACACTATTGGCAAACAAAATCATTACATTACCTAAGATAAAACCATATGATCTTGAAGTTAGACCTAAATGGTGGAAAGAGACCGTGACTTCCATTGAAACAAGGGTCATAAAACCAATAACTGCATGCACTTAAAGCATATCATACAAGACAAAATTGATGATGGAGGAATTGTAATTGACAACCATAAGACCAACAATGATCATATGGAATTCATAGAACCATTTCCAAAGCATACTTAAGGAGATTCATCTTCTAAGCCTAACATGGGTGCTAAAGTCAATTACACCTACTCTAGAAACAATGCTATCATAAAAATGGTTGAACCATGCCTATTTGAACATTGCAATGTCATCACCATTGTAAGAAGAGATAGAGATAATCAATCAACAAATGCAGTAACTTGATCACAAGCTTAGGTACATCTACAAGGATAGGTTCATCAAATACCCCTAAGGTGCCTTTTAATATTTCATCTGCTTCTAAATAGAGGGTTTCCTCAAAATCATCAAATCCTAAAGAGACTTGGGCAACATCATACAGTATTGTCCAAAAAATCCAGCATATAAATGCAAAAATATCCATGTTTGCTTTTCTTTGGATATCTCCTGCTCATAGGGCTATTTTGGATAAAGCTCTGCTTGGTTCCAATGTTCCTGACAATCTTGATCTAGACAAATTTCAGACTATGGTTGGTCATCTGACATCACCCCAATATATCTCCTTTTCAGAGGAAGATGACAATTCAATGAGTCATCCGCATAACTAGCCTTTTCACATTGAAGTCTTAATCCAAAACCGTCATGTCAAACATGTGTTGATAGATGGAGATTTTGGTCTAAACATCTGTTCCTACAAATTGGTCACATAATTGGGATTATCATAAGATGCTATTGATCCTAAAAATAAGATAACCATAAAAGCATATCATGAGCAAGAAAGATCCTCTAAGGGAACAATTGTACTACCTATCAAAATAGGACTAGTTATAAGAGACATCACCTATCAAGTTCTAGATCTTCCATTGACTTACAACATTCTTCTAGGGAGACCTTGGATACACGAAATGCAAGGTATTCCATCAACATACCATCAATGTGTGAAATTTCCTTATGATGGACTAGAGGTAACAATTCTAGCTGACATATCTACATCTTGCAATGCCTTGAAAGAGAGTGCTGACAAACTTGTTCCACATAATAGAGAGTCTTCTACCAAGAAAACATACATAGCATCTACATCCAAAATGGAAGACATTCCCAAAGAGGTCAAAATCAAGGACATGTGCATGGGAGAATATACTATGGAACTAGTCCTATCTCTAAGATCTCTCCCAGTCTTGTCTAAATCTTATGGGTAGTCTTTAAAATAGACAAAACAAACATCTAAAGAACCTCAAGCTATCTATAATGGAAGTTTTGTCATAGAGAAAGTGTCCACGCAAGAGTTTGAAGAAGATGAAGTTGTGCTTGCATGGCTATACAATAATGATTCTCAATCTAAACCAGTTCAAAAATGTGACTCCAAGTCAAACAAGATTCCTTCAAAGTCATACAGACTAGGTCATAAAGTCATGTCTAAAATGGGATACATAGGAAAAGGACCTCTAGGGACAAGAAGAAAAGGAATCATACAACCTATTGAACATTGTGGGAGAACAAACAAGGAGACTACATGAATTGGATATCATAAGAAGCCCTTCCACACCAGTAGTAACTCGGCCCATGTCCTAGAATAGATAAATCCAACAACAGAAACTCAGCTAAAGGAATAAACACAACAATCAGATAGTGATGACCCAGACACCACTGATCTTATTCCTTATGCACATTTACCTCAAAACATACTAGATCTTAAGGATGAAGAGAAACCTAAGGAGAATATCAATGTAGTAGATACAAAAGAACCTACTACTAAACAAGAAGAAGGTAAACCTCTCACAATAGTTGAACATTTGGGACACAATAGTGATTATGAGACAAACACCCATGAATATGAGTTCTGCTCAGACTCTGAAGGTAATCCTGCTTGGGGAATTCATCTTGATTTTATACATGCTCTTAGATTTCCCAAAGGTCTAGATGAAGAATCAGAGGATGAATCAAATGATTATGAATGGGGAGTTATTCCAGAAGAAGATGAGCTTATCACTAAAAAACACATTGATATCAATCACCAATATTCACCTAAATCTAACGTAAGTCTAGAGTGAAATGATGAACTTAACAAGTGTGATCCACCTACTGCTGAAGTGGAATCCAATAATGGAATTGAAGTGATTCATGAACTAAACATTCTGAGTAGTAATATCACCTTTGAATTTGAGATTTAGGTTAGGACCAATGATGACAACACCATATGCATGAACACCATTTCAAAATCCTCCCCTATGTTGACTATCCAACATCCAGAGCTTATTGACCAAACATCTATCGATCCAAACCAAGATATCCATACCTTTTGAACTGACTATGCTCTTGCCTACTACCTCAATATTGTGGAACCTATGAAAACTTCCATCGGTGAACTTAGTATTAGCATAATAGATTCAGATATCAAATATCTTAGTCAGAAAAACAAAAGCAAAAAGAAAAAGAGTTTTGAGGGTGAAAACCACTTTGTGGTAGTCTTAGAACCTAAAATAGTAAAAATAAAAGATGCATCCGAAGGTGAAAACCTCCCTGAGGTGCCTAAGGATGAGATATTTGATGTCCTTCTAAGTCATTTATAGGATATATCTCCAGTATTGATAGAACCAACTCAATATATCAACTTGGGTACAGTAGAGGAACCACAACTGATTCATGTAGCTCAATCTTTATCAGATGAAGAAAAGCAAGTATTTACCAAATTCTTAATAGAGAAGAAAATCAAATTTGCATGGAAATATTTAGATATGCTAGGGTTAGATCCAAATCTGATAATACATCATCTTTGTATATCTCTAGGAGTCAAACCTGTTAAATAGAAGTTGTGAAAGATGCATCCACATGTTGCACTCCTAGTCAAAGCTGAGCTAGAAAAGTTACTAAAAGCCAGATTTATCTGAGTTATAGATTATGCAGAGTGGATCTCAAACATAGTTCCAGTTTCAAAACTAGACAAATCTATAAGAGCATGCATAGACTTCAGAGATGTAAACAAAGCATGCCCTAAGGATGATTTCCCACTACCAAACATTGATATGATAGTGGAGATGACTATGGGCTTTGAAATGTACTCTTTAATAGATGGTTTCTCTGGATACAACCAAATCAATATTTCTCTAGAAGATCAAGAGAAAATAGCTTTTACATGTGCATGGGGTACCTTCTATTGGAATGTCATGCCATTTGGTCTTAAGAATGCCAGAGCTACATATCAATGAGCTATGACATCTATCCTCCATGATATGATCCATCAAACTATGGAGGACTATGTTGATGACACCTTAGCTAAATATATGATAAGATACAAATATCTAAATGACTTGAGAAAAATATTGGATAGAATAGAGAAGTTTAGTCTCAGACTGAACCCTAAAAAGTGTGCTTTTGGTGTCACTTCTGGAAAGCTCTTGGGCTATATTGTTTCAAAGAAAGGCATTGAAGTAGATCTTGCTAAAGTCAAGGCTATCATGGAGATGAAACCCCCCAAAAATATCAGCCAAATGAGAACCTTACAAGGAAGGGTGCAATCAATCAGATGTTTCATATCTTAGTTACAAGATATATCACAACCTTTCACAAAGACATTACATAAAGGTGTGACCTTTGCATGGAATGAGGAGTGTGAAAAGAACTTCAATCACATCAAGAAATATTTGGAAAATCCTCCTATTTTGATGCCTCCTATTCAAGGGAAGACATTAATTTTGTATATCTCTACCATAGATACATCACCAGGGGCATTACTAGCACAAAATGATGAAAACAAGAAAGACAGGGCTATCTACAATATCAGCAGAACATTGGTAGCTTATGAGAAGAACTATTCCGTGATTGAGAAAGATTTTATAGAAGTGATCTTTGCATCATAGAAACTGAGACATTATATGTTATCTCATACAACAAAATTGATAGCTAAGATAGATCCATTGAAATACTTATTGAGCAAAGATTCCCTCATAGGTAGACTAGCTAAATGGGTGATGCTATTGAGAGAGTTTAACATAGAATATGTTGAAAGGAAAGCTATAAAGGGCCAAGCCATTGTAGATTAGTTGGATGAAGCACCAATGTTCGATGATACACCATTACAGATGGAATTTTCTGACTCATCCATCATGCACATATCTTCTAGGACTTGGCATCTTTTCTTTGATGGATCTTACACACAGAATGAATCTAGAGTAGGCATATTGTTCTATAGACACCTAAAAATCCTTTAGAAAATAAAGTATTTTTATTTTCTAAAAGACCCTTGATGACATCATCATTTATTAATTAATTAATTTATTTTTATGCCATTAAATCTCTTTATCTTAATTAAAAATATTTAATTAAGGAATCCCTCCCAAAAATGTTTAAATCTTATTTAAACATTATCTCCTTATTTATTAATTATTTAATTAATAAATTGACGTAAAATCCAAAAAATAAATAAATAATTTATTTTTTCCCAAAACCTTGCCAAATTCCTAAAGACCACTAACCTCTTCTAGAATCTTCTAATCCTTCTTTAATTTTGATTAAAGGCTAATCCCATCATTTCCTAACCCTAATCCCAACTCAAGAATATTTAATTAAGATTAAATATTAGTCCTCAATTCCTAATTTACCCTAGGAAAACTCAAGACTCTTCTAGAACTTTCCTAATCCTTCCCTAAACCCATTTAGGGGAAATTACCTACTTTCCCTAAGCTAATCTAAGACTCCTTTGACTCCTAGTCAAACCCTAACCCTAATGAGCCTCAAACTCATTAAAGCCTTTGAGATAAATAAAACTTTATTTATTTCCTAAATTCCATATTTATCCTTAGAAAGCCTAGACTTTTCTAGAAAGTCTTTGTCCTCATCCAAAGCCTAGACTCTTCTAGAAAGTCTTCATCCTTATCCCGCTTGACTCAAACTCTAACCTTACCCCAAACTCTAACCTATCCTCTTAACCCAAACCTTTCCAAAATCCTATAAATACCCTCATTTCTAAGAGCAATCCATCCACTTTTATTTTCAAGTAATAGTAATCTTATAATGCCATTTTCATGTTAGATCATAGCTTAAAATCAACTAATTATTAGATTTCATTATTTTTCTTCAAGCTTTTTTAGCACATCATAGCCTAGAAATAATGGATTAACATGGTTTCTTTCATTGTTTTGCATAGCATATAGCATCAAATCTCCATTAAAGCATTATTTTGAGTTCTTGAAGCCTTAGGGGCAATTTTGGGTGTTCTACCCAATATTGTGCCACTTTTTGGGGTTTTCATGAGTCTCAAATCATCTTAGAATGCATTAGAGTATGCTCCAAGTGCTTAGAGAGCACACCCACATCCCCTTAAGCAAGAAAAAATCAAACAGTGCATGGGCACATCTATTTTAGCTGAATCTGAGGTGGCTTAGCTTAGATGTTTTTGTTTTGAATTGATATAATGTTAGATTAAAACCTAATGTTTGCTTGTCTTAGCCTTTCAAAATAGATACAGATTAGCCTTGCTCACATTTTGGCATGCCCGGTGGGACCCAAACCCATAATCGCTTGATTAGATCATACTTTGTACTCTTGTATTTTCTATTTTCCATGAGTATTCTATAGGAAATAGATGAAATGTCACCTACACATAGTTCAGTCATGCCTGCAAAGTGTTTGATGATGCCTACAAGCTCTGTATCAACGCCTATTTTCTAAAGATTTCTGTGCTTGATAACTTCTATTCTATCTCAAACTTCTTTTCTGTCTCCTGCAAAAAAACTAATCACGCCTATGAGATAAAAATTCATGCCTGTAATCATTTCACTATCACCTTTAACCATTTCACTATTGCCTATGCATGTTTCAGTGTCGCCTATGCATGTTTCACTATCGCCTTTAACCATTTCACTATCACCTATGCATGTTTTACTATTGCTTATGCACATTTCACTATCGCTTATGCATGTTTCATTATTGCTTATGCATGTTTCACTATCTCCTATGCACATTTCACTGTCGCTTATGCATGTTTCACTATCGCTTGTGCATGTTTCACTGTCGCTTATGCATATTTTATTATCTCCTGTAAAAATTTCATTATCACTTGTGAATCTTTCTCTGCCACCTGGAAACAATTCTCTGTCGCCTATAAGCATTTAACTATCGCCTGTGAGTTGGTTGGTGTCACCTGTGCATTTTTTAGCATCGCGTATTAGCTGGATGATGTCACTTTCATTTTCCTGTCCTAATTTGTTTTCAGATTGATAAAAAGAAAAAGTCAAAACAAATCTCAAATGAAACTAAGGGAAAGAACTTAGGTCCTAAAGCGTCATTATCATTTTGAAAATCAAATCCAATCTTGAATGCACTAAAAGAAATGAACATCTCTATTCCCTCTTTTGTTTCAATTCAAGCAAGCGCACAATCAAATCTTGAATGCCATAAAGGATCAAAACAAAGCACTTCAAAGTTCTTAAATCAACATGCAAATCTCAATCTTGAATGCTCAAAGGAAAGAACTTGCAATCACTCAAATCATTTACTTTTTGGAGAAAGAACAAAACAAACCTTAAACACTTGTGTCTTCAATTTTAAATTTCAAACACACTTAATCAATTTGGGCAAAGGAACAAACTTGCTTGATGTGCATTTAGGAGTTTTTCAATTCTTGTAAAATCTTTGTTAAAGTAAGCAACGTAGAACATTTGGACTTGGACAAATTCACTTGTTTTACTTTTAGCGAGGCCTATCCGGGGAGAAAAGCACTTCCTCTCTGGAGAATGACCTCAAATTGGTATGCCCCCTTGGCCGGTATATAAATAAAGTGAAGGCAAAAAGTACTCACTTATATCTCCTAATCCACGGGCGTTCATGCCAAATACAGTGACTGGGGATGGTAAATATTCCTCCCCCAACATTGTTGGCTAGGCTCTTAAGTGAGTCGCAGGTGGTCAACATAACCGGGTATGGAGACTCCACGGAACTATTAAAAACATGATAAAATAGAGGCTACCCTATCTACATCCAAAAGTATCAAAATCCTTGTGCAAGGATCGATTCCAAGGGGTTTACTGGGTTGCCTCAAGATTACTCACCATTTGTATTCCCTTCTAGGGGGTACCAAGCTGTGGGCAAGCAATTTTGATACTCACCTTCCTTAGGTAGATTTGCTTGAAGTGCTTGATAGTCAAATACTTTGTGAAAACATTGGTGGAACATACACTTTCAAAGCTTTATCAGAGTCAATCATCCTGTTTGTATCCCACAAGGTTTCTTTGTCCCTTGTGGAGATTGCTTTTCTAAAAATCTTTGTTTGAATTTATCCTTTGCCATTGGCAAACATCAAACTAATCAACAAAACCAATTCAAGATACTCAAAACATTTTGTAGAGAAACCCTTAGAATCAGATATCCAAAAAGCCTTTTTGTCTCAAACCAACTATCAGGAATTTCCCCAAAGTTATGCCCAATTTGATCAAACATCTGAAAGCCAAACTACCCAAATCCAAAGACTATCAAGAAAAGAAAGTTGTAGAGAGAAACCTTAAGAGCCATCAACCCTTTATCCAAGCAACCCAAGCAGAAGAAAAATATCAAGAGAAGCTTGATAATATTGGCTATAACGCAAGAGTCAAATAGTTTTCCTATCGATTTCAAGTGAACCATCGCTACGTGAATCTTGAAAGAGAAGATTAGCTAGATCCATTGCATGTCCCATTCTACCTTCAGATCTCAAAATCCTATCTTGGCAGTCCTTCATCCTAGTTTCATCCTTGTATCATCATCAAATCCTTAGTTGCATTCTAGAGTCTTTAGTTGCATTCATCATCATCTTCCTAGCAACATCATAGATCATCCATTCTAGTTGCATCTACATCATCCTTTTAGGAAGAACATTGTTTCATCACCCTTCACCATCTTTCCATCAACAATCCACAATCAGAATCCCAAATCCTTGATCCAAATCTAGCATCCATCATCCAAAACATAATCCACCATCCTTTGCACCAAATCTAGAGATCCAAATCCACAAGCACTTAGTGTTCAAAACCTTTGAGTTGTTTCCATCCCTTATCCTAAATTAGAAATCATCCCCTTTTTGACAGAGCATTGTCTAAAGGAAATCCAACTTGTCCTTGCATAGCCTCATCATCTCGAGCAAGAGATTGGCTTGTATTGATAAGAATCTAATTGACCAAAGATCATTAGTCTATCCTAGGTTGGCCAAATCCTATCATTGATCCTTCATCAGGAAAAATAGTAGCTCATTGTTGACACTTAGTAATCTTCCACCAGCATCCCACCAATCCTCCACCCAATCTTGACCCAAATCAGAGCATCCCACCAAGCCTCCATCATCACCAAGCTTTTTTACCAATCTATCACCATCTTCCATCAAATCTTCCGCCATCTTTGATTCATATCCAAGCATCTCACCAATCCTTGCATTATAGAAATTTCATCATCATTAGAAGTTCCTTAAGATTGCATCCAAAATTCTTTAAAATCTTTAGGAAATATTTTGCATCCATCTAGCATCTGCATCTCCATGCCTGTTGAGACAAGATCCAGATCTAGAAAAAGAAGGAACATGAATCCTTATCCAATCACCAGTTCATCTGACCCCAACATTTTTACCAGCATGATGATAGCCTACGATCCCCAAATACAAACTAGAAATACATGGGATGATCCCAATATCCCCTCGGCTCCTCTGGCAATAGAAAAATTTGTGAATCATCCAGAGAATCCACCAGTAGTTAATGAACTCATGGCCCAAAACCAGCAAAGCATGTTCACTAACTTTGCACAAGCACATACTTCCATTCTACCATATCTCCATCCTCACATTCCCATAAGTACTATCCAAATCCCAACACAAGTATACTCTCCATTCATCCAACCATTCCTTGATCCAACCTTGCAAACATCTCAAGAAACCTCCACCATTCCCCTTCTTCTACAAGGAAGGTTCGCAAGTCTCATAACACAAGCTATAACACCATCTACTCCATTCCCTATCATAGGTACTTCATCATCCACCATGGCCGCCCAAGCTCTTGCACAAATCCAATGCTTGTCACAAAATCAACTCCCACCTCTCACACAAACCTTTACACAAGTAGTTCCGCCATCTTCCATAAGCCAAGTAGCACCTTTCACTCTGGGAAGGATGCAATCATCCTTCCCCTTCACTTTACAAGCTTCCACATCCACACCTTTTGTGCCAGGAGGGATGCAATCATCTTTTCCTTTCAATCCCCAAGCTTCAGCATCCACACCATCATTTCAGGGGTCAACGCAATTGTTTCCCTCTTTCACCCAGCAAACCTCTACATCATCTACTCCAGGGGTAGCGCAATTGTTCCCCTTTTAAAATTAGCAAACTTCCACATCACCTTTTTCATGGGGAACACAAGCATCCTCTTCATTCTCCCCCCATCAAGCATCTACCCAGGCACAAGCCCAGCAAAATTCCTTCACCATAGGAATGCCTTCCATGGGTTTTTCCAATCCACCATTCATATCCCAAACTCCCATTACATCTACCTTACAGGCATCCTCTACAACATAATTCCCACCTCACACTGGTTCTCATTGGGGTCTCACTCAAGAAGACATGAAAGCCTTTGGAATACCAACTCACTCTCCTACATCAGTGTTTGCAAACCAACAAGCCACCTTCTCACAAGCAACACAATAGCAACCATCTCAACCTCCACCAGCTTCATCCTTCACAAGCTATCCATTCCCAACACCTAGTGCTTTTCAGCAAGTTCCTCCCATTTCACAAGTTATCTTGCCCAACCACCCTTTGCTTCAAGCTTCCCTACATCAGTTCCACCCTTAAGCAATGTGGGAATGCACCCAACCTATATCGGTCAAACACAAAACCAAGTTCAGCAAGGGCCATCCTACCAGCAAGCTGCATCATTCCACCAGCCACCCACGTAGCAACCATACTTCTAGTCATAGCAAAAAACCCCCATCATTCCCCAACAACAACAAGTTTCCTCCTATCAGTTACAGTAGCAAGTCCCCATCATCCCACAACACCAGCAAGTAGTCTCATATCCTCCACCACAATATCCCCCCGTGCTACATCAACAATATCCCCAAAAAAAATTGTTCCAAAATCCCCTCCAATCCACCTATCTTGCTGGATCATCTCCATATTCCACTCCACAATACCCACCTCAAATGGGAGCACCCACTCAAACACTAATCAATGTTGAGTGGGAAGCCATGAAGAACACTCTTAAGGAGCTTCAAACCGGTATTGAGAACAAAACCTACAAGTTTGAAGAGGTGTGTCCTTACCCATTTGATTGATCCATTGCCGCTATACCTTTCCCCAAGCACTTTGAGACACCTAAGTTTGATAAATATCAAGAAAAAGGAGATCCATTCAACCATATTAAAGAATTCTATATGGCATGCCAAGAAGTGGCTTACAGTGATAACTATCTCTTACACCTATTCCCTAAAAGCTTGGGAGGAACTACTGTTGAGTGGATCTACAAAATACCATGTGGGACTATCACAACCTTTGCTGACCTCTCTAAAAAGTTCATTGCCCGTTATGCCTACAATGTTGAGAATGATTTGACCTTGTTAGATCTCTACAACTCAAAACATAAAGAAGGAGAAAGCCTATCAGAATACTTGCAATGATGGCAGAACCTTACCACCAAGTTATCATACCAGCCACCTGAAAAACATGTGACCAAAATCTTTATTGATAATCTGCATCCTAAGCTGTCCCACTTCATGAGGATGAATTGTCTCCAAACCTATCAAGATATCAAGAGCAAGGGGATAGGTATTGAAAAGGCCCTCCTAGATGAAGGCACAATCTGACACTTTAAAAATGATTCCCAAAATAAACCCAGCAATGATAAATCCCGTTACTAGAATCATAATAAGAACGTTGTTACTGATAGAGCCACTGATACCAAGCATGTCCAATTTGTCATGGCTAGCCCTATGCCAACTCCTGCATACCAACAACAACAAGCACCCATCTATTAGCAACCTCCTCAAGTCCATCAGCAACCCCTGCAACAATATCATTCTTAGAATAATTAGTAGAATTATCAACAGCAAGCCCATCAAGCTTATCAAGGTAATCTGAACAATCAGGTCAATGCCGTTAATATTGCTCCCAAAAAAAAAAACCCAGAGCTCAGAACAATCCAAGGAAGACCTTCACACCACTAGGTGAACCTCTAGATGTTATCTTTCACCGAATGGCTAAGGCCAACCTGATCACATTTCCACCAATCTAGCCAGTTGATGATACCACTCCCAAACCCGATTGGTACAAAGATCATGAATACTATGATTATCATCATATCAAAGGACACACTAACTTGAAGTGTGTGAGACTCAAAAACTATATCCAAGATCTCATTGAACAAAAGGAGATCCAAGTAGATACACCCACTCAAGCCTCACCAAATGCCAACTTACAAATCTATCAGAACATGTTCCCACAACACAATGCTGGGAAGAACCATGCTAATACCAATCATTCCTAGAATCATGGCAAGGGCAAGCAAGAAGATCAAACTACTACCTACATCAATTATGATAAATTTGTTGGATGTATAACCCAAGTTGAGCCCATAGTCAATGCCATCCATGTCAGAGGAGCGGATTGTCAATGTGTTGTTACTACCTGCAGAGGTCGGATTACTATTGCTAGTGCCCATCCAAGGCCAGTACAAAATGCACACAATACATAGTATAACCTCATAGAACATCTTGGGAACACACCAGCCCAAATATCCATCTTGGACCTTCTCCGCACTTCACCTCTCAATCAGGAGATCCTTGACTGAGCTCTCAAAGAAGGACATGTCCCCACAGACATTAACACCACCCAGTTTGAGACCCTTGTGGGACATCTATTTGTAGCCTGTGCTTTATCCTTCAAAACATCTAACATACCAAATGTTGAACCTGACCATACTCTCCCTCTCTGCATCACCATCATGGTCAGAGAATTTTCCATCAAATGGGTCTTAATAGATAATGGCTCAGCCCTGAACTTGTGTACTTTGAAATTCATTCAGTAGATTGGGTTCACACAGGATGATATAGTACATGAAGTAATCACTATCAAAGTCTATGAAAACTTAGAGCGTACCTCTGAAGGTACTATTACTTTGCCTATTCAGCTAGGCCTAGTAACACAAGATACCATTTGCCATGTTGTTGATCTTGACCTACCATTCAATATCCTCCTTAGCCGATCGTGGATTCATTCCATCAAGGCTGTACCATCTACATACCATCAATGCATCAAATTTTTGCATCAAGGCACTGAGGTTACCATCCATGCTGATCCCTAACCCTTTGCATACTACTATGCAATGGAAGCATCATTTCCTCATTCCACTGATTATCCTAGAACTGACATTGGCACTTTTGTTGCTAGCTCATCTCGATCCCATTGTGATCCAGAGACCATCCTCACCTCCACCCTCTCTTCTGTCAAGATCAATAACAAGGGTTATGGTGAATACAGCCTACATGATGCATTTGCCGTAGGGGCCCTCCCATGTGATCCACATACTCAAGGGTGCCTGAGTCACCAAAGCAAGCCTATTGAAGAGCATCATGAAATCAAGAGAATGGGACCTATGACTTTTGAATCCCATGGCACATTAAACAGTCAAGAGATGGATCCTGACATCAATAGGTGGTTGTACAAAGATCCCCCACCACCTAACACTCAACTCCTTGGCTACTTCAAAGATAAATACCCACAATCACACAAGTACACTACTGAGCAATGGAACTACCAAGGTGGTGGTCTAGGACCACAAGAAGGCAGAAGTAAAGACCTAATTATAGCATCCAAAAACCCACAACATCAGGGTCTTGGCTTTAATACCCCTCACCTGCATATACAAGGGCCCAATACTGCAACTCGGGGCACCAACATGACTAGTGTTCCCCTCTTGAATAGCCAAGACAACCTCATAGAAATCAAAGACATCCCTGAAGAGAAAGAAATCAGATCCTATGACGATATCTTTGATGATGACACCCTCCTGGGGACTTCTGTCCTCCAACAACTTGCCATCAATCTCATAGAACTTCCCCTCATTCACCCTCAACTCATAGACTAGGAGCAACCAAGCATCACACACATGGATGAGTTCCAAACCACGGAAGCACTCCTAGAGTTCATGGGGGCATCAGGCACATAATCAGTTCAAGATTCAGAGTCAACTCACATCTATAAGCTTGACCCAAAAGGATACTTTGGGGAGGAGGCAAGCTTTAGCTGCAAAAGAGAAATAGAAAAAGTAAAACATGAGTCTTTATGTGAAAACCCTTCTGGGGCACATTCTAATTCCAAAAAAGTAAAAATAAAGAGCGTATCTTCTAGTGAAAACTTGGCAATTCAAGTGCTAGAAGATAAAGACTTGCCTCTTCCTCCTATGTGAGATTACAGACTAGAGCAGTCACCTATCATCATAGGAGAAACCAAGCCAGTCAACTTGGGTATAGAGGAATGTCCAAGGATCACCTACATTATGGCCAACATGACAGAAGGTGAAGAAATGGCTTTGATTGCACTCCTTAGAGAATCAATCATAAATTTTGCATGGTCATATGCACACATGCCTAGGCTTGATCCTAATCTTGTCATCCATCATCTAGCAGTGGATCCTAATGTCAAGCTAGTAAAGAAGAAGCTAAGAAAAATGCATCCAAAAGTTGCCTTATTAATCAAAGCAGAGCTTGAAAAACTCCTCCAAGCCAAGATTATCAGAGCTATAGATTACTCTGATTGGATCTCTAACATGGTGCCTATCACAAAGCCTTCAGGTGACATCAGAATATGCATAGATTTCAGGGACTTGAACAAGGCATGTCCTAAAGATGATTTCCCGCTACCAAATATAGACATGATTGCAAATCTTATAGCAGGTCATGAAATGCTGTCATTGATGGATGGATTTTTAGGCTACAATCAGATTCATATAGTAGAAGAAGATCAACATAAAATAGCATTCACAACTCCATGGGGTACCTTCTACTACAACATGATGCCATTTGGGCTAAAGAATGCAGGAGCCACATAGTAGAGAGCGATGACAACAATCTTCCATGACATTATCCACAAGATCTTAGAAGACTATGTGGATGACATTCTTGCAAAATCTAAAACATGAGGTGAACACCTAAACATTCTTGAGAGTGTGTTCGATCGCTTACATCATTATGGCTTAAAGCTCAATCCAAAGAAGTGCATCTTTGGTGTTACATCTAGAAAGCTTTTAGGTTTCATAGTATCACGACGGGGCATAGAGATCGACCCCAAAAAGGTCAAAGCAATAATAGAAATGCCTCCACCAAGAACACTCAAATAACTCAGAAGCCTACAAGGAAAGCTTCAATCAGTGCGTCAGTTCATTTCTCAGCTGGCAGACAAGTGCCAACCTTTCACACATCTCTTATGCAAGGACACAAGCTTCAAATGGGATCCCATATGTTAGAGAAGCTTTGATAAGCTCAAGGAGTATCTAGCCAACTCTCCAATCCTAGTACCACCAGTTCTAGGATGCCTTCTCATACTCTACATCTTGAAAAGCACTACAGCACTGGGGGCACTCTTAGCTCAGCATGATGATGAAAACAAAGAGAGAGCCATCTACTACATCAGTTGAACTCTTGTCAGCTATGAGCTTAATTACTCACCTATGGAAAAAGCATGCCTTACAATGGTCTTTGCCACTCAAAAGCTTAGACATTACATGCTTAGTCACACAATTGGGTTCATTTCAAAAGTGGATCCCCTCAAATATCTGTTATCAAAGACAACTCTCACAAGCTGTATGGAAAAATGGGTCATGTTACTTAACGAGTTTGATATCCAGTACATAGATCAAAAAGCAATCAAAGGGCAAGTCATTGCCAATTAGCTAGCATAGGCACCACTAGTGGATGCTTATCCAGTAATCATGGAATTCCCTGATGAACACTTATGTATGATTGATGCACAACCCATGTGGAAATTATACTTTGATGGCTCCTACACATCACATGGATCAGGGGTAGGAATCCTATTCATCACACCTAAAGGAGACTACATCCCAAAATCATTCAAGTTGGGATTCCCATGTACTAAAAACATTGCAAAATATGAGGCACTCATCTCAGGTCTCAAAACAACCATTCAGTGGACTATCATAGAATTGGAAGTGTTTGGAGATTCATAGTTGATTATCAAACAAGTCCTAGATGAATATCAGACAAAGGATGAAAAGTTGCTACCCTACAAAGAACTAGTGGATAGACTGAAAGAATATTTCCTTAATCTACAGTTCACATAGATACCAAGACTTTAGAACAAAGCAGCTGACGCAATGGCAACTATCAGATCCTTGTTGGAAATCCCACACGATGCATCACAGTATGAATTCCTAGTCGAGCAGCTACATACACCAGCTTATGAGAATGTCGATGCAAAAATGGTGTGTGTCTTGGTTGGTCCTTAGTCCTTGTGGTACCATGACATCCATGCATATCTAAAGAATGGTATCATATCTCCCCATCTCACCAATAACCAATGCCAAAACCTTATTCACAGAGCTTCCCACTACACTCTTGTATCCAACACCCTTTATCATCGAGGATATCAAAACATCCTTTCTAGGTGTTTAGATTCAAACGAGGCCATCCTAGCTTTACAAGAGGTCTACGCTAGAATTTGCGGTGCCCACACAAGTGGCATGGTTCTAGCTAAGTAGTTGCTTGGAGTTGGGTATTATTGGCCAACCATGGAACATGATGCTTGTGAGTTTGTCAAAAAATGTTTACCATGTCAGCAGCATGCAAATTTGATTCATGCACCAACACAAGACTTGTAGCCCATTGCACCACCTTAGCCATTTTCATGTTGGGGCTTTGACCTCGTCAGCTTAATCACTCCCCTCTCCTCTGATGGACACAAGTACATAATAACTACCACAGAGTACTTCACCAAATGGGTTGAAGTGATTCCACTGACCCTAACTACTGGCATCCAAATATCCAAGTTCATCCTTTACCACATCATCTACCACTTTGGCATACCATCTACCATCTTCACAGACCATGGCACACCTTTTTAAAACTAGCATGTGGATGATTTGTGTGCTAGACTCCACATCCATCACCATTTCTCTAGTCCATATTTCCCTCAAGGAAATGGCCAGGTTGAGGCAACCAACAAAACTATCTTGAAAATCCTCAAGAAGGTTGTCAATGATTCTGGTCATGACTGGCTCCTACCCTTTGGGCCTACCGTACTTCTTATCGCACTCCCATAGGCACCACCCCATATTCCCTTTTCTATGGTGCTGAAGCCATTCTGTCGATCGAGGTCGAGCTCCCATCATTGCGAGTCTCCATGAAGAACTACACCACTAATGAAGACTATCGTGTGGCCCATCTCACACAGTTAGACCCGTTAGATGAAAAGAGACAACAAGCATATGATCACCTAGTTGCATACTAGAATTGACTCAAAAGGAGTTATAATAAGAAGGTCCATCCTAGATAGTTCCAGGTCAGTGACATGGTCCTCAAAGAAAATTAGAAAGTCCAAGCAAATAGAGAAAAGAAAGGCAAGTTTGAGCCTACTTGGCTGGGCCCCTATGTTGTCACAGCATGCTTCAGCTCTGGAGCTTATCAGTTATCTACACCAGAAGGTGAGCCTTTGAATGATCCAATCAACATCATACATCTGAAGAGGTTCTATGCCTGAACCAGATCCTACATATTTAGAAAATCCATAAAAATTAGAAAAAATAGAAAAATACAAAAAAATAAAAAAAGCAAAAAAGAAAAGAAAAATAATCATCCAATGGTGAAAACTTGGCAATTCAAGCGCCTTGGACAAGTATGTTGGTGAAAACCTGGCAAACAGGTGCCATACATAGTGGACCAAGTCATTATCTATCAAAATCCCATCCCCCCATACCACCATCTTAGTCCTTTTTCTACCATCCCCATCCCCATCCACCATCCCCCAGCATTCCTCTTTTTTATAATCCTCAAGCAAATCCATAATCCTACCTGCACATATCTTGTACCATATCCTGTATATCCTGTATAGTGCCCTCCTTCCTGTATATCCTGTATAGCAAGATCTTCCTATCCCCAATCCTGAGCTTCTATCCATATCCATTGTCTATCTTTTCCCATCCATTGTACATATCATCCCTTTTTGTTGTACATAGTCCTTGTTAGTCCTACCGCATCATTTGATCAGAACATCTTGTCCTACCCAGCCTTGTACTTCAACAACATCACTTGTTGACTATTCTTGATTCTAGTGATTATTCTTTGACTTCATCATTTTCCCAGTGACCAACAACACTCATTCCCTTATCAATCAGTGGGTCCTTGAGGATGTATCCTTCCTCCTGTCAGACCTAATCTTCCACTAATCCCACCAGGTCCATGTCGATGCATCCTTCCACACATTCAGACCAATCTTCCCACCATCAATCACTCACTCACATTAAATCTCTCTCCTTGGAAAAGGATGTCTTTTTGGAGTTCTCATTTTGGTCTTGGATTTTGTCCTTTGGATCTTGTTAATCTTTTATGGCTTATCATTGTTCTCTACTCAAAGTCACCATGATCCTTTATATCATGGTGCGCTGTGAATGAGGATAATCTAGGGCAAGGTCTTTTGCTTTTTTGCTTCTGCCAGTGAGTCAGTCATGTGTTTGTGGTTTCTTTAGCATTGTTTCCCCCATGCCTCCTTCAGGTTTCATGTGTGATGTTGGGGCAATCCTGCATGTCTTTTTTATGTCAGTCCTATGCAATGTTGGTGACAAGGCCTCGTGATCCCAGTATCCTTGGCAGGTCTCTAGCATTGCTATATTAAACTAGGTCGTGCTCTCCACATTTGCACTTGGAGCTTCCCCAAATCCCCTGCATCTTGCATCATATAGATTCATCTTGCATCTCTCATGTCGCTACATCTTGCATTTTGCATTCCATCTCATCTTGCATTCACCCATCCTTGCTCTTGGAAGTTTGGTTATTTATCTCCCCTTCTTACTAGGTCCTTCCTACCTTGTAATCTTTCACAAAAATTACACAATGTTTGTTCCTTGTGTTATTTTCTCGAGGGGGCACAACCCCTTATTCCTCTAAATTCTAGCCTTGGGCATCTTATTTTCTTATCTTTGACGTCATGCCACTTGCGGCATCACATCAAAGAGGGGCAAAATGTAGACACCTAAAAATCCTTTAGAAAATAAAGTATTTTTATTTTCTGAAAAACCCCTGATGATATCATCATTAATTAATTAATTAATTTATTTTTATGCCATTAAATCCCTTTATCTTAATTAAAAATATTTAATTAAGGAATCCCTCCCAAAAATGTTTAAATCTTATTTAAACATTATCTACTTATTTATTAATTATTTAATTAATAAATTGACCTAAAATCCAAAAAATAAATAAATAATCTATTTTTTCCCAAAACCTTGCCAAATTTCTAAAGACCACTAACCTCTTCTAGAATCTTCTAATCCTTCTTTAATTTTGATTAAAGGCTAATCCCATCATTTCCTAACCCTAATCCCAACACAAGAATATTTAATTAAGATTAAATATTAATCCTCAATTCCTAATTTACCCTAGGAAAACTCTAGACTCTTCTAGAACTTTCCTAATCCTTCCCTAAACCCATTTAGGGGAAATTACCTACTTTCCCTAAGCTAATCTAAGACTCCTTTGACTCCTAGTCAAACCCTAACCCTAATGAGCCTCAAACTCATTAAAGCCTTTGAGATAAATAAAACTTTATTTATTTCCTAAATTCCGTATTTATCCTTAGAAAGCCTAGACTTTTCTAGAAAGTCTTTGTCCTCATCCAAAGCCTAGACTCTTCTAGAAAGTCTTCATCCTTATCCCGCTTGACTCAAACTCTAACCTTACCCCAAACTCTAACCTATCCTCTTAACCCAAACCTTTCCAAAATCCTATAAATACCCTCATTTCTAAGAGCAATCCATCCACTTTTATTTTCAAGTAATAGTAATCTTATAATGCCATTTTCATGTTAGATCATAGCTTAAAATCAACTAATTGTTAGATTTCATTATTTTTCTTCAAGCTTTTTGAGCACATCATAGCTTAACAATAATGGATTAACATGGTTTCTTTCATTGTTTTGCATAGCATATAGCATCAAATCTCCATTAAAGCATTATTTTGAGTTTTTGAAGCCTTAGGGGCAATTTTGGGTGTTCTACCCAATATTGTGCCACTTTTTGGGGTTTTCATGAGTCTCAAATCATCTTAGAATGCATTAGAGTATGCTCCAGGTGCTTAGAGAGCACACCCACATCCCCTTAAGCAAGAGCAAATCAAACAGTGCATAGGCACATTTGTTTTAGCTCAATCTGAGATGGCTTAGCTTAGATGTTTTTTTTTTGAATTGATATAATGTTAGATTAAAACCTAATGTTTGCTTGTCTTAGCCTTTCAAAATAGATACAGATTAGCCTTTCTCACATGTTCATAACACCACAAGGTTACTCAATACCTAAAGCATTCCGAATAAAATTTTCTTGCACAAACAATATTGCTGAATATGAAGCTCTACTTAATGGCATGAAGATAGTAATTGAGTGGTGAGTGATAGTGTTGCACATTCATGGAGACTCATAGCTAGTCATACATGAAGTCAATAATGTATACCAGACAAAAGATGAGAAACTAGTTCCATACTATTAGAATTTAATCCTTCCTTGGTAAAATATGTATTTAAAGGATAAACCAAGGTATCCTATTATATTTGTCCTCTAGTCCAAGTGAGAGGACATGTCATATTTGTAATTCCTTTAATAAGGAAAATAGATATTCTCCTTAAGAGGAATCTCACATTTGTCTCACACACAACATGAATGTGGCATTCATCTAAGATGGGAGTTACATGAAAACTCATCCACTCATCTCTACTTAAAGAGATGCCTCTCACACACTTGCATAATTATTCTTCTCTATTCTCTCATTCTTTCTCTCATATTGTAATGAGCTTTGAGCTCCAATTCTTCATTCTTCTTTTGGCTTTGAGCCTCATTCATAATTCACAAAGGGTTTTTCTTGTTTTGCCCCTTTCAAATCTTTGTGTTCTTGCCTTGGTTCTTAGAACATTCTTGTGAGCTTGTATTTGATCTCTTGAAGGAAAATATCTCTCTCTCTCTCTCTTAGTGTTTGGTAAATCTCTTCCATTGCATACTCTCTTGGATTCTTTCCTTAACTTTTTCATTTTATTTTATGATTATAACATGGTATCAGAGCATGTTTAATCCTTTCTTTTGAGTGCACATGTAGGGATAGCTAAAGGATATTTCAGCTGTGAAAGAGAAAGTTTTGGATTCTAACCTTTTTTTTTGCAGGTTTTTCTTCCTTATTTATTTGCAATCTTTCATATTAATTTTTTTCCTTAGATCTTAGATTTGGATGGCTTGCCGCCAGATCTAAGTCTATTTATTCTTCCTTTCAAGTTTTCTTAAATCTGTTCCTAACATTTCTTACAGGTTTGTCTATTTTTTATCTAATCTTTTTGTGCAAACTTTTGCTCATATCTAACATTTTTTTTGTTTTCCTTATCTCCTTTTTCTCTGTCATTACCTCTGTAGGCTAACATTATTATTTTTTATTTCATTTCTTGAAGGCTAACATTTTTTTTGCAGGTATACTACAAGCTAACAATTTTTATGTGTATTGTTTTACTAGTATTTCTGTCAATTTAACCAATGCTGATTGATCCTCTTTAATTATGTTCTTTTGAATTTTATTTCCTCTTTTGGGTTGATCTGTTCTCAATTTCTGAACTGAGTTGTTCATAATAGTAATAGTAATCACTATCTATTTTCAATATTTGTATGAATAAGACCGTATTCTATCTGGTCTTACCAGTCTTTAGCCACTATTGATTGTGTTGTCTCATTATTGTAGTTGTCTTGGGCGTCGATTAAACATTGTTAATATTAAAGGTTCTTAGTATTATATTATCATTTATGATTGAGAAATATTAAGTTATTTTCATGTAATAAATTTTTCTTTTTGTGGCCTTTGTAGCCACCGAGTTAAACCCCACCCTCATTCTTGCCAGGTGTACACTACCGAGAATCGAGTTCATTAGCAATCATTTGAAATGTAGATTCCTTAATTGCATATCAAGTATATTATTTTACATAATTAGATCAAGAACATCTTACTGTAGAGAATATATACAATTTCAAAGGTTTAAAGAAATGCAGTAAGAGAGACCTCTTGTAAACTTCTCTGAATGTGCCGGCCCATAGGCATTTCCTGATCAAGCCAAGTGAACTGAGCATCCTTACTAACATTTTTTTGTCTTCTTATAGAACTGTCCTTTGTATTCAATATAGCTAAGGTTATAGTAAATGATTATAAAATAGATGGTTAATGATTAATGTGCTTGGTGTTAACTTCTTGTAGGCTAACATTTTTTTATTGTAGGCAACATTTTCCTTTTAAAGGAAACATTTTTTTCTTTGTTTGGAAATCATAATTGCCATCAATAGAAATGGAAATTTCAAAAAATGTTTTCTCCATTAAGGAGTTTTCACTATTATGTGCTCAAGGCTCTCCCTATTGGAATTAGGAGAGATAGGTACTAAGAGGGGAGGGGTGAATCAGTGCCTTCAAAACTTTTACTTATAAAACCTTTCTGATCAATAACTGAATACTGTGATAACCGATCAAAATAACTTGAATCTAATTGCATAAATCAATCATCTAGTTAACTTAAGAAAGTAAAAAACATGAAATCAATATGAAAATCACATAACACAAGTATTTTGGTAATGCATAAACCCTTGTTAGAAGGTAAAAACTGCGGTGGGGATGACACCCACAAATTCTTCACTACTGTAGATAGAAAAGGTTTGCTTGTTAAGGCTACAAGTTTTGATCACTTTTGGTGATCTTACCCTGTTAGGAGTAACATATTAGATCAGATAGATCTACCTAGTTATAGGATTTAACAACACTAAATGAAGTGTGTACTTGGTTAAGAGATTTACATAAGACTGTTAAGTCTACTCAGTTAAGAGATTTATCAAAAACTCTATCACAATTGTAAGAAAGTAATAGGTAAATTATCTGCTAGTTGACAACTCAATTGTCTGAAATAGATCTATAAGTGCTTATCAAAATATCACCTTATCTGTGATGGTTCTTTGCTTTGTTATGCTCTGTAGCCTTGTTTGATTTTTCTCAATTTGATATCCTCTGTACTCTATTCTTCTCGGTAAACTGATTATCTTGAAAATAGACAATTTCTTCAAGTGCTCTGTGATTCATATATATCAGTTCAACAACCCCCATAAAAATGGTGCGAACAAACAAAATATATAGTGTTCTATTTTTCCACCTTAGCAAAAATTAGGTTACAAAAATAATCATAACCCTAAGATCTACAGTGCAAAATAACCTAGATCAACTAATACAAATAAGATAATCATTTCATTTAATGAATATCTTTTACAATAAATGCTCCTCGATCTTGGTAAACCATTTTATGATCTGTTATAACCATTTGCATAGAATAATGTGCCATTTTTATTACTATGCCATTTTCTGTGATCATCGGTAAACACTGTATAATCTGCTCAGTATATACTGCGATGCTCAATGTTTACTGACCATCGGTGTTGGTGTCGCTGGTGCTCAATTAACTATGTGATGCTTGGTGTAAAAAGTTTTATTGACTGCTCTATCTTACTCTAGTTATTGATTGCCTCAATATAAGTAATTGACTGACCTTTTTAATATCCTTTGATACTAATGACAACCTTAAATGCTTAATAGAGATTAACACTCCCTTGAGTCATTGATAAAATTTACTTCTTGCTATGTTTTTTAACAATATCACCAGATTTATAATTATTGCAAGTTGAAACATTAAAAGAAAAATAACGTTAAAAGTCTGGTTCATTTTTTTAATCACATTTCTGCCATTACTTTCAATCTGGAATACATAAGTCATTAAACCATAATTTGAAACTTGCGCCATCAGGCAAAGATTGACTGAATTAGAGTGTTCAGTCTATTAAAAGTTTTTTTCTAACTATTCTTGTAATTATTGTAGGTTAAAGTTGTTCATTCTACTCATTATTTACTGCAATACATTGCCATTCTTATCTTTGTTTTTTGCAGAGTTTATTTTTAGATTCTTCTCATCATTGTTTAAGCATTTTTTGGTCTGAGATTCTTTTCAGCATTTTTGTAGTTTTGCTAACTTTAGTTTTAGTTTGAAAGTTTCATTGACTCCTTTCATCTCTTTTATTTTATTAATTTTGTTCATCTTCATTAAATTAGTTTAAATTAATTCACTTCTTATAATTAGATATACATTTGATATTCTTGTAATTTTAAAAAAAATTGATATTCTTACATCAAATTTGATTATTCAAAATTATTGATTATTACTTATTAATCTTTTTCTCTAATTCAAGCTTCATTTATATTAATCTCATATTGTCATTCTTATTTTCAACATGTCTACTCTAATTCTAGAAATTAAACTCAATAGCTCTAACTATCATCAATGGAAGACACATGTTTCCTTTTTATTCTATTTTAAACATTTGCTTGAAGTCGCCACATATGCCACTATTGAACCAGCCGCCTCTACTGCTGAAACTACCAAAGATGCTTGACAAGTTAATAATGATGAAGAACTAGGTCTAATTGGACTCTCCATCAGTCCTGATCTTTATGTCTTAATTGGACACTGTACTGAAGCCCATCAAGCATGGGACATCTTGAAGCAAACCTATGACAACTCCTCCAAATCACTCATGATTCAGCTCCAAGACAACTTGGAAGATCTAAGGTATACAAATTTTAAATCTATGGATGAATTTTTATTCAAGTTTGATGCTATTAGAACTCAGTTAAATGGTTTAAATTTTACTCTTATTGATATTAGATTGATTACTATAATTCTTAAGAAATGTCTCCCTAAGGAGTTTCAACAATTTATCACTAATATCCACTCTTAGCTTGCTATTTCTAGTTTAGCTCCTCTTTTAACTTATCCTATTTTTCAAAAAAATTTGCGTCAAGAGGAGGCAAAATTATTGCAATTTGGTACTATTAAATCTTTTTGACATGCTTTTGTATCTAAAACTCAAAATCACAATAATAAGTCTCATACTAATCATCATAATAATAATCATCATAACAATAACCATTCTAATAACAACTGTAATTATCGTAACAATAACAATAATCATCATAATAATGGTTCTTCAAATAATAATTATAATCATTCAAACAATAGGTCTAATTCTAGGCCATCATACAACAACAATAATTACAATAATCAACAAAATCAGAAACCACATTGTACTTATTATGGTAAAGATGGTCACCTAACTAATGATTGTTTTAAAAAACAAAATGATAAGAAGCCAATGAATAACAATAATCAAAATAAATTTCAAGGTAATCAATCTTGTCATGCTTTTACTACTTGTTATAAAACTTCTCATGCATTATAATGGATTATTGATAGTGGCGCTTCTCATCATGTTACTTCTCATAGAGAAGTTTTTGATTCTTTGCAACCTGATACTACTTATATTCCTATTCAATTAGCTGATGATAGTAGTTGCAAAGTTGATGGAGTTGGTGATGTTAATGTTCCAAATGGAAAATTACACAATGTTCTTTATGTTCCTAAATTGAAATCCAATCTTTTTTCAATTGCTCAATTATGTCAAAATTACAAAGTTGAATTTCATAAGGATATGTGCTCTATTATTGATCCTAACACTGATCTTGTTGTTGCTAATGCTAAGTTGGATCATGATAACTTGTTTAAATTATATTTGTTTGCCTCTTCTAGGTACTCTTTGAAAGTGAATATTGATTTCAATAGATGGCATGAAATGCTTGGCCATTTGAATTCTGATTATATTTCTACATTGCTAAAATCTAACATGGTTGAAGGATTGCCTCCTCTTGTTCCATCTAAAATTACATGCATAGGGTGCATGAGTGGAAAAATGAAAAGGGAGCCCTTTCCTCATAGTACTTCATGGAGGGTGTCTCATAAGTTACATCTTATTCATAGTGATCTTTTGGGTCCAATGGAGAAAAACTCAATACAAGAAACTCAAAGTATGCTCTTACCTTTGTGGATGATTTCACTAAAATAATTTTGATTTATTTCTTGCATACTAAAGATCAAGTTCTTGACATGTTTTCTAAATTTCATATGTTTGTGGAAAGGCAATCTGGTTCTAAACTTAAAATTCTTAGAATAGATAATGGTACTGAATATGTTAACAATGCATTTCATTCTTACTTGAGATCTTTTGGTATAAAACATGAGCTTACTACTCCTTATACACCACAACAAAATGGTGGGTGGAAAGGAAGCATATAACTATTGTGGAAATGGCTAGATGTATGTTGCATGAAAAAAATATTCATTACAAGTTATGGGCTGAAGCAATAGCTTGTGCCACTTATATTCTTAATAAAACTCCTACTAAAGCTTTGAAAGATATTTCTCCTGAGGAAACATGGTCCGGTAGAAAACCAAATCTACAACATTTGATAATTTTTGGATCTATTGCATATGTTCACACACCCAAACAAAAAAGGCACAAATTAGATTCTAAATATTCTTCATTTATTTTTGTTGGGTATGATGAATTTACTAAAGGTTATAGAGTTTATGATCCTACTACTAACAAGGTGCATATTGCAAGAGATGTTGTTATTGTAGAAAATGAAGTACATGATTGTTCCAAGGCCAAAGATGATGAATTTAAAGGGGGTATTCTTGACCTCATGGAGGACCAACCTCCTATTCTAAACCTTACTCCTAAGTCACCTATTTCTATTCCTACTAGTATTAAAAAAGATGATGATGATAGTAACAATGTTTCTACTCCTCATATTGATAATTTTGCTCATAATGATGGTAATTATGTTCATAATGATGATGATGAATTTAATCCTCATAGTGATGATGAAAATGATGAATTTACTCCTCATAGTGATATTTCCATTGCTTCTAAGAGAAATCCTAAATGGTTTAAAAATTTACTTAATGAAGGTGATGATTATATTTCTAGAATGGGTGGTCTTAGACCTAGTAGACTTAATTATTGTAACTATTCTTTAATGTCTTCTCTTATGCATTCTAAAGATCCTGAAACTTTTTCTCAAGCTAAAACTCAACCTCATTGGAAAATTTCTATGCAAGAGGAATATGATAGTTTAATTTCTAATAATACTTGGGATTTAGTTACTTTATCTCATGGAAAAAATCTAGTTTCATGTAAATGGTTATACAAAACTAAGTTGAATGCAAATAATGATATTAGTAAGTTTAAATCTAGACTAGTAGCAAGAGGTTCTTCTCAAGTTGAAGGAATAGACTATAATGAGACCTTTTCTCCTATTGCAAAAATGCCTACCATTAAATTTGTTCTTGCTTTAGCTACAAAAATGAATTGGCCTATTCACCAAATGGATGTTAAAAGTTCTTTTCTAAATGGTGACTTGCATGAAGAAATCTATACGTCTCAACCTCTCAATTTTATTAAAGAAGGTCATGAACATCTAGTATGTAAACTAAATAAATCTATCTATGGTTTAAAACAATCTCCTAGAGAGTGGTACTCTAAAATCAATGCTTTCTTTATTTCTCAAGGTTTTTCTAGAAGTAAAAATGATCCTAACTTGTATATCAAGCATAGTGAAGATGGCATTATTATTATCATTCTTTATGTTGATGATTTGAATCTTACCTCTAGTTCTAACCATTTAATTTTTTGTATTAAGTTCCAACTTAATCAAAAATTTCAAATGATTGATTTAGGACTATTACATTATTTCCTAGGAATGCAAATTTGGCAAACCCCTAAGGGTATTTCTATTTCTCAAAGTAAATATGGTAAAGATCTTCTAGATAGATTTCATATGAATGATGCTAATCACGTTTCAATTCCATATGAATTAGGAACTAAGTTAATGATAGATATGCAATCTCCATTCATAGATGCTACTCCTTATAGAGAACTTGTAGGTGGTTTAAATTATCTAACTCTCACTAGACCTGATCTATCTTTTATTGTTAGTTTAGTTTCAAGATTCATGTCCAAACCTCAACAAACTCACTTCAAAATTGCTAAAATAATATTACAATACATTAAAGGTACTATTAAATTAGGATTATTTTATGATGCAAATTCATATTTTTCTTTAAAATGTTTTATTGATTCGGATTTAGGTGGAGACCCCAATGATGGGAAATCTACTTTTGGGTATTGTTTTTCTCTTGGTTTAGGTGATATATCTTGGAAAAGTAAAAAAGATCAATCTATTTCTCTATGTTCTACCGAAGCTCAATATAAAAGTTGTACTCATGCCTCTAAAGAAGCTTTATGGCTTAGAAGAATACTTGAAGATTTGGGTCTACCTCAACAAGAACCTACACCATTGTATTGTGACAATCAAAGTGCAATAGCCTTGGAAAAGAATCTAGTTTACCATGCAAAGTCAAAGCACATTTCACTCCACCACCACTTCATTAAAGAGCACATTGTAGAAAAGAAAGTTTCCCTCATCTATTGCAAAGGTGAAGATCAAGTTGTAGATATTTTGACAAAACCTCTTTCTAGAGAAAAATTTGAATTTCATTGTAACAATTTGGGTTTGATACCCCTTGATGTAATTACCCCAAGTAAAGAATAAAGGGGGGTGTTAGAATTTAATATTTCCTTGGTAAAATATATATTTAAAGGATAAACTAAGGTATCCTATTGTTTTTGTCCTCTAGTCCAAGTGGGAGGACATGTGATATTTGTAATTCCTTTAATAAGGAAAATAGATATTCCTCCTTAAGAGGAATCTCACATTTGTCTCATACACAACATGAATGTGGAATTCATCTAAGATGAGAGTTACATGAAAACTCCTCCACTCATCTCTACTTAAAGAGATGCCTCTCACACACTTGAATAATTAATCTTCTCTATTCTCTCATTCTTTCTCTCATATTGTAATAAGATTTGAGCTCTAATTCTTCCTTCTTCTTTTGGCTTTGAGCCTCATTCATAATTCACAAGGGTTTTTTTTTTGCTTTTCCCCTTTCAAATCCTTGTGTACTTGCCTTGGTTCTTGGAGCATTCTTGTGAGCTTGTATTTGATCTCTTGAAGGAAAATCTCTCTATCTCTCTCTCTCTTAGTGTTTGGTAAATCTCTTCCATTGCATACTCTCTTGGATTCTTTCCTTACCTTTTTCATTTTATTTTATGATTCTAACACATACAAACTCATGGTCGATGACCTTAAGAAGTATTTCATCTTAGTTACCTTTGAGCAGATTCCTAGAATAGAGAACAAGGTTGTTGATGCTATGGAAACAATATCATCTCTACTACAGAAGCTCAAACATGAGCTATGTTATGATTTCTTGGTGGAAGCACTCTCATTTCCTGCATATGATTCTCCTAAAACCCGCATGATCTGCACTATTGTTGGTCATGATTATTCCAGATACAAACACCTTTTCTCCTACCTTCAAGACCAAATAATTCTTGATACCTTCAACTGCCATGAGAAACGATACCTTATCTGAAACACATCATAGTATGTCATCATATGTAATGATTTGTACAAATGGAATCTAGATGGTACAGTCCTTAGGTGTTTAGAATGTGAGGAATCTCAATGCGCATTAGAGGAAGTCCACAAAGGTATATGTGGATCACATTCCAATGGTTTAACACTAGCTTGAAAACTTATTAGGGCTGGGTATTATTGGCTTGAAATGGAAAAAGAGGCTATCAAATATGCTAAGAATTTTCAAAAATGTCAAGTCTATGGAAACTTGATTCATGCACCAAGGAGAGATCTTATACCCTTTACTACACAATGGCCTTTCTAACAATGGGTGTTTGATCTTATAGGGGCTATATATCCACATTCTTCTAATAGACATACTCATATCATTATAGCTACATACTATTTTACAAAATGGGTAGAAGCAGTTCCTTTGACTCAAGCAACTGGCAAACAAATTTAAATGTTCATTCTAAACTATATCATTTGTTGGTATGGAATTCCACATTCAATAGTCACAGATAATGGTGGCCAATTCAAGAATAAGGACTTAGATTCCTTATGCTCTAAATTCAATATTGCACAACATTGGTCATCCATATACTATCCTCAAGGGAATGGGCAAGTAGAAGCATAAAAAAAAATCTGTTGAAGATCCTACATCGCACAGTCAACAAGACAGGAAGAGACTAACATCTCATGATCAATCCAGCTATTTGGGCCTATATAAAAAGTATCAGAATGGCCACTCGTGCTACACCATTCACTTCAATTTATGGGTCTGAAGTGGTACTACCTATTGACATTGAAATCCCATCATTAAGAATCAGAATGCATGGTCTAGTAACTAACGATGATTACAAAGAGTCTAGGTTGCAAGAACTTGAACTACAAGATGAGCATAGGAAAGCTGCGTATGATCATCTCAGAGTATATCAAAAGAGAATTTCTAGAGGCTACAACAAGAAAGTCAGACATAGAGAATTTTAGGTTGGCAATCTAGTCTTGAAAGAAAATCCCAAAAATCAATCCCATCAAGAATGCAAGGGGAAGTTTGAACCCAACTGCCTGGGTCCCTTTGTTATTGTTTGTAGTATTTTCAATTTTCCAAGGTTGCATTTTAATTTTTTCTCCTTTGAAGGTTTTCCCTATTTTGTGATAAATCTCCCGCAATATCCTCTCTCAGAGCTCTCAAATTGTTCATAATGGTGAAAAACCCTAAGTGTTAGGTGAAAAATGCTTCTGAAAATCCAAAAACCCTAGGAAAGCTTAACCGAGTTCTATTTTTCCATTAATTTTTAGAATCACTTAAGTGAGCCTTTAAGAAAGTGCACTTTATAACCATTGGCTAGTCGCCCAGTCTCCTAATGAGTTCAATATATTCCTTTTAGTCTGGCGATCTCCTGAAAACCTTTTTCACGTGATCTCTTTAAGTATAGAGAATATTCCTTTTCTTTATGAGACTCAACAGATCTTTTTAGTCACCAAGTCTCTGAATGTTTTGTGAGATCTAGTGACTACACTGATAAATATTTTTAAGGCAACTATAGTCACCTGGTCTCCAGATCAAAAATACCTTTAGTCAGGTGATCTCTAAATAAAATGATGAAGTGATTAAGTATTCAATGATTATGAGACTTCTCCTATAGTTGACGAGTCTCCAAATGAATGATGGCGGTTATGTTTTCTTTCAATCGCCAAGTCTCTCAGTTCTTAGGCGGTTAGTGTTTTTATCTAGTGATCCAACGATTACAGTAGTTGCATATCCTTAGAATCTTGGTGGTTATGTTGTAAACATTCAGTGATCTAGCGACATGGTTATCTCTTAATCTCATGATTTCATGGTTAAGTCTTAAAATTTTTAGTGACTCAGCGATAATCGTAAGATGAAGGAAAGATCAACGGTTGGCATTTAGTCTCATAGTCTAATTGAGGTTAAGAGGGATATCTGGAGACTTGGAGAATAAAGGCTTTCATGCAGTCTCCAAATTTAACCAAGGAAAAGGAAAGTATTAAGAGACCATGAGATATCTTCAATCGCATGTTCGCTAGAAGGAGATGAGTTAAGGTAAAAGTTTTCACAAGATGAAAATGAAATGTTGATGCAGTTTTGATCGGGCGGTGGTCATGTTATCTCCAAGTCAAACCATGGGTTAAGAAAAGTTTCAGTGACCATGAGAAATGCTTTGTCACCTAGTCTTCAGACTAAACTAAGGTTAAGGAAATCATTCAATGATTGGGAGGTAACTTCAGTCACACAATCACTAGATAAATAAGGGTTAATTATTTGTCGAGGTCAAAACATGAAAAAAGATATGAATCCATTTGCCAAACTTGATGACATGTTCATTCTTGATTGGTCATAAAGTAAAATAAAGAAATAATAAACTCTCAGTGATTACAAGATGGACTATAGTCGCTGTGTCTCCAGAAGAAATAAATCAAAGATATTGTGCCTTTAGTCGCCAGATGTCTAGATAGGCTCAGTCTCCAGGTCTTTTCAGAAAGTCAAAGTCAGAGTGAAGTTTAAGATATTGAATGACTACCATTAGATTAAGATCTTGTGGCTATCATGAAGTCACGAGAAGAAATGAGGATTTGAATAGAGTTTCAGTGATTAAGAGGCTTCTTTTTAGTCGCTAGGTCTCTAGATGGGCGAAGTTAGGTAGTCTCCAAAAAAACTTTGATAAGTCAATAGGTTTCAGCGATTAAGAGACTTATTGCTAGTTGCCAAGTCTCTGAATAAGAAGAAAAGCTATTGAGACTTTAGAAAGTCATTTGTCACCAGGTCTTAGAATAAGATTAATAAGTGATACATTTTGCAGTGATGAAGAGACTAACTATAGTCGCTGGGTCTTAGAATGAAAAATTAAAGTTTCAAAGAGTTTCCAAGTCACGAGATAAAATCATAAAAGGTAAAATCATCAAGAAACTTAGATATTTCCCTTTAGTCACCTAATCTCTGAAAAATATGAAAAAGCACCAAGTCTTTCAGTGACTGTGATTGGCTGTGTAGTTGCTAGGTCGCCAAAAATCAAATTTGATTGCCTATCACTTTCTCATCTCATAGCCAGTGAATTGAAGTTCAAAATGTGCCAAGTAATGGTGGAAGTGACATGAATTATAGAGCTTAAGTCTCAAAAGGGAAATTGCATTTAATTCTCCAGAATAAATATAGTTAACTATCACTCATTGTAAAATTACCAAGAATTTTGGAGAGCCAAAGCTAAAGAATTGTGAGAATTTAAGAGGTTTTCAATGATTAAAGAGTTTAGTAAAGTTTAGAAGCTTCAGAGGAATTTCTATCTATAGTCAGGATGAGTCAACCATCAACTAGCAGAGCTTCTACCAATAAGGGTTCAAAAGAAAAGGTGAAGAAAAGTTTCTCGGATGAATTTATCACTTTGCTACTAGGATCATCACAAAAGAAAAGGTCAGTGACAAATGCTTTGTTGATGATCTAAGTTACTGTAGAGATGCCAGGACACCTGATGTGACTGGAATATGCTTTTTTAGGTATTTTTATAAGAATGCTGATAGTTCAGTACCTATTTCAAACACTTGGACCTTAAGTTTAGCTAGGTTGATAGTCCCAGACATCCTCCTAGATGTTGATTTGTTAATTACATTGGCCAATAGTTATGACCCTCTATCCAGAACAATAAGAAAGAGTGATGGCTTGACTTTAGTCACATTAGAAAATAATTCTTTCATGAGAGCTTTCGATATCCACATCCCCATGGCCATGAAGATCAGTTTACAAGCCCAGGCCAATAGGTACACTCAAGAATCCATCCTTGTATCCAAGGAAATTCAAAAGCATGTCCCATAAGCCAACAAGAACTACATTGTAGCAGTGGATGGGGCAGCCCCATACTTCTACAAGGACTTATGTTTCTAGGTAAAATATATTGCATATGGATTATATAAAGTGTTAGGGGTAGATGGTGGGGTGGACACAATTTCACCTGACATCCTGATGATGGTGCTAGATTCACAAAGTCTTCATGTAACCAAGGGATATGACTACATTGGATATGTCATTAATAGAATGCATGAAGGACTTGAGGCAATAATAAAGATAGAAAATTCACCTAGATTCATGCATTATTCCCTTTTAATGCACCTCATTTTGTTTTATAATTACAACATTATAAACTTGGAGTACCTCAGGCCTCAAATGATGTGGAATGGACAACCCAATCTAGTTCAATTTTAGATAAGGGCATGGAGTGGTACTTCACCAGAATGTGACTTTAGTGCTTTTTAGAATTAGATGGTACAACCAATTCTACTCACCTTAGGAGTGAATCTCTCCAGGCTACTAGTAAAGGCTCTACAATTATTAATTTCTCAACAATTTGTTGAGAAATGGGCTAAAGGCCATAACTAGGGAGACTTCTATTATAAGAAAACATTTACTGTGATAAGAGTCTATGGGTGTTCCCAGCTACCCCATATTCTACCATGTTTTTTCCCACCAAGAATTGCATTTATAGAAATTATTTGGCAACTAATGCTAACTGACAAAGAGAATTTAGCCCCCCTTAGAAAGGGTACATTTACCCCTAAACACTTCTGCATATGCAACTTCATAATTGGGAAGAATGCATTCAGCAAGTTAAAGGATTGGTTAGGCCAATACAAGATGAATGCTACAATATATAAATATGTAGATACAAAGGACTTCATTGTAATGGCTAGGAAATATTACACTCCTACCATTCCTATAAACAATAGACATGAGTAGTGTCCCAAGGAGGATGTCATTAGGAATATTATAGAAGATGAAGAGGTAGAAAAGAGAGCCCAAAAACTCAGTGAGTTATGGTCATTAAAGAAATGAATGAAAAAGAAGGGATTGACTTTTGAGGGTTTCTTTGCCACATTTCCCTACCTCCAAAGGCTAGACAAAATGATGGAGAACTTCAATACATTGATCAATTCACTTGAGGACCAAATTGATGATAAGGAAAGGGAAAAGGAGAAGCACTCAGAGTCAAATTATGAGGATAGTGATGGAGTCTACTCACTATATAGCCCTCCTGCCATGGAATAGCCACCTCCTATTGGCCAAGAAAGAGATGAAAATATAATTATGGATTTGATAGAGCTTCCTAGCTCTTAGGATACCAGTGAGCCTCCTTTGAAAAGGAAAAAAATGCAAGTGGGAGAGCCTTCCCAAGTAAGAACAATTGAGACAAAAAAGTATAGAGTAGGAGCTCTAATTCTAGGCAATAGAGCCTATGATCACCAACTTAGGCAGAAGATCAAGGAAGAGAAGAGAAAAAAAATGTGGTTGTAGAAGAGATAGATCTACCTTTGGCTCTAGGACAAGATGAGAGGATGCTAGAGTAGGATTCCTTCTTGAAGGGTGACAATTTTATCAAGTCAGATGAATTCAAGAACTTCCTATTATGGCACAAGCAACAATAGGTTGCTTCCAATGTACAAATCATAGAAGATGGCCAAATACCTGATGAGGCCATCCAACCCTTGAAAGAATATGATCATGAGTTAGAAACTACCACTCCAGAAAAGGCTAGGCAATTAGTAAAGGCCAGCAGTATATTGCTTGTACCTGGGTGGGATCTGGCTTCAACTTTCATAATAGACCAAATAAGAAAGCAAGAGAATACAAAATTAACTTCAGAGACCCAAGTTGGGGATTTGATAAAAGGATTTGGGTATAGCCCTAAAACCTAGACACTGGCTATGTGGAGCCTCTATCCAAAAGATCAAAAGCCTTCCCTGCTGGATATAAAAGAAAAGATGGAAGGTGACAAGATCGTGTGATCAATCCACAATACCGGGGATCTTGAGATATCACAAGTGCTCACTCATTTTGGAAGGTTAAATGAGAACAAGACAAAGCAACTCTCAGGGAGGCACTAGAAACATTTTGATGATTATAGTGCACTTGTTAAAGATAGGGAGGTGTATAGTATTAAGGAAAAATAATTGGAGAGATATGTCGATGATCTACAACAACAAATCCTCAATATGCCTATGGTTACCCCTACACCACTAGAACAACCCCCTCAAATAGAGAATTAAAGTGTAGATGTAGAGGAAGCTCCTCCAACAATAGAGAAGGTGAACCTAGAAAAGAGTGAGGCTATTTTACAAGCCCTTTTGAAGATTTTGTAGCATAGAATTGAGGTCTTAAAGGAGAAGGAAGAGGTAGTTTATACTACATAAAATAAATTGTTTGGATTGCTGATAGAGGTGAATAATTTTTTTCCTATTTTAAGTACTTATCATATGACTTGGTCAATAAGGGATTCATTCTTTGAAAGACTAGCAGTAGTACAGTCTCTGAGGAATGATATCCTAGAATTAGTTTTGTAAGTAGGAGATGAGATTGGAAAGATAGTTTTTTCTTCATCCTTCTTTAAGGGTAAAGATAGTTTTTTCTTCATCCTTCTTTAAGGGTAAAGAAAATCAAATTGAAGCAAATATGACAATGTTTGGACATAGTTTTAGTAGGTTCATTCCTTAGATCATAATAGAGGATGGAGAGAAAGAATTTGGATACATGGAGATCAGATTTTGATCTTGTATTGCCTAAGAAGGAGGATTTTCTTAATAATAGCAATGAAGTTGATATGGATCACTTCAATATAGTTCTTGATGAAGATTTCATGGTAGAGATGGACTTCAGTAAGTTCATCATAGATATAAAGCAGGTTGCTAATGATAGATGGGAAAGATAGAAGAAACAATTGTAGAGTATTCAAGAGTTCCAGTGGCCTACAGAAGAATAGGTATCTACTTGGGATAATCTGACAAAGCCCAAAAGGAATATACTTGCAACATATGACATTGAGCATATAGAAGAGAATGAGCTCCAGCAATGCACCTGACCTATGAGCAGAGGGAGAAAAACTAATAATGAAGAGGATGTAATTTAGCGGGTTGGTGGTCATCATTCACATAACAACTTGGGTAGTTTCTCTGACTACTGGCAGACAAAGGTGCAGCTCAAAGGAGAAATCAACAACTAAAAAAACAACTCTCGGTGCCCCTTTCCCTCTTTTTCTGTTACCAATTTAAATCTTTTGTAATCTAGTGCAAGTCACTATCAGAGCCACCCGAAGCTTATTGTATCCTTTTCTCAAGGATCCCACGGTGGTCTCTCTATATATAGAAAATGTCAACTCATAGCAAAGGGTGGTGAAAATACTTATTGTAATAGGAGCATATAGATTTAGTTTTTGATTCTCAGGAATCTAGTTTTTCTGAATGTATTGATATAGGAAATTTATCAATAAAATATATTGAATTTCAATGTATATCTTTTATTGTCTTCATGTGTGATTTTGATTTCTCTATGTGTTTAAATTTGCAAGGCATTTTAGATACATCTTTCTACAAGGTAGATAGTGGGGTTGAAACTTGAGTTCCTTTCAAGGGAGGGGTAAATCTTGAGTGAGGTCTCTGAGATTTCATCTTTCATGTATGAATTTGAGGATCTGATTTATGCATAAGAGGGTAATGTGCAAGGCATTTTAGCTGGGGTTTGGGTGTGTTTGATTTGAGAGGTTTACTGTAGATATACATTTATTGACTCTGATGCCCTAGGATTTGGCACTGGTCATTGCTTAGTTTACATTTGTTTTCACCATCAATCAATTTAAAACAATGATTTACTTTAAAGTTGTGAGAGAGTTATATGATTAGGTTTGTATCAGGTGTATAGGTCACTGTTGTGATATTTAAAAAATTCAATCTAATAGGTAATACCCACCTGTAGCTTAAGGCTCAAAGAGAAGAAGGAATCCAAATTCTTAACACCTTAGTGTTTAATATTGTTGATGCATCTTTTGGGACTGCTAGAGTTATGAATCAGGGATTTTCTGATTAAGTTTTGATCATCTACAATTTTTAGCACTAGCAAAATTGGCGACTCTACTAGGGAAATACAATATTTTATGTAATAAATTTGCTAATAGTTCTGCTAACGATTTATTTCTATATATAGAAGACTAGTTTATCAATCTATTCCCATAAATTTGTGGGTGGCGGCTCTAAACTCCATGTTCACCAGTTGCTGGTAAAAGTTTTGAAAATTTTTATATTATCTTTTCAAAGTGACATGAATAAGCCAAGGAATACTAGGTTATACTATAGGGATCACTTGGAAAGAAAAATGGGTGAAGAATTGCATACATCTAGTAGAAAGAAATGGTCCATAAGAGGAACAACTAGCAATAATTCCCCTAGACCAGTTCAAGAATATATTCCCATTCCCACCCAAAATGAGATCCTGTCTTTTTCTAAGGATCTTGATTTCCTTAGAAGAATAGACCCTAAATCTGTTAGTCCTCCTCAGGAGGATGAGTTTATAGACATTGGTTTCTTTCCTGCACAAGAAAATCTAGAGCAAACAGAATATGCTTCTACTACTGACACTAAATCTTATGATTCTGAGAAACTAAGGGAAGAAGTTTTTGCTTTGAGAAAAAAGGATCAAGAATAATTTTTAGAAATTACTAAAAGGCACAAGGAGCAGGAACAAGAAATCTAGGAATTACTCATGGAAAAGCAATAGCTTCTTAGAAAGACAAAAAATAATGAGATCCAAGCAAATAGTCTGAAACAGAAAGTCACTGGGTTAGATAGTGAGTTGTTTGGGGATGTCCAAATTCTGAGACAACAAGTCAAAAACAATAGGCCAAATCCTGAGAAAAATGAGTTTGAAGGTGAAGGCTATGTCCCGAGATAGTTGCATCCATCAGAAATAAAAAGAAATGAGGATCTTAAAAGTAAAGTGATGGATGCATCTGACAAGGGAAAACAAAAATTAGTTGAAATTAGCATAAATGATTCAAAAAAGAATGGGGCTAATCCTACTAAAATATCTCAGGCTGGCTTAGATCTAGAGAAACCTAGGAAAGCCAAGGAGGACTTGGTACTCCAATTAGAAAAGCTAGAATTAGAGGCTACTACAGATGAGATGAAGAGGAAAATTGATTTCCTTCATACTAATATGAATACAAATGCTAGTAGTTCAATCCCTGTTATCAATGGGCCAATTCCACAGAATCAATTAACTGGTCCTATTCCCAATACCCAAGCCTCAATCTCCAATCAAATGGTCCAAGGAGCACTTTAAAGTGTATGTCATATAGTCCCATTGATTGGTAATCTTGCAAGAAATATTGTGCATCAGAATATTGGAGGAGGTGGGGCCCAAGTTTCACAAAATGTTCAAAGAAGGCCAGTTCATTTGGAAAGATACATGCCATTGTTTTTTTATGGTATTCCTAGTCAACCGAATGTCATCCCAATTGAGGTGAGAGACAAGATCCCTAAGTTCACTGGTAACAATGTTATTACTTGTGAAGAACATCTTAAATCTTTCATAGATAAAATAAATGATTATGAAATAGAGAATGAAGATATTGTCATGAAACTTTTTGCTCAATATTTGATAGAAGATGCTAGGGATTGGTACAGAGGTTTACCCATAAATAGTATTACCTCATGTGATGAATATATAAGGAATTTTAAAGAACAGTATGCTAAACATGTCAACTCTAGTTACATGCTAAATGAATTCAATAATATCAAGAAGCATGCAAATGAAAGTATGTCAGAATTCAATAATAGGTTTCAGAAAGCCATGTACAAGTTATTCTAGGTCTTAAGATTAGATGATGAAGTTTGTTTGACTACATACTTCAATGCTGTAGAGGGAAAGATGTCTTACATTTTAAGAGACAAAAGTCCATGTACTTTGAGAGATGCTTTCAAATTAGCAATAAATATTAAAAGTAATAGAAAAGCATCTGGTCAAATGTATAAAAGGGATGAAGGTATACTATGGAAAGAGACCAGGCCACATACTATGAAACCTATGAAGGAAGATGACAATGTTGAAAATTTGGCCAATGCTATTAAGGATCTGTCTACAAGATTTGATAAAGGTGGGAAGAATTTCCAAGATAATAGACCACCTTATCAAAGGTAGGAGAGATTCCCTAGATTACATGACCAGCCATATAAGACAAATTGGAAGAATGGGAAGCCTATTTTTGACAACCATGAGCCACAAAAGGGAAGGGATACTCCTGATCCTTTGAAAAGGAATACAACCCATTGTTGAACTACAATTGATTTGGAATCTGATTGAAGAATTTGTGATTAAAGATCATTAAGGAGTTGTTGATTATATATGTAATATGATTAAATCAATATTATGTTGTCATTGATGTCAACTAGTTTGACAACACTTATCTTGTAAGTTACTATACCGACACATTTGAAGAAAGGTGAAAAAGAGATGAAGAACATAGAAATCTACATGGAGAAAGATGTACATGATAGATGAGGATAAATAACACATTGAGTAAATTTTTGATGAGTCTATGACTTGATGATATTGACTTTATTATGTTGCATTCATCTATGATGAAGTGTAGAGCTAAAAGACACAAAGCAGTGTTGTCGGTAAATGAAGCATTTCTAGTATACACCGACGGAGTGTAGTGTATACCAATCATAGTATTAACCAAGAAGTGTTCACTGATGCATTTCTTTGTTAACCAAGTGGAATAGAATGAATTAAATTATTAGTTTAGCTGATAAGATTGATGAGCTGGCAAGAGTATAACATCAAGGTAATAGATAATGTTTGTTACATAGATCAACGACTAATGAAATTCAAGGAAGATCTAATAGAGAAGATTGAAATATGTTATTGGCACAAGTACCAAGAAAGTTTGAAGCAGCAAAATCTATGAATGTGGTTAAGTGGCAAAATCTGATGGTGGAGAAAGAAAATGATTTACTCGTCTATATAAGAGAACAAAATTTCTTTATGAAACATGCCGGAAGAAGAAGCTACAGGAATATCATGTGAACAAGGTTTTCATGCATTCTGATCATACTGGTTAGTAAGAACTGAGCTGCAGAACAATTACCGAGCTACAAAGAGCAATTACCAATGGACAATAAGTTGATACAGTATTGAATCTGAAGTGAAATATTGATCAGAAAGATTTGTATGGACTAAATATTGATCTGTAATTTGCAATTGAAGTTGTATTAAGGCAGGTCATTTACTGTTACATATTTAACCATTGTATACAATCAAAATCTCTTAACCGAGTGGAGACTGAAAGTCTTAAGATGTATCATTCATAGAATGAACATTGTTATCCTGTCAACCTCGTATTGAATGCTGGTTGGATGATAGATTCTAGTCTAAAATCCTCTAACAAGGTCACACCTGACAGTGTGTTTGTAACCTTTAACAGGGTTGGGTCTTAACTGACCTCACTTTAGAAGAGTGAACAATTTTGGGTTGCCGGTCCCAAGTGGTTTTTCCCTTTACAGGATTTCCACATTAAATCTCTTGTGTTATGTGTTGATTGTGATATTTGTTTGTTATCATTCTTTACATGTTACATGTTAGATTTGATCGGTAAACTATTATAGTATTAGACCAGTAATCAGTAAAAGCACAGATAGTGAAAGTTTTATTGTTTACCGACAAGCAAAAATTGAAGAAATAGTTTTGAATTATACATTTTGTTTTGGGACACTGGATAACTGATTCACCCCTTTCTCAGTTATTCTAACAATTGTTATCAGAGCAGTGGTTGCTTGGAATAGAGTTTTAAGGACTTAAGCATAAAGGTCTCAAGATGTATAAGAGGGAAGTACCAAAACTAAACAAAGAGAACTTCATAGTATGGAAAAGTAGAATGAAGCTGCACATATCTGGAATTGGGAACTCTGCACTAGAGCTGATGGAGAATGGCTACATGCAACCGCCCACTGGTCCCTTAACTCTTGATCAATTGAAGGAGAAGCATGAACACAATGTTACTATGATGGAACTTGCTGCTGCCTATACCGATGTTGAATTTGAAGATATCAAGACATGCATGACCACCAAAGGAATGTGGGATAAATTAGCACAAATATATAGTGGAGATCTGAATGTCAAAAGAGCCCGAGCTAAAAGTCTGAGAGGTAGATTTGATGATATGAGAATAAAAGAAGGTGAGAACATTGTCCAATATTCAAATAGACTCAAAGAGGTGGTACATGCTATTAGAGCATCTGATGGAGTAATTGATGATGAAACAGTGATAAGAAAGATTCTCATAACTTTGCTACCAATTTATGCAATCAAGATTTCTGCAATTCATGAAACAAGAGCTACATCCAACCTTACTCTTGACACTCTGATTGGTAAACTTACAACCTTTGAATTAAACAACTTTGATAATAGTGTTTTTCCTTTTGTTGAATCCACTTTCATGTCTTATTTGAAGATTGGAAAGTCTAGCAGGAATAGTAAGAACTATGATAGTGATAACAATACCAATGATGAACTTGATGAGCTTGAAGCACTTATGGCTAGAAGATTTCCAAAAGGAAAAGGAAGGTATAGAGGTGAGCTACCTTTAGCATGCTTTAACTATAAAGAAGTCAATCACATCATTGCTAGATGTCCACAGAAGAAAGATGATGATAGATCCAAAGATCAATCTAAAGGAAGCTATGGGAGAAGAGTCAATAGAGGCTACCGACACAACAATAGAGACAACCGAGATGAAAAAGGCAAAAAAGTATGTTACATAGCTAAAGATATTGAAACTAAATCTGATTCTGATGATGATATAGAAGTTGTATTTGTTGCTATGAAAGATGACTCAGAGGAGGAAGATAAACATGAAGAGACATCACTGCTCTCTACAGTAAGCAAAAATGATACATGGATCATAGATAGTGGTTGTACACATCATATGACTGGTGATGTAGAGAATTTTGATCATCTTGTTGAATATAATGGAGGATCAGTGAGAATTGGAAATGATGCACCTTGTATGGTAAGAGGTAAAGGCTCATTGATGATCAATGATAGACTACAATGTGAAAATGCATGCTGGGTAGATGGACTAAACTATAATTTGTTAACTGTGGCTTAGCTAAACAATTCAAGCCACCGACTAGCTTTTGAGAGCAAAAAGGTGAAGATGTATGATGATGGAGGAAGACTTGTCAAAATCGGTACACAATCCAGAGGTAATCTATTCTATCTTGATATGGATCAGTCTTCTTGTTTATTAATAAAGGATGAAGATGCTTGGTTGTGGCACATAAGGTTATGCCATGTGAATTTTGACAACATGATGAAGATTAGTAGAAAGAAAAGAGTTAGAGGATTTCCTAACTTGACAAAACCTGATGATGCCATGTGCCATGAATGTCAAAAAGGTAAGATGACTAAGTCCAATTTTAAAAGCAAAGATTACTCAACAAAGAAGATACTTGAGTTGGTTCATACCCACCTATGTGGTCCTATGAGAACTCAGATCTATTCTAGTGATAGATATTTTATTCTTTTTGTTGATGATTATACTAGACTGATGACTGTTATGTTCTTGAAAGAGAAATTTGAAGCTTTCAAAATGTTTAAGTGGTATAAAGCTAAGGTAGAGAAAGAAACTGGAAAGGAAATAAAATGTTTAAGATCTGATAGAGGAGGTGAATTTATCTCTGATGAATTTACTAATTTTTGTAATGAGCATGGAATCAAAAGACATGTATCTACATTAAGGACACCTCAGAAAAATGGCATTGCTGAAAGGAGGAATGGGTCTATAATTGACTCTACTAGAACATTGATGATATAGAAGAATGTTGCTCAGACATATTGGAGGGAAGCTGTTAGTACAACTATGTATGTTCTTAACCAAGTACAACTGAAGGACTCCAATTGAACACCTTATGAACTATGGTTTGGAGACAAACCTACTGTAAGTTATTTTAGAATTTTTGGAAGTAAATGCTTTATTTTGAAAGATGAGAGAAATGGAAAATTTGATTCTAAAGGAGATGAAGGAATATTTTTGGGATATTCCACTACAAGTAAAGCATATAAATGTCTGAATAAAGTTACAAATAAGATAGTTGAAAGTACTAATGTTCATGTTGATGAGTTTGATAACAAGTACACAAAGGAAAGTACAAAGAAACTAGAAGACTACAATAGATTTACTTACATTGAACATCCAGAGTATCTATCGACATCACAAACTGTGACAATCGGTCAGTAGGGAAACAATGTAGGACAATAGACAACACAAACCGAGGAACAAGATGGAGCTACCAAGCAAGAAAATGACCCTGAACAGGATGAGCAAGTAAGGAGAAATAAAGTTTTGGCTAGCTTTGTCAAAAGACATCATCCTGAAACACAAATCCTTGGAGACAGACATGCTAGAATGCAAACTAGGAGCAAAACAAGACAAGGTACATGTTTAATTTGTGAATTTGAACCTAAAACTATGAAAGTTGCATTAGAGAATGAAGAATGGGTTAATGCAATGAAGGAAGAAATAGAACAAATAGAGAAGAACAAAACTTGGTCCCTAGTACCCCGACCAAAAGATAAAAATGTTATCGGTACTAAGTGGATATACAGGAATAAATTGAATGAAAATGGTGAAGTCACAAAAAATAAAGCTAGATTGGTATGCAAGGGATATGCACAGGAAGAAGGCATTGAATATGGTGAAACATTTGCACCTATTGCTAGAGTAGGAGTTAGAATTCTACTTGCATATGCTGCACATAAGAAATTCAAAGTCTATCAAACAGATGTGAAGCTAGCATTTTTAAATGGTATACTTGAAGAAGAGGTCTACATTGAACAACCTAAAGGATTTGTTGATCCCAAAAAGAAAGACATGGTATGTAGATTACATAAAGCTTTATATGGTTTGAAGCAAGCACTAAGAGCATGGTATGAAAGACTACATACTTACTTGTTAAGTATTGGATTTGTTAGAACAAGTGAAAACAACAATCTGTATGTGAAAGGTGATACTGATGATACTATTATCATTGCTGAAATTTTTGTTGATGATATTATCTTTGAAGGCTTAGATCTTGTCTGCAAGGCAATTGTTGATGAAATGCAAAAGGAATTTGAAATGTCTATGTTTGGAGAGATTAAGTTCTTTCTTGGACTACAAGTGATTCAACAGTGATGGAATATTCATCACACAATCTAAATACATAAAGGAGGTACTGAAGACATTTGGCATGGAAGATGCTAAACCTGTGGGAACACCGATGGCTAATGGATGAAAATTGACAAAGGAGGATGAAACTACAGAGGTAAACTAGACACTCTATTGATCCATGATTGGTAAGTTAATGTATGTAGTTCATAGTAGACCAGATATAGCACATGCTGTGGGAATTGTTACAAGATTTTTTGCTAATCCTAGAGAATCACACATGATAGCTACAAAAAGGATCTTAAGTTACTTGAAGTAAACAAATAATTTTGGACTATGGTATCCTAAGGAAGGGAAGTTTGAACTAAAAGTTTACACCAATGCTGATTGGGCTGGAAATGTGGATGATAGAAAAAGCACCACTGGAGGAGCATTTTTCTTTGGTGAAAGACTTATAACCTGGACAAGTATAAAGTGGGCTTGTATTTCTCAGTCTATAGCTGAAGTAGAATATATTGCTGCTACTACTAATTGTTCAAATATTGCATATATCAAACAAGTGTTGGAAGGAATGAATGAGATAATCACTAACTTGGTGATTATATATTGTGACAACACTAGTGCTATTAATATTTCAAAGAATCCTATGATGCACTCTAAGAGAAAGCATATATCTATTAAGTATCATTAATTAAGAGAAAAAGTGCAAGAGAAGCAAGTGAAGTTAGAATTTTTCACATCTAAAGAACAACTTGTAGATATTTTTACAAAACCCCTACCAAAGGACATATTTGAATACTTGAGGACTGGATTTGGGGTCCGTCCCCTATCTATCAGTCACTAAGGTGATCTAGTTGTTGCATCAGCCTACTTATATCAGAAGATCATTCATGTTGATGTAGCATAGTTCACACTTTGAATCATGTTCAAGGTTGTGATTAAGTTTGAGAACTTGAACCGATTGGAATGTCAATATTCAGAGATACAGAGGAAGACATAATTGTTTGTTTATTTGTTTCTTTGGCATTGCTATCAAAGGGAGAGATAAACAATATGAAATGAAAAAGGGAGAGATTAAATGAAAAAATGAGAGATAAACAATAAGAAAAGGAACAAGCACCAATGAGAATCATCTAAGGGAGAGAAAATCTGAATGAGACAGAGTATTGAAGATCAGTTACAGAGAACAGAAGCAAGAACAAAAGAACTAAAAAGATCACAACTGCAGAATGGTAAAACTGTACTATTTAATGCTGCTTAGTAATGTAGTGATTAAACATATTAAGTCTATTCAACTTACAACATTTTGTTCACTAAGTTGTAGAATATATGTTTGGTATGTGTATGGTACATTTCATATTACTTGAGTTTCCATCAATGCCAAAGGGAGAGATTGTTGAACTATAATGGATTTGGAATTTGATTGAAGAATCTATGATTAAAGATCATTAAGGAGTTTCTAATTAGATATGTAATATGATTAAATCAATATTATGTTTTCATTGATGTCAACTAGTTTGACAAAACTTATCTTGTAAGTTACTATACTGACACATCTGAAGAAAGGTCAAAAAGAGATGAAGAATAGAGAAATCTACATGGAGAAAGATGTACATGATAGATGAGGATAAGGAACACATTGAGTAACTTGTTGATGAGTCTATGACTTGATGATATTGACTTTGTTATGTTGTATTCATCTATGATGAAGTATAGAGCTGAAAGACACAAAGCAGTGTTGTCAGTAAATGAAGCATTTCTAGTATACACTGATGGAGTGTAGTGTATACTGATCATAGTATTAACTGAGCAGTGTTCACCAACACATTTCTTTGTTAACTAAGTGGAACATAATGAATTAAATGATTAGTTTAGCCAATAAGATTGATGAGCTGGTAAGAGTATAACATCGAGGTAACATATAATGTTTGTTACACAGATCGACGGCTGATGAAATTCAAGGAAGATCTAATGGAGAAGATTGAAACATGTTATTGACACAAGTACCAAGAAAATTTGAAGTGGCAACATATATGAATGTGGTTAAGAGGCAAAATCTGATGGTGGAGAAAGAAAATGATTTACTCATCTATATAAGAGAACACAATTTCTTTATGAAACATGCTAGAAGAAGAAGAACCTATAGGAATATCACATGAACAAGGTTTTCATGCATTCTGATCATACTGGTTAGTAAGAACTGAGCTACAAAACAATTACCAAGCTACAAAGAGCAATTACTGATAGACAGTAAGTTGATACAGTATTGAATCTGAAGTGAAATATTGATTAGAAGGATTTGTATGGACTAAATATTGATCTGTAATCTGCAATTGAAGTTGTATTAAGGCAGGTCATTTACTGTTACATATTTAACCCTTGTATACAGTCAAAATCTCTTAACCGAGTGGACTCTAAAAGTCTTATGATGTATCATTCATAGAATGAACATTGTTATCCTGTCAATCCCGTAGTGAATGCTGGTTGGATGATAACTTCTAGTCTAAAATCCTCTAACAAGGTCACACCTGACAGTTTGTTTGTAACCTTTAACAAGGTTGGGTCTTAACTAACCTCACTTTAGAAGAGTGAACAATTTTGGGTTGCCGGTCCCAGGTGGTTTTTCCCTTTACAAGGTTTCCACATTAAATCTCTTGTGTTATGTGTTGATTGTGATATTTTTTTGTTATCATTCTTTACATGTTACATGTTAGATTTGATTAGTAAACTGTTATAGTATTAGACTGGTAATCGATAAAAGTACAGATAGTGAAAGTTTTATTGTTTACCGACGAGCAAAAATTGAAGAAATAGTTTTGAATTATACATTTTGTTTTGGGACACTGGATAACTGATTCACCCCCCTCTCAGTTATTATAACACCCATAATGTGGAGAATATTCCATGGTGTGTGGCTTGCAACATGCCTCACTCACCTTTTCAATGTGATGTTTCTCAAGCTTTAGAAGATGAGACAGAAGATCTACCTGCGGGAGACCATGAAGGCTCTGAAAAGTCTGCAATGAATATGTTCACCACTCAAAGGGTGGATGAATCCACCTCTTCAGATGATGAAGAGATATTAGAAGATGTTGACCATAAAAGGAGATTTCTCCCTGTCTATGAACAACAAATATTTTCCCATTCTAATCATGAGGAATCTTATATTGAGACTAGTTAAACAAATATGAATAGGCCAAAGATAGAAGGTACTCATTGGAGAAAGCCTAGTAAGGAAGAAATTAAGAATCTGATTGTGGTTGATATTTCTCAAGCTAGATCTTCTTATAACTTAAGAAATAGAAGGGTTGATGAAGATCAAGGAGTCCCTAGATCAATTTTTTTCAAGGATGATCCTCAAAGTAAGGTTTCTCCTAAACCAATTGCTTCCCCAAGAAATGATAGCAACAAAAATTAGCAACCTATTATAGTTCAAAATACTAATAAAAATGAGGAAAATATCATAGAATAGTGAAATAAGAGGGCTCGTGGGAAAAGAAATTTATCTGATCTTTCTACCGAGGCCCCAACTTTTGACATGAGACATGCTTTGTCTTAGATGAAGGTATCAATCCCTTTGTTAGAAATGCTGAAAATAAAGGAGCATAAGGTAGCAAATTTTGCTGTGATTAATGAACAAGAAGACCTTCCTATTGTGACAAAAAAGGTGAAACCAGTGGCAGGACTTGAGATAACTAAAGGAGTCTCCAACTTCTATGTTGGAAATATTGTAACTCAAGAGCCATCCTCCATTGATCCATTTTATGTCACTCTGATTGTGAATAATTTATTGTTAAAAAATTGTATGATAGACTTTGGTGCTGCAACTACAATGATGCCCTACCATGTAATGAAGGAATTAGGACTTCAAGTTGATACATCTAATGGCATATGTTATGCTATGGATAATAGATTAGTTCCTATGGTAGGGACTTTGGTTGGAATAGAGGTAAAAATTGTTGCATTCCTTGAAGCCACTTACAATGGGTAGAAGCAATTGGAGGGAAGCTACAATTAGATCTATCAAATGCTACAATTCCTATGAATAGTACTAAGGTAAAGTTGTACAAAGAACCTCGTTCATAAGTAATGATTAAGATGGTAGCTCCAGAGGATCTAAATTGATGTGTTGATATTGACATGAATAACTTCATGATAGAAGAAATCGTGCCTCAGGCTAAAAATACTATTCCAATTGTTCATGAGTAGCTCTTACAACAAGATGGACTATGACAACTATATTTTGATGGTGGATGCTCTAAAGAGGGCCCAAGAGCTGGTGTTTTATTAATATCCCCATTAGGTACTACCTTTAAGTACTCTTTTCTATTGACCTTCCAACGCACAAATAACACTGCTGAATATGAAGCATTGATATTGGGATTAGATATTGCAGTAAACCATGGTATAAGATGTTTAAAATTTTATGGAGATTCCCAATTAATCATTGCTTAGATTAGATCACAATATGCTACTAAGGATGACATACTTAAGTTATATAAATATGTTGTCTAGGATAGAATTGAATTTTTTGATGTTTTCAATATTCTGTGGGTAGAAAGATCAAAAAACATTATGGCGGACTTCCTTGCAAATGTTGCATTAAAGATAAATGATGCAACCCTGACTGGGGTGTCAAAATTGGAAATAAAGAGTAGGCTGACTGTCCCTTATAATGTTTGCAATTGGAAAGTTTTTGAGGATGATAGTGACATCTTAAGATTTATTCAAGGCTTGGATATGTATGAAGGTCAGCAAATTGATTTTGATGCCTATCAAGAAATTGTTGATGGGAAAGATTGTGTCATGGGAAATGAGGTTGTTCAATTACCTTCTAATCAGATCCCTAAGGGTTTAGTTGAGTTAGAAGGGATGTTCAAAATAAATGACAATCACATGTCCCAGAAGTCAAATGCCAAGGTGGATGACCTAGAAGAGATAAACCTAGGGTCAAAAACTTCCCCTAAAGTTGTCTACATTGGGAAATGTCTTAGTAAGAATGTAAGGAATAATTTAATAAGATTACTAAAAAGATATAAGTGTGTCTTTGCTTGGTCATATGATGATCTCAAAGCCTATAGGGTAGATCTATTTCAGCATGAAATTCCCTTGAAAGAAGAAACCGAGCCTTTTAGACAAAAGAAAAGACCTATTAACCTCTTATTATCTACCAAAATGCAAACTAAGTTGACCAAGCTAAGGGATGAAGGAATCATTGAGCCCATTAGAAATTCTTCTTGGGTCTTAAAATTAGTACCAGTCAGAAAGAAGAATGGTGACATAAGGTTGTGTGTAGATTTCAGGAATTTAAATGTTGCTTCACTCAAGGACAATTATGGAATACCTAATATGGAAGCTATGCTTCATAAAGTGACTAGCTGTGATTTGTTGTCCATGATGGATGGATTTTCAAGGTACAACTAGGTATTGGTCAAAGAATCATAGTAGTTTAAGACATCATTTACCACTCCTTGGGGAACATATGTGTATGTACGGATACCTTTTGGTTTGAAAAATGATAGAGAAACTTTTCAAAGGGAAATGGATGTAGCTTTTAAAGACCTTATTGATGTCCTCATGGTTGTGTACCAAGATGATCTGACTGCATATTCTAAGAGAGCTAAAGATCATTGTAATCACCTAGAAAATGTTCTGATGAAAGCTCTAGAGTATGGTATCTCTTTGAATCCTAAGAAATTCCATTTTGTTGTTACTGAGGGAAATTTTCTAGGTCATATAGTGTCCAAAGAAGGAGTAAGGATTGATCCTAAAAGGGTAGAAGCTATTAAGAAAGTCCCTACCCCCAAAAATCTCAAGGGTGTCTAATCTTTCATTGGACAAATAAATTTTGTCAGAAGATTAATTGCAAATTTTGTTGAGTTAGTCAAACCCATTGTCAAGCTTCTAAAAAAGGATGTAAAGTTTATTTGGGATCAAGAAGAACAAGAAGCCTTTGAACTTCACATCACTAAACTTGTCAGAGGTCTAGGACTAGCAAAGTTAATGACTGAAGAAAATATGGACCTGATTCAGGTAAAAAATGTTGATATTAATGGAAGAGATGTCACTATCATTGAAATGCAGCCCTGGTACACAAAATTTGTATTTTTTCTCAAGAATGCTATTTTCCCAAAGGACCTTAATGAAAATCAAAGAAGAAGCTTGAAATTGCAAGCCCAAAGGTATATACTACTACAAGGTGACTTGTATTGGAAGGATAATGATGGGATTGTTAGGAATGAATGCAAAGTGTTTTGGCAATCATTCTATAGCAGTTGTTGTTGCATTCATGACTTGGATTGTCATTGATGTCAACACAGTGATATTTTGGATTTTAGTAGGAAAGAAGGTACAGTTTTGTTTTGTGCACATGTTATATTGAAGATTGGATTTTGCATAGTTGATGGTATGTTCTTTGGTGTGTTATTAACCTATGGTTAATAGTGCAAAAAGAAATTCATTCATTTGTAAGAGTTATGAGCATTTTGGTGAAAGCAGTGTTTAGACAGTGTTTCTGTGTAGCGATGTTCAGAAATCGGAGGATATCTCTTAGCTAGGATGGAATCTGATTTTGCACAGTTAAAGGGATGTTGGAGACTTATTAATGATGATGTGGTTCATAGTGAAAACTTGGAGGATATGTTTGGAGAAAGTTACAGTAACTAGAAGCCCACAGTTTTATGTGAATTCTGTGTGTAGCGTGTAGAATTTATTATTTTGTAATTGAGGACCGGATCATTTGTAATTATTTGAGTTTGGTATATAAGAAGGAATTATTTCCTTATTTTAATGTTTACTATGAAGATTTTAATGCAGATATATGCATGAAGTGAAGAAAAGAGCTAATTCAGTGATGAAGGAAGACTTGTGAGTACAAAGATCTGGAATTGTGATCTTGTGTAGTAGAGAGTGCAATTTTGGCACAGTGTGAAGGAGGTAATATATTTCATATTATTATATTGAATAATTCTAAGATCTTTTGGATAGTGGGTTCAGAGATCTTGCCTTGAAGCTATTTGGGTAGTGGGTCCTTTTGTCTTCCATAAACTCTTAACCAGGTTAGAATCTTTTAACAGGGATTCAAAATCTCCTAATAGGGATTTATATGTACTGAATGTATTTCATAAGACTCCTAATAGGGTCCATCCTCTAACAAGGAACTTTCATATTAGTGCATCATTTTGTGGGCATCATTCCCACCGGGGTTTACTCTTTTCAAGAGGTTCCCTAGTTAACATATCTTGTGTTATTGTGCAATTTTGTATGGTTATCTTTCTATGGTTGATCAGTACATTGATTATATTGTTTAAAGCCTTTGAATGGATAAATTATTTGATAACTGATTCAACCCCCCCCCTCTCAGTTATCTTGGGGATCTTTACTTTCTAACAATTGGTATCAGAGCAGCAAGTCCTTGAAAGAAAAGTTTAACAACTTAAGGAGATCCATGGTGAATTTCAGAAAAGAAAGCCCTAAGTTTGATGGAGTAAATTTTGATAGCTGGAAAGAAAAGATGAAGACACATCTATTGTGTTTAGGACCAAGTTATTGGTTGATTACAAAGAATGAGAAGACTATCATTGAGGAAGATAATCTAGAGGTAGGAACTAAAGATGAACTAGATCTATTCATGTGTAACATACTTGCAAGAGAAGCACTTTTATCAAAACTACCAGAGAATGAATATAGTTAGGTAAAATGTTTGAAAAAATCTCATGCAATTTGGAAAGCTTTACATTCTACTTTTGAAGGTGATGAACATGCAAAGAAGGCTAGATTACATAATTGGATTTATGCATTTGAAGATATCAGAATGATGGAAGATGAATCTATTAGAAGTTATATTGGTAGGATGTCTGAGATTGTAACATGAATAAAGTCTTATGGAGGTGATAAGATAGAGAATGAAGTGATATGGAAAATTCTGAGAACTTTGACACCAGTATTCAAGTAGACAACGCAGATGATTGAACAAGTGATACCTTGTACATCAAACTTTTCAAGAGAGACTCTTCTTGGAAGATTTGAAACAATAGAGATGAACTTGAGATTATTAGGAGAGCTACCTAGAATGGAAACAACATTCAGTGCTCTTAGCATTAGACCTACAAGAAGTACTAGTGTGAATGGAGACTATGCCAGTAGTAGCAGATCTGAGGAAGATAAGAAGATTGAAGAAGGTATTGCATTACTTGTAAAAAGAGAACCAGATGGTAAGAAAATCTTTAAATGTTGGACTTGTCAAGAATATGGTCATTTTGCATCTAAATGTCCTAAAAGAATTAAGAAGTATAGAAGCAACTTTAAACCTAGGAGATCTAAAGAATGTTATTATGCAAATGATGAAGATTTTGAAGCAAGAATTGAAAAACATTTAAGTGACAGTGATAATGATAACTTTGAGGAAATAGGATTTGTAGCAATTAAAGATGAAAGTTATGAATTTGATAAAAGGGAAGAAAAAGCATTAGTTTCACAAGTTGAAAAGAAATTTGTTTGGATTATAGATAGTGGTTGTTCACATCATATGACTGGAGATAAAAGAAAGTTTGTTAAGTTAGATAATTATGATGGAGGAATTGTTAGGGTTGGTAACAATGCACCTTGTTTGATTAAGGGTATAGGATCTATTACTCTTGATGGAAAGACTAACACTGATGATGTTTACTTTGTTGATGGACTAAGACATAATCTACTAAGTGTTTGACAATAAGCTGATAAGGGTTATCAAGTTTGATTTTCTGAGAAAACTTGTGTGATAAAAGATAAAGATGGAAATTTGATTGGAAAAGGATCCAGAGCCAGAGGTAATGTATTTCAATTGAATCCTACTAAGATGACATGTTTGATAACTAGGATTGATGACAGTTGGTTATGGCATAAAAGGTTTTGTCATATAAACTTTGATAATATTATCAAGGTGAGCACTACACATGCGGTAAGAGATTTACCTAGAATTATGAAACCTACTAACATGATTTGCAAAGAATGTATGATGGCAAAGCAGAAAAGTAGGTCATTTCCCAATAAGAAGTTCACATTGGCAGAGAAGTTGGAGATTGTTCATACAGACTTGAGTGGTCCTACTAGGACTAGAGGATTCTATAGTGAAAGGTATTTTATGATTCTTGTTGATGATTTTACAAGAATGATGTGGATTGCATTTTTGAAAGAAAAATCTGAAGCATTTGATAAATTTAAGATCATGAAAAGAAAAATTGAGAATGAATTTGGAATGAAGATTAAGTGTCTAAGATCTGATAGAGGTGGTGAATTTACATCTAGAGAGTTTAACACTTTTTGTGAAATGAATAATATTAAGAGACAACTTTCCACCCCTAGAACACCAGAACAAAATGGTATTGTAGAAAGAAGAAACAGATCAATAACTAAAGCAGCAAGAGCTATGTTGTTTGAAAATGATTTGGCTAAAACTTTGTGGAGAGAAGCAGTGAACACAACAGTATACACTATGAATAGAGTACAAATCAGAGCAGATACAAACAAGACACCTTATGAATTATGGTTTGGACATACACCCTCAGTTAAGTATTTTAGAATTTGTGGAAGTACATGTTATATTAAGAGAGATGATGATATAGGAAAGTTTGATCCTAGAAGTGATGAAGGAATATTTCTTGGATATTCTTTAAAAAGCAAAGCATATAGATGTTATAACAAAAGAACTAAGACTATTGTTGAAAGTGCAAATGTAAAAGTTGATGAGAAGTTTAAAATTCAGGAAAGAATGTTTGATTATGAATCTGATGGAGAAGCACAACCTCAGCCTAACATTGAAAATGCAAAATTATTTTTTGAAACTAATAGTGATTTACTAAATGGAAGTCATACTGAAGAAGACAAAGAAGAAAACAAAGAAGAAAGCAGAGAAGAATCTACAGTCGGAACAAGATCAGTAACTATGACACCTAACAGATATACTTCAAGACATCACCTTGTTGAGCAAGTTATTGGAAGTTTAGATAGAGGAGTTTTGACTCAGAATAAGGTACATTTATGTTTGATTTCTCAAATTGAACCTAAGACTACTAATGAAGCTTGTGAAGATGAACATTGGATCAATGCTATGAAAGAAGAACTAGAGCAAATTAAAAAAAACAAGACATGGGAATTGGTCCCTAGACCTAAAGATAAGAATGTGATTGGAACAAAGTGGGTATTCAGAAACAAGATGAATGATCAAGGAGAAGTGATAAGAAACAAAGCAAGATTGGTATGTAAAGGATATTCACAACAAGAAGGAATTGACTATGAAGAAACTTTTGCACCTGTGGCCAGACTTGAAGCAGTGAGAATGTTTCTAGCATATGCAACTTACAAGAAATTTAGAGTGTGTCAGATGGATGTGAAGTCAACATTTTTGAATGGTGAATTGGAAGAAGTCTACATTGAGCATCCTGAAGGTTTTCCTTTGACACAGGAAGGAGATATGGTATGTAAGTTAAAGAAAGCTTTATATGGATTAAAACAAGCACCTAGAACCTGGTATGCAAGATTGGATAAGTATTTATTGAAATTAGGATTTATAAAAGGAACAACAGATAATAAGTTATACACAAAAGAAATTGAGAATGGTTTGTTGGTTATAGTTATATTTGTTGATGATATTATCTTTGGAGGAGAAGATGAAGCTAGTGAAAAATTTGCAGATGAAATGAAGACTGAATTTGAGATGAGCATGATTGGAGAAATGAAATATTTTTTGGGATTAAAGATAACACAAAGCAAGGAAGGTATATTTGTAAGTCAGACTAAGTATTTAAATGAATTATTGAAAATATTTGGAATGGAAGATTCTAAACCTATTGGAACACCTATGGTAACCGGACATAAGTTATCTAGCAAAGATGAGACACCAGCAGTTGAGCAGAAAAAGTACAGATCTATGATTGGAGGATTGTAGTACTTGACACATACAAGACCTGATATAGCACATTAAGTGGGGATTGTAGCAAGATTTCAAGCAGAACCTAGAGAATCACATTATGTAGCAGTAAAGAGGATACTGAGATATCTGAAAGGAACAATGGATTATGGATTATGGTATGAGAATTCTGATGATTTTACTTTATGTGCCTATACTGATGTAGATTGGTGAGGTAGTGTTGATGACAAGAAAAGAACCAGTGGTGGAGCCTTTTTTCTTGGAGGTAAATTGGTCTCTTGGCTAAGTAAGAAGTAGAATTGTACTTCACAAAGCACAACAGAAGTAGAATATGTTGCAGCAGCAAATAATTGTAATCAGATTATTTGGATGAAGTAGATGTTGAAGGATATTGGAATAAAGTTTGATGAGCCTATTTGTATACATTGTGATAACACCAGTATAGTGAGTATGTCAAAAAATCTTGTTTTACATTCTAAGACTAAACATATTGAGATCAAGTATCATGTTGTAAGAGAGAAAGTTGTAGAAAAAGAAGTAAGATTGGAGTACATAAGTACAAAGGAGCAGATAGTAGATATATTTACAAAGCCTTTACCTAAGGATACATTTGTGTATCTAAGAGGTATGCTTGGGGTTATGCCCCAACCTATTTTTGAGAATTGATGCAGATGATTGCATCTGTCCAGTTGTATATGAGCCTTGTCTTTCTTTTGGATTAGATGTTGGAACTTCCTCTATGGGGGAGTTTATGTGCTGAGTCATGAGGACTCTTGTTATTGTATTTCTGAAAAGTGTCTTTTGACATTAAGTTGTTGTTGACTTAGTGATAGAATTTCTATCATTGGTGTCAATGGGGGAGATATATACATGAAAAACATTATGGATTGTATGAGAGAGCTGAATAGGAAAATGAGCAAGATTTGATTTGATATTTTGTAGTGATGTTGTAGTATTGGATTTTTGGAACATTGGAATTTTTTCATCTATGTTGCCATCAATTCCAATGGGGGAGATTGTTAGGAATGAATGCAAAGTGTTTTGGCATTCATTCTGTAGCAGTTGTTGTTGCATTCATGACTTGGATTGTCATTGATGTCAACACTGTGATATTCTGGATTTTAGCAGGAAACCAGGTACAATTTTGTTTTGCACACATGTTATAATGTAGATTGGATTTTTCATAGTTGATGGTATGTTCTTTGGTGTGTTATTAACCTATGGTTAATATCACAAAAATAAATTCATTCATTTGTAAGAGTTATGAGCATTTTGGTGAAAGCAGTGTTTAGATAGTGTTTCTGCGTAGCGATGTTTGGAAATCAGAGGATATCTCTTAGCTAGGATGGAATGTGATTTTGTGTAGTTAAAGGGATGTTGGAGACTCATTAATGATGATGTGGTTCATAGCACAAACTTTGAGGATATGTTTGGAGAAAGTTACAGTAGCTGGAAGCTGACAGTTTTATGTGAATTCTGTGTGTAGCGTGTAGAATTTATTATTTTGTAATTGAGGACTGAATCATTTGTAATTATTTGAGTTTGGTATATAATAAGGAATTTTTTCCTTATTTTAATGTGTACTATGAAGATTTTAATGTGGATATATGCATGAAGTGAAGAAAAGAGCTAATTCAGTGATGAAGGAAGACTTGTGAGTACAGAGATCTGGAATTGTGATCTTGTGTAGCAGAGAGTGTAGTTTTGGCATAGTGTGAAGGAGGTAATATATTTCATATTATTATATTGAATAATTCTAAGATCTTTTGGATAGTGGGTTCAGAGATCTTGCCTTGAAGCTGTTTGGGCAGTGGGTCCTTCTGTCTTCCATAAACTCTTAACCAGGTTAGAATCTTTTAACAGGGATTCAAAATATCCTAACAGGGATTTATATGTATTGAATGTATTTCATAAGACTCCTAACAGGGTCCATCCTCTAACAAGGAACTTTCATATTAGTGCATCATTTTGTGGGCATCATTCCCACCGGGGTTTACTCTTTTCAAGAGGTTCCCTAGTTAAGATATCTTGTGTTATTGTGCAATTGTGTATGTTTATCTTTCTATGGTTGATTAGTACATTGATTATATTGTTTAAAGCTATTGAATGGATAAATTATTTGATAACTGATTCACCCCCCGCCTCTTAGTTATCTTGGGGATCTTTACTTTCTAACAGGGATCTTGCTCTTATGTCTAGATAAAGGATAGTATGAAAGGATTTTAAAAGAGATGTATTCTAGAATGTGTGGAGGACACCATTCAGCCAGAGAAACTACCCATAAAATTTTGAGGGTTGGATACTACTAGCCTATGTTATTCAAATATACCCATGCTTTTGTTAGAAAGTGTGAACCATGCCAAAGGTTCTCAAACAAGTTGAAGTTTTTAGGAGCATTGATGTTGAACCCTGTAGTGGTAGAAGCTCCTTTTTCTATGTGGGGTATTGATTTCATTGGGGAGTTTATTGAGAAGTCCAGTGGAGGGAACAATTGGATAATTATAGCCACTAATTACTTTACTAAGTGGATTGAAGTAATCCCAACAAAGAAAGCTATAAGAACATTGGTTATTGAGTTCTTGATGGATAACATTGTTACAAAATTTGGTGTTCCTATCAAGTTAGTAATGGACAATGCCATGAGTTTTAGATCATAAGAATTCAAGGATTTCTATTTAGAAATGGGCATAGTAATGTCATACTCATCCCCATATCACCCACAAGCTAATGGGAAAGCATAATCAAGCAATAAAAGTATTATGTAGATCTTGAAGCAGACCTTAGAAAATAATAAGAGAACCTAGCATTCAAAGCTAAAATTAGCTTTATGGACAGATAGGATCATAGAGAAGAGAGCTATAGGCAATTATCCTTTTGAACTAGATGAAACAAGAAGAGAAGGTCAAAAGGAAAACATTAGACTACAACAGAAGATGAAATATTTGTTTGACAAAAGAGCAACTATCAGGAAGTTCTAGCCTGAAGATTTGGTCCTTCAATGGAATGTAAGGAATGAGGATAAGGGAAAGCATAAAAATTTTGAATCATTATGGTTAGGTCCCTATATTATCCATCAGGCTCATGGGAAAGATTCATATTTTCTAAAAAATATGGATGGTGAAGAACAAGAATTGCCAATGCATGGACAATTTTTGAAATTTTTCTTCAGTTGAAATAACTCTTGTTCCATGCATAGTAGTCTTGTAGTGTATATGTGTATTTCTATTTCAAGTTGTGTGTTATTTTCCTGCAATAGGTTAAGTTTTGATTGGTTTGCAACCTAGAGATTCTGGTTTCTTGCTATAAATTGACGTTCAAGCATCCTTAGAGAGAGCCATTGTTGGTAGTATTTTTAATTTTCCAAGTTTGCATTTTAATTTTTTCTCCTTTGAAGGTTTTCCTTGTTTTGTGATAAATCTTCTGCCATCTCCTCTCTTAGAGCTCTCAAATTGTTCATAATGGTGAAAAACCCTAAGTGCTAGGTCGAAAATGCTTTTGAAAATCCAAAAACCCTAGGAAAGCTTAATCGAGTTCTATTTTTCCTTTACTTTTTTGAATCACTTAAGTGAGCCTTTAAGCATGTGCACTTTATAATCACCAGCTAGTCGCCCAGTCTCCTAATGAGTTTAGTATATTCCTTTTAGTCTGGTGATCTTTTGAAACCCTTTTTATGTGATCTTGTTAAGTATAGAGAATATTCCTTTTCTTCATGAGACTTAGTAGATGTTTTCAATCACCAAGTCTCTGAATGTTCGATGTGAGATCTAGAGACTACATTGATAAATATTTTGAAGGTAACTATAGTTGCCCAGTCTTGAGATCAGAAATACCTTCAGTTGGGTGATCTCAAAATAAAATGATAAAGTGATTAAGTATTCAGTGATTATGAGACTTCTCCTATAGTCGCAGAGTCTCCAAATGACTGATGGCGGTTATGTTTTTTTTTTAGTCACCAAGTCTCTGAGTTCTTAGGTGGTTAGTGTTTTTATCCAACAACCCAGTGATTGTAGTAGTCACGTATCATCAGAATCCTGGTGGTTATGTTGTAAACATTCAGTGATCTAGCGACATGATTATCTCTTAATCTCATGATGTAGCGGTTAAGTCTTAAAATGTTCAGTGACTCAGTGATAACTATAAGATTAAGGAAAGATCAATGGTTGGCATTTAATCTCATAGTCTAACTGAGGTTAACCCAGATATCTGGTGACTTGGAGAATAAAGGCTTTCACACAGTCTACAGATTTAACTAGGGTAAAGGAAAGTAATAAGAGACTATGAGATATTTTCAATCACGTGTTTTCCAAAAGGAGATGAGTTAAGGTAGAGGTTTTCATGAGATGAATATGAACCGTGATGCAATTTTGATTGGGTGATGGTCATTTTATCTCCAAGTCAAACCATGGGTTAAGAAAAGTTTTAGCGACCGTGAGAAATGCTTTGTCACCCAGTCTTCAGACTAAACCTAGGTTAAGGAACTCATTCAATGACTGGGAGGTAACTTTAGTTGCAAAATCTCCAGATGACTAAGGGTTAAGTGTTTGCCAAGGTCAAAAAATGAAAAAAGATATGAATCTATTTGTCAGATTTGATGACATGTTCATTCCTGATTGGTCATAGAGTAAAATAAAGAAATAATAACCTCTCAATGATTATGAGATGGACTATAGTCGCTAAGTCTCTAGAAGCAATAAATCAAAGATATTGTGCCTTCAGTCGCCAGATCTCTAGATAAGTTCAATCTCCAAATCTTTTCAGAAAGTCAAAGTCAGAGTGAAGTTTAAGAGATTGAGGGACTACCATCAGATTAAGATCCTATGGTTGTTGTGAACTCACGAGAAGAAATGAGGATTTGAATAGATTTTCAGCCATTAAGAGGCTTCTCTTTAGTTGCTAGGTCTCCAGATGGGTGAAGTCGGGTAGTCTCCAGAAAATATTTGAAAAGTCAACAGGTTTCAGTGATTAAGAGACTCGCTGCTAGTCACCAAGTCTCTGAATAAGAAGAAAAGCTATTGAGACTTTGGAAAGGAATTTGTTACTAGGTCTCAGAATAAGATTAATAAGTGATACATTTTGTAGCGATGGAGAGACTAACTATTGTCGCTGGGTCTCAAAATGAAAAATTAAAGTTTGAAAGAGTCTCCAAGTCCCTTTAGTCACCTAATCTCTAAAGAATATGAAAAAGCACCAAGTCTTTTAGCGACCATGATTGGCTATGTAGTTGCTAGGTCACCAGAAATAAAATTTGATTGCTTGTCACTTTATCAGCTCATAGCTAGTGAATTGAAGTTAAGAACATGCCAAGTAATGGTAGAAGTGACATGAATTATAGAGCTTAAGTCTTGAAAGGGAAATTAAATTCCATTCTCCAGAATAAATATAGTTAACTGTCACTCATTCTAAAATTACCAAGCATTTTGAAGAGCTAGAGCTGAAGAATTATGAGAATTCTTGAGTTTTTTAGTGATTAAAGATTTTAGTAAAGTTTAGAAGCTTTAGACGAATTTCCATCTACAGTCAGGCTGAGTCAACCATCAACCAATGGAGCTTCTACCAGTAAGGGTTCAAAATAAAAGGTGAAGGAAAGTTTCTCAGATGAATTTCTCACTTTGTTGCCGAGATCGTCACAAAACAAAAAGGTTAGTGACGAATGCTTTGTTAATAATTTGAGTTACTATAGAGATGCTAGGACACCTGATGTGACTAGAATGTGCCTTTTTAGTTGTTTTTATAAGATGTCTGATAGCCCAATACCTATTTCAAACCCTTGGACCTCAGGTTTAGCTAGGTTGATAGTCCCAGACATCTTCCTAGATGTTGATTTGTTAATTGCATTGGCCAATAGTTATGACCCCCTATCCAAAACAATAAGAAAGAGTGATGACTCGACTTTAGTTACATTAGATAGGAGTTCTTTCATGAGAGCTTTCGGTATCCACATCCCCATGGACATGAAGATCAATTTAAAGGCCCAGGCCAATAGGTACACTTGAGAATTTGTCCTTGTATCCAAGGAAATTCAAAACCATGTCCCACAAGCCAATAGGAACTACATTGCAGTAGTGGCCAGGGCATCCCCATACTTATACAAGGACTTATGTTTCTACATGAAATATATTTTATATGGATTATATAGAGTGTTAGAGGTAGATGGTAGGGCAGACAAGATTTCATCTAACATCCTGATGATGGTGCTAGATTCACAAAGTCTTCATGTAACCAAGGGATATGACTACATTGGATATGTCATTAATAGAATGCATGAAGGAATTGAGGCAATAAGAAAGAAAGAAAATTCACCTAGATTCATGCATTATTCCCTTTTAATGTACCTCATTTTGTTTTATAATTAGAACATTATGAACTTGGAGTACCTTAGGCCTCAAATGATGTGGAATGGACAGTCCAATCCAGTTCAATTTTGATTAAGGGCATGGAGTGGTACTTCACCAGAATGTGACTTTAGTGCTTTTCAAAATTGGATGGTACAACTAGTTATACTCACCTTAGGAGTGAATCTCTCGAGGCTGCCAGTAAAGGCTATGCAATTATAAAGGCCTCAAAAAATTCTTGAAAAATGGGCTAAAGGCCATAACTCGGGAGAATTCTATTATGAGAAAACATTTACTGTGATAAGAGTCTATGGGTGCCCCCAGCCACCCCATGTTCTACCATTTTTTGTCCCACCAAGAATTACATTTCTAGAAATTATTTGGCAGCTAATGCTAACTAACAAAGAGCATTTAGCCTCCCATAGAAAGGGTACATTTAGCCCTAGACACTTATTAGTATGCAACTTCACAATTGGGAAGAATGCAGTCAACAAGTTAAATGATTGGTTGGGCCAATACAAGATGAATGCTACAATATATTTATATGTAGATACATAGGAATTCATTGTAATGGCTAGGAAATATTACACTCTTACCATTCATATAAACAATAGACATGAGAAGTGTCTTGAGGAGGATATCATTAGGAGTATTATAGAAGATGAAGAGGTAGAAAAGAGAGCCCAACAACTCAGTGAGTTGTGGTCATTAGAGAAATGAATGAAAAAGAAGTGATTGAATTTTGAGGGTTTCTTCCCCACATTGTCCTACCTCCAAAGGCTAGACAAAATGATGGAGAACTTAAATACATTGGTCAATTCACTTGAGGACCAAATTGATGATAAGGAAAGGGAAAAGGAGAAGCAGTTAGAGTCAGATTATGAGAATAGTGATGGAGGCTACCCAGTATATAGCCCTCCTACCATGGAACAACCACCTCCTATTGGCCAAGAAGGAGAGGAAAATATTATTATGTATTTGACAGAGCTTCCTAGCTCTTAGAATACCAGTGAGCCTCCTCTGAAAAGGAAAAAAATGCAAGTGGGAGAGCCTTCCCAAGTAAGAACAATTGAGAGGAAAAGAGACAGAGTGGGAGCTCTAATTCTAGGAAACAGAGCCTATGATCACAAACTCAGGTAGAAGATCAGGGAAGAGAAGAGAAAATAAAAGGTGGTTGTAGAAGAGATAGAGCTGACTTTGGCTCTAGGACAAGATGAGATGATGCCTTCTTAAAGGATGAAAATTTTATCAAGTCAAATGAATTCAAGAACTTCCTATTATGGCATAAGTAACAATAGGTTGCTTCCAATGTAAAAATCACAGAAGATGGCCAAATACCTGATGAAGCCATCCAAGCCTTAAAAGAATATGATCCAAAGTCATAAACTATCACTCCAGAAGAGGTTAGGCAATTAGTAAAGGCCAGCAATATGTTTCTTGTACCTAGGTGGGATCTAGCTTCAACTTTCATATTAGAGAAAATAAGAAAGAAGGAGAATATAAAATTGACTTCAGAGGCCCACGTTGGGGATTTGATAAAAGGATTTGGGTATAGCCCTAAAAACTAGGCATTGGCTATGTGGACCCTCTATCCAAAAGATCAAAAGCCTTCCCTCCTGGATATAAAAGAAAAGATGGAAGGTGACAAGATTTTCTAGTCAATCCACAATATCGAGGATCTTGTGATATAAAAAGTGCTCACTCATTTTGCAAGGTTAAATGAGGACAAGGCAAATTATCTCTTAGAGAGGAACCATAAACTTTTTTATGATTATAGTGCACTTGTTAAAGACAGGGAGGTTCATATTATTAAGGAAAAAGAATTGGAGAGATATATGTATGATCTACAACAACAAATCCTCAATATGGTTGTGGTTACCCTTGCACTACCAGAATAACCCCCTCAGATAGAGAACCAAAGTGTAGATGTAGAGGAAGCTGCTAAAACAATAAAGAAGGTGAAACTGGAAAAGACTGAGGCTATTTTACAAGCCCTTTTGAAGATTTTGCAGCATAGAATTGAGGTCTTAAAGAAGGCAGAGGTAGTTTATACTACATACAATAAATTGGCTGGATTGTAGATAGAGGTGAATAATTTTGTTTCTATTTTAAGTACTTATCATACAACTTGGTCAATAAGGGATTCATTATTTGAAAGACTAGTAGTAGTACAGTCTCTGAGGAATGATATCCCAAAATTAGTTTTGCAAGTAGGAGATGAGATTGGAAAGATAGGTGTTGCTTCATCCTTCTTTAAGGGTAAAGAAAATCAAATTTAAGAAAATATGACAATGTTTGGACCTAGTTTTAGTAGGTTCATTCCTCAGATTAGAATAGAGGATGGAGAGATAAAGAATTTGGATACATGGAGATCAAATTTTGATCTCTTATTGCCTAAGAAAGAGGATTTTATTAATAATAGCAATGAAGTTGATATGGATCACTTCAATACATTTCTTGATGAATCTTTCAAGGTAGAGATGGACTTCGGTAAGTTCATCATAGATATAAAGTAGGTTGCTGATGCTAGATGGGAAAGGCATAAGAAATAATTGCAGAGTATTCAAGATTTCTAGTGGCCTACAGAAGAACATGTATCTACTTGGGATACTTTGACAAAGCCCAAAATGAATATACCTACAACATATGACATTGAGGATATAGAAGATGAATGAGCTCTAGCAATGCACTTGACCTATGAGCACAGGGAGAATAACTGATTATGGAGAGGATGATGTAAGTTAGCCGGTTGGAAGTCATCATTCACATAACAACTTTGGTAGTTTCTCTGAATACTGGAAATCAAAGGTGTAGCTCAAAGGAGAACTCAACAACTGAAGAAAAACTTTTGGTGCCCCTTTTCCTCTTTTTTTGTTACCAATTTAAATATTTTTTTAATCTAGTGCAAGTCACTATCAGATCCACCTGAAGCTTATTGCATCCTTTTCTCAAGGATCCCAAGGTGGTCTCTCTCTATATAGAAAATTTTAACTCACACCAAAGGGTGGTGAAAATACTTATTATAATAGGAGCATATAGATTTAGTTTTTGATTCACAGGAATCCAATTTTTCTGAGTGTACTGATACATAAAATTTATCAATAAAATATACTAAATTTCCATGTATATCTTTTATTGTCTTCATGTGTGATTTTGATTTCTCTGTGTGTTTAAATTTGCAAGGCATTTTAGATACATCTTTCTACAAGGTAGATAGTGGGGTTGAAACTTGAGTTCCTTTCAAGGGAGGGGTAAATATTGAGTGAGGTCTCTGAGATTTCATCTTTCATGTATGAATTTGAGGATTTGATTTATTCGTAAGAGGGTAATGTGCAAGACATTTTATCTAGGGTTTGGGTTTTTTTGATTTGAGAGGTTTGTTGTAGATATACATTTATTGACTCTGATGCCCTAGGATTTGGCACTAGTCATCACTTAGTTTACATTTTTTTCACCATCAATCAATTTAAAACAATGATTTTCTTTAAAGTTGTGAGAGAGTTATATGATTAGGTCTGTATTAGGTGTACAGGTCACTGTTGTGATATTTAAAGAATTCAATCTAAAAGGTAATACCCACCTGTAGCTTAAGGCTCAAAGAGAAGAAGGATTCCAAATCCTTAACACCTTAGTGTTTACTATTGTTGATGCATCTATTGGGAATGCTAGAGTTATGAATCAAGGGTTTTCTGATTAAGTTTTGATCATCTATAATTTTGAGCACTAACAATTATCACTGCTACTTTTGGCTCGAGAGCCTATCAACTCTCAATGAATGAAGGAGAACAGCTTTGAGAACCAATCAATGTTCTTGATCTAAAGAAATTCTATGCCTAAGACATTCAGTCTATGGTAAAATGTCCTGAAAAAAATCATAAAAGTCAGAAAAAGTCCTGAAAAAATGATCATCTTGGTGAAAACCTAGCAATAGGCACCTTGATGTATCACAAAAAAATTAAAAAAATTAAAAAGTACAAAAAAATTGAAAAAATGAAAAATTCAAAAAAAGAAGAAACATAAAAGTGCCTTGATGAAAACCCAAAAACAGACGCCTTGGTAGAAAAAATAGAATCTCTGCCAAGATGGTGAAAACCCACCAAATGGGCACCGCTTGTATTAAAATTCTCCATCTATTAGTGCAATCTTGGTATTTCCCAGCTTTCAGTCTGCTTTAGTTTGTATATATCTCCTAGTTTGCTTTTGCATCCTATTTTCAATAAAGTTGGTCTAAGCACCATCTGGAAAAAGTGTTAGTATCCTATCAATGTTCCAAACTTGGGGGAAATAAATGTCATATCCTAAAGCCCTCAGTATCTTTAGACGAGTGATTTCTAGTCAAGGTCCTTCCAAAGCTATGTTTAAGTCAGTTAGTCTGTCTCCCCACCACGAAAGGATTTTACACCTTACAACAACACAAACAACAACAAAAAACTAAAAAAAATATCTGTGACATGCTTAAATCTTCTTGTATGCTAACTGATTCACATTGAGATTTCTACATATTTTGTTCCCTCGAGCTCTTCGATGATGTCCTTCATAGGATTTAGAGAGTAATGACTAGGGGCATAATCTTTTATTTGTCTTCTTATATGTGAAAATATAACAAATTTGGAAATTTTGGATTGAATTGGTGTCCACTATAAGTGCCTCCATCATGTATTGGATGGCCATGTGTACCTCGACCATTGATATCTGGAAAATTCAAGGAAGATTGATCTAACTTTTTCTTTTGAGTGATTTCTCCTTCTCTATTGTGAAACATGCTGATACCCAAGGATGTGAATGACAAAGGGTCACTGTGGGTAAATTCACATGAGAATGAGAATGATCTCTCCTCTTCTTGGTTTGTTTCTCCACAAGGCATATTTAGGTCATCACAACATTTATGTTATGATGCTTATACAAATTGCTATATCAAAATGGACATGATATTCAGGTCATCCTGGCTTTTGTGCCTTGATTCTTATATCTAAATCTGACATAATAAAACAAAAATCAATATTCATATGTTCATGGTTGCCTAACTAGTGAACATTGTATTGATTTATTTAGTGTTACCTAAATAAAATATTCAGTGATGAAAAAGGTTGACACATGATCAGTGACTAAGTCCTAGGTCCTAGGTCTGCATTTCATTTTTCACTTTGCATGATTGCATTTATCTCATGATTTTGAATTCAACTTGATGCTTAATGATTCTCCAAAACTATGCTAAACATAAAACAGGGACTGAGTATCGCATGAAGGTCTCCTTAACAAATCAGCAAGCAGTCAACATCCTAGGTTAAACATCCATTTTTGACAAATGACTGAGTGATTGTCTTCATCGATACTTGGAAAATATATCATATGTATTTCTGCATTTACATTACATATCATGATCATTTCATACATCCACTACATACATACATGAGCATTCATCAAGCATAAACTAATAATACATTTTCATAATCCATCTATCATTGCATTGCATAATCCATACATTTGAAAGTAAAAATTACATTTCATATTCCATACATTCTATGCTAACACATAAAACATTTGCATCACATGATATATATATATACCCCAGTAGTATAGGGGTGCACTACTGGCATAGTATTCAAAAGAGTGAGCTTGACTAAGCTATCAAATATAATCAATGTATGGACAAAAATGACAAAAACATGAGAACACTATGATAGATCAACTATCTGTCTGGTCCTCAACATCTAGTACCTCTCCTCTAGTAGGTGCATCTAGTGGTGGGTCAATAGGTGGTGCTCTAGCTCCCTCAGAAGCAATCATGTACTTAGAATATGATGACACTCTCTAATCAACAGGTACCCTCGAATAATAAGTAGAGACATAATAAGAGGCCCAACTCATCTGATGGATCACCTCAGCCTATAGTCGTCTCACATCAACCTCCCACTCTAGTCACTATCTCTCAGACTCTCTAAGATGGACCTCAAAAGTGGCACTCTGTAACCTCAAATCATGTATCTATAGTTGGAGTCGCCTAATGATCTCCTATGGCATCTATCTCAATCTAGGATCCACCTCAAGTGCCATTGTCTCTATCTCCTCTGTAGGCTGCTTTGCACTAGGTCCTTTACAAACCTTATGGTGGTGGATCTCTACACCTAAATCAAAATTAGGAGCATCTTGTGCCTCCTCCATTGGAGCATCCCGCACCTCCTCCATCAGAGCATCCTGCTGAGCCCCTAAAACCTCATTAGCACTGCCAACACCACCGAGTGTACTGCTCTCACCTCTAGTATATCTATGCTACAAAACTATAGGCTTTCCTACTGAAACACCTCATGATCAAGGTTGTCTCATTTTTCTTGATGGCCTTGGTGGGGTCATCACTACTTTGGGGTGGAGTGGTGTAGGATGCACTATTGGTATCTGCACCTCTCTACATCTCTGGCCTCTTCCCATAGGGGACCCTATCACATCCTTTGCATCCTCCATAGTGGTTATAAGCTCAGTTTGGTCTGAGTAGTGCATCATCAGATTCTTTGCTATTGCTAACTAGGAAATGAATGCATCAATGACTCCAGCATCAACAACTTGTGGCCTGTAGTCCCAATCCCTGGCACCATACCCATTGTACTCCTAGCTACATAGCGCATAAGACAATTGAATTGTCCAACCTAACCCCAACTCTCAAACCAATCATGCATAAGTAGAAAATTCCTATGGGGCATCTTGTATGATGCCATACTTCCTCCATACATGTGTGATAAGGAATATCTCAAGGAAAATGGTGGATTATCCTATCAGTACTCAACTTTGAAAGAAATAACTAAACTGAGCACGAGCAGCTGGCCATGCCTCAATCTGTAAGTAAGGCCTCTAGATGACAAAGGTCATGTCATCTAACACACACCTCCAGTACTCAGTATGACCCATTCAAACCTGTGTGACATATTTAGAATATCTATAAATCAAAGGTTCATGTGGTTGCCTCTCATTGCCACAAATAGGATGACATATCAGGATGTGCTCCCAAGCCCAGATCTGAAGAACTAAAGCACCTAAGGTGAAATTCTTCACCTCATGATACATGATCTTGTGCATCTCTTTTAACATATGAGCTAATAAACACTGTCCCCATCCAAGCTTAGAAGGACTACCCATCAAGTGTGCAACCATAGGTGCCTAGCCCATCAAAAGATCATTATGCTAATGATCTAAAATGATGATCCCTTCGATCATCCTTGCAATGATGCACTCTAGCCTATGTGAGGTACCATATCTCTGTACTAAGATCTCCCATGAGATTTGCTGAGAAATCTTCTCATCAACACTGAATAAATTCCTAAATGCCAGCAATCTTGTGTTTCTCAAATTGATGTAATCCAAGTGAGGTCCATGAAATGGTATCTGGAGAATCCTATAAATGTCCTCTAGAGTAACAGTAATCTCTCCAGTAGGCAAATGAAAAGTCTGGGTCTCAGAATGAAATATCTCAACAAGTTCAGTAATCAGCCCATGGTTTACCTGAATGTCAGGTAACTAAATTAGATACTCAAAGCCACAGGCAGCTAAAAGAACTCTGAGTGGATCATGAAGTGCTACACATAGTCTTTGGGTCGCTGGGTGAGAAATATGAACATGTACATCTGGATAGTGACCCTACACAACACAAAAAAAATGATACCCTATCAGTAACTTGGTCAAAATTTAGGCTATAAGCATGAAAAATGAGAAATTGAATACTTTAGAAGGTGCATAAAAGACCAAGGAAAACAATCATGAAATCAAAAAAATCAAAATTTTGACCTAAGGATGTGAAAAATGGTCACTATTTTTCATATGAGTTTTTAGACTGGCACCAAAGCTTGTATGAGTTCCTACAAGGTCCCGTATGACACTTCATGCATATACGACATTCAGATGGTTCCTGTACGAGACTCGAGGGACCCGATGAAATGTCATAGGACAAAAGGGTCCCTCTCATACAAGTTAAAATTGAAACAAACACGATAGTCTATAGGAAACTAAAAACTTGTATGAATCTAAGCAGATTGTCGTACGAGTTTCCATGATGTAAAAATTGAAAAACATGATAAAAAATCCTAGAAAGCATAAAAATGAGCAAAATTTGAATGTAGGACAGGCACAGAGGTCCACTTACTAGATTCCTATACTGGGGAGGTCGCTAGTATCGATGGTTGTGCTCAAATCAGTGTGAGGAGATAGGAATTTCCATTTTTTCTCTGAGGGCTCCACCAGTTTTATAAAAGTCAAAAGTGATAATGATTTGAAAAAGACCCTTTTGGGCCTTATATAGGTTTAGAGCTAATTTTTCAAAGTGCTCCGTTTTTAGTGAAAATTGCACCCCTAGTTAATTTCGACATTTTGAACCCATTTTCAGGATCAAAATCAAAATTTGAGATCATTTACTTTGTCAAAACCGTGATTACACATTTTCAAACCCAGGATGACCGACTGCTTGCATAATCAACCTTCTAAATGTCAAAGGAATCTAGAATTTGACTTAACTAATTATCTCACATCAAACTATTTGAATTTCAACTTGGTCAACTCATGGTCAAACCTAGTCAAACTTGGTCTTCAAGACCTCCAAATGATGTAGAATGCATCTCCGGACATGCATAACCACTTCTCAAATTGATTAATATGCTTCTAATCTCTCAACGCTGACTTTCTTGTCATATTTCAATTTTCATCCCGAAGGGGGCATGGTATTGCACATCATTAACTAATTTTGTCAATCAATTTTTCTTCAGTAATCAAGACAACAACCACGTCTAGTTGTTGATTCATCAAAAGTCCTTGTCACTTGGAGAAAATTGCACATCGCTTGGGGCATATCAGATTTATCAAGACCCATATCAATTTGGTGTTCTCTCACAAACTTGTAAACTGTATCAGATCTTCGTAACCATCAGTTCATTAGTGTTATTTCCTTGGTTCTTCCTAACTGAAGGGTTCAGATTTGACATCCTTTTGATTGCTTTGGAAAATTAGGTCTGGAGTCAGGATAGTCACTTCTTTGTGATCATAAGGTTTAGAATCAGGCATTTTGACACTTCTTCGTAATCATTGGTTCATTATTTCTAAAGTTAATATCATCTCGATTCTTTGGTCAATCAGGACCCAAATCACCAAATCTTCAAATCAATCAATCAGTTTCTATCTTGGAATCGGTTAATCTTTCAGGATTAGTTTCTCCACCACATAACTGATTCCATCTCATCATAAAAAATAGATTAATCTTTGAACCACTACACTTCACACAGTAATTCAAAGAGGGGCAAAATGTAATACCCCAAAAATGGGTTATAGGACCATTAACCTCCTACATCGACAAATTGATCGAAATCGACACAAAAGTCCTAACCAAAGGCACATCTGTGCATCAAATCATTGAAACCCTGATTGACTTAATCATAATTCTGCATCGGGGAATATTTCCTAAATATTCCTAATTTATCCAAATTATCTCCTAATTAAATATTATTTGGTGATAAATGATATTCTTTTATTTATCCTAAATTTGATTAATTGAATATGATAAATATTTAATTAATTAGATTTAATTCTGCCACTTAATTAATTTAATTAGATTTAATTCTAGTTATTCCTAATTCATTTTATTTAATTTTGACAATAAATAAAAAATCCTACAAATAGTTGATTAAATTCTTATTTAATTAATTAAATCCAGTTGTCAAATTTAATGATATAGTTTTGTAATAAAGTCTGACTAAATAATTGATTAACCCGTAAATCAGTTGTCTTAATTCGCAAATCAGTTAAGTTGAGAATAATTCATTTGAATAATTAAATTTATTCATAATTATCCATGCACATTCAGAAAAGAAATTGAACTTTAAATTAGTAAATCAATTCTATTTGTTATATTTTTGAACTCAACATCTATTTCAAGTTAAAAAGTGATCTAAACTTCTGATTTGAGTTAAAAAGCTAATTTTGCATGATTTTGTGAGTTAACTAATTCTGATTTCCTGATAACTCAAAAATCAATCTGAGTTAATCAGGGAGAGATTTTTGGCTTTCCATGAGCTTTCAAAAATCTTAGATTTCTATATAAATAAGGCTCATCCCTTCACAAAGGATCCTAATTCTTCATTCTTCAACTATGCTTTCAATTACCTGGAGAATCAAGCTCTTGCGAACAGGCAATTGTGAGAATTTTGCAATTTTATTTCATTGTTTTCAATCCATTTTCACAGCATATCATACCATTGATAGATTCAATTGCATTCATTTCAATTCATCTTAGATCAATTTCATATAGTTTTTCATCATATTGCATGGAAAATCCCAAAATATAGATTAATCTGCATCCATTTTCATCCATCTTTCAATCATTTAAATCCTTCGTTTAGGTATTGCATTGTCACTAATCTCGGTCATAATCTAAGAATACCAAACTTATATTTACTAGAAGGTAGTAAATCACCTGGTTAGCTATATTGTTTCATTTTCATATTTCTTGATTTGCTAACCTCTAATGTTTTACTGAAGTGTTGTGTCTACAACTAGGTACAAAATTCACACGCATAGGTATAACCTAAACTAGTAGTGTTGTCCAGTCTTCTCTTGCTATTTAGGAATTCATCCATCCTTTTAGTACTTTCTTTTGTCGTCTTAATCATCTCATTATGTTGTTGTTGTTGTTTTATCTTCACTTCATTCTTCAGTCTTTCATTTTCTTCCCTTAATTCACCAATATCTTCAAATTTCCTAGCAAGCTCATTGTTCACTCTGTCAATTTCCTAACTAATGACAACTATCTGATTGGATATTTCAAAGTGATGCTTGATAAGTATCAGTATTTTAGATTCCCTTTCTTCCAAATTTTTAGTCATTTGTCTTCTATCTTCAATAGAAAAATTCCTTTCTTGTTCAACCTGTCTTGCATTGTTCATAAAATCAATCATTCTTACCATTTGAGTCTCTTGTCCAATTTGTAATGCTTTCACTTGATTAGTAAGGTGTTGATTCTTTTCAAATAGATATGATATGGTTCATTTAGATGCATCAAATATGCTTCCAGATCCTTCAAACAATTCTTCTATCTCTTCTTCATGATAATCAGTTTCATTGTGCTGAAATACTAATTCCTTCCTCTTAATCAGTAAATATCTCAATTTATCTCTTGCATCCTTAAGTTGTTCCATGATAATCTACATCTCTAATTTTTTATTTTCAATAGTCCTATCAAGATTATACCTTTCCATCTCTAAGATCTTTCTCTTTAGTGATTAAACTTCCTCAACAAGAGAACTAGCTCTGATACCAATTGTTGGGATTATGAAAAGGTGAGTTATTGAGAGGGGAGGGGTGAATCAGTAACCCTAAACACTTTTAACTCAATCCTTGTAACAAATTAATTCATTAATTGACTGTAGCATTTAATGTCTTCATACATTCAATAACATAATTGAAATGTAAATACTTCTAATCTAATTAAATAAGCAATCATGAAACTTCATAAACATAACACTAGTATTTTGGTATCATAGAAACCCTTGTTAGAAGGTAAAAACTGTGGTGGGGATGACACCCACAAAGCTTCACTAACTATAGTAAATAATTTTTTTTGGTTAAGGCTACAAAGATTGATCACTTCTAATGATCTTACCCTATTAGGAGTAACAAAAAATCTGTGAGGATCTACCTGGTTAGAGGATTTTAGCAACACAATTATGTGTGTATTTAGTTAAGAGATTTACAAAAAAGGATTGTTAAGTCTACTCTATTAAGATATTTAAGTCTATAGAAATGGTTAGAAAGAAATAGTGAGATTGATTTGTAGATAGAAACTAACTTTACCTGATTTCAGATCTGATAAGTACTTAGCCATTATCACCTTGCTGTGATAGATCTCTTCTCTAAATTCTGCTCGGTAGCCTTCTGATCTAATATCTAATTTTGTCCTTGAATACTCTATCAATGCTTCATCTTCACAACCCGATCTAATCTTTAGATGTTTGTATGTACGACTACTTCATGTGTGATACTTGTCAAAAAGACATCTTTACAATTCTTATAACAAAGCATTTTGACCTAATTAGGTTTATGGAAAAATCTTAGAAAACCTAAGATCAATGATCCAAATGATTAACCTAAATATAATTACATAGGGATCATGAATCATTAAATCATTACATTTGTATTTAATCTTCACCTCAATCTTGGTAAAATGTTCTAGGTCAGTGTATGTTAGGAATAGTCCCAAGAGATAACTGAGAGGGGGGGGGTGTGAATTAGTTATCTACAAGTTTCAATTATTTATCCAATTAAGTATACTTAAACATAAAGCATAAACAAAATGTAAGAACACTTGAACACAACACCAATATTTTGGTTATGGGGAAACCCAAATAGGTAAAAACCTTGGTGGGACTTGATACCCACTAATATTTTGTACTAGTATATAATGATCCTTACTAGAAGATCCTTTACCATGTTAGGAGTAGCTTTACAATATATTAAGTACAATACACCTAGTCAAGGGTTGGACCCTGTTAGGAGTCTTTTACAATTTTCCTTATTAGGGGAGAGGATGCATTGTCCGAGAGCTCATTGCTCAAATGGGCGAAGGCTACAACCTTCTGAATAATAGATATACACTATATCTAGATTTTGGTTAACTGTTCTTTGACCTACTATCTGGATCAATTCCAATGAATAGCACAAGTACTCTACTTGGTCACATAGACCTTCTTCTGATGGTTCCACCACTCACACACTCTACTCTACTTTTCTTAATCAACCATGAATCACGCTTTAGCAATCACAAATGACTACCTATAAATATATTTTCCTCCAAATGATATAATCAAGTCAGCCTATTAGAACCACCTTGAAATCATATTAGAGAAACCATAATAAACTCCAAAAAACATTCCATTAGCTCTACTATGCATGCAACTCATTTTGGGACCTGTCTAATAAAATAAATGTAGATGCATGCTACACATTGTCGGCTCTACCAAAACAACTAGAACTTTCTCTGTAAGCTGAATTAACTTATGCACTCTTAACCAAACATCAATAATACTCATCCATTCTTAAATCCAAGGGAACATACCCTCAAGATAGGTGCAACTCAAGAACCAATAAAATCTCTATCGGCTATTTTGAACAAACACAGGAAACTGCTACTGGTGAATAGCGACTGCATAACTTCTCTTATGTTCATCACCAGACTATGAGTCCATGAAATTAACATCACTAACATGTCTTCAACATAAATGCAAGGGTGCATGCCCATAGGATAATTGTGTGAACAACCATACACAGAACACTGTTTGTTACTCTGTCAGGAACACTGCTAACACCAACTACAATATAACTATCTATGCTAACAGTTAACCTCTGCACCCATGATATCCTATTGATATCATGTCCATGCTACATATACTGAAAGCTTACTATATAAGACTTTCATGCATGCTACTTTCCATATGTTGTCATCAATGACAAACATACAGTCAGTACTGGCCTACTGGAAAATCTCCAACAATCTCCCCCTTTGGCATTGATGGCAACATGTGGAATGAAAAACCACCACCAACCCAAATGAATATTTCTTTATAACATTCTCCATTTCCTCTTCAAAACTCCCCCAAAGATGAATCCTTCATCTGCTGCAATATTTTTAATATTCTCCATTTCCTTAACTGTACTACTATCATAACTGAATGCTACTCCCTCTTAGTATATTACTCCTCTTTTTGCTTCTATTTTTCATTACTCTATATACTCCCCCTTTGACATCAATGGAAAAGGGTGTCATTCATCGTAAGCACCAGTACTACTCCTAGGTAGAGTAGTCAACCTTCCACCAGTCCCAAAGGACCGATGCCTTTGCTTCTTTCTCTAGGCAAAAATAGGGAAGGGAATGACTCCCAACTTCTCCCTAAAATACTCAAAAGTATCCTTAGGCAAGGGCTTTGTAAATATATCTACCAACTATTCTTTAGTACTCACATAGTCCAACTTGACTTCTTTCTCTGCCACTTTCTCTCTTAGCAAGTGATACTTGATCTCAATGTGCTTTGTCTTTGCATGCATCAAAGGGTTCTTTGACATATTGATAGTGCTAGTGTTATCACAGTGAATAAAAATAGGATAATCAATTTGAATTCAAAACTCTTTTATCATCTGCTTGATCCAAACAATTTTAGAATAATTCAAGGTTGCTATAACATACTTCACTTCTATTGTTGACTGATAAATACAATTTTGTTTCTTTCTTATCCAAGTGACAAGTCTATCACCAAAAACACTGCTCCACCTAAAGTACTCTTTCTATCATCAACATATCCTACCCAATCTGCATTAGTGTACACATGAAGCTTAAAATTTTCTAAATTAGGATACCATAGACCATAATCTATAGTACCCTGCAAGTATCTAAATATTCTCTTTACTACCATGAGGTGACTTTGTTTAGGCTCTTCTACAAATCTTCCAACTATGCCAACTACATTGGAAATATCAGGTCTAGTCTGAGTAAGATATATGAGTTTACCAATCATAGACTTATACAATGTTATATCTACTACTGGTGAGTCATCTTCTTTTGTAAGCTTTCATCTAGTGATTATAGGAGTTCCTATAGGCTTGAAATCATCCATCTTGAATTTCTTCAGTATCTCTTTCACATAATTTGATTGATTAATGAAAAATCCTTTTTTTGTCTGCTGCACATTTAGTCCCAAAAAGTACTTGATAGGACCAATCATACTCATCTCAAACTCGTTCCATATTTCTTTGGAAAATTCAGCATTGAGTTTGTCATTACCTCCAAAGATAATGTCATCAACAAATATAGCTACAAGAAGCAAACCTTCAGATGTCTCTCTAATGAATAGATTACAATCTGCTACTCCTTTCTTGAATCCAATCTTTGTTAAGTATCCATCTAGTCTCTCATACCATACTTTAGGGGCTTGCTTAAGTCCATAGAGGTCTTTCTTCAATCTGTATACCATATCAGGTCTATCTAATAAGGTGAATCCTTCAGGCTGCTCAATGTATACTTCTTCCTTCAAGTCTCCATTCAAAAATGCTAATTTGACATCCATCTGATAAACTTTGAAGTTTTTAACTATAGCATAACCTAAAAACAACTTAATAGCTTCTAATCTACTCACAGGTTTAAATGTGTCTAAATAATCAATGCCTTCTTTTTGTGCATATCCTTTACATACTAATCTTTCTTTGTTTCTTACTATTGTACGATCTTCATTCATCTTATTTTTGAATATCCACTTTGTTCCAATCACATTTTTATCACTAGGTCTAGGGACCAGTTCCCAAGTGTCATTCTTAACAATCTGATCAAGTTCTTCTTTCATAGCATCATGCCAATCTAAATTATTACATGCATCTTCAATACTTAAAGGTTCAATCTAAGATAGTAAACATACAACTTCATTGTTAACTGAGTTCTTTGGTTGTGATCTTGTTAAGACTTTGCCGCTCTAATTTCCAATGATGTCTTCCTTGGAATGATTTCTTGATGTAAAATTTGGAACTTTAGGTGATGCTGACTCATTAGCCTTAGGAGTATTTTCTTCACTTGTCTCAAGGTCATTGAATAAAACATCAATACTATGAAACATTTCTTCAATAATCATCTCACTTGTAGAGTGTCTAGGTTCTTCTTTAATCATGGGTGAGTAATCATGATATCCTTCTTGAACCATAAACTTTTCATCAATCTTTACATGAGCACTTTCAATGATCTTTTTCAATCTTAAATTGAAACATCTATAAGCTTTAATTTTAGTAGAGTAACCAAGAAAAATACCTTCATCACTTCTTGCATCAAACTTGCCTACTACTTCATCCCTCTTGATGTAGCACTTACTTCCAAAGATTCTAAAGTATTTCACTATGGGAACATTACCAAACCATAGCTCATAAGGTGTTTTGTCTGCGCCTAGCCTTAATTGAATTCTATTGATGGTATAGACTGTTGTATTGATTGCATCTCTTGAATAGGTGTGTGAAACTTTTCCTTCTATCATAATGGTGTGCACTATATCAAGGATGATCATATTCCTTCTCTTTGCAATTCCATTCTATTAAGGTGTTCTAGGTGCACTTAACTATCTCTTTATGCCATGTTCTTCGAAGTACTCATAAAATCTATCAGAGGTGAATTCTCCTCCTCTATCCAATCTCAAACATTTTATCTTTAATCCAAATTCATTTTCAACCATAGCTTTGAATATTATGAACTTATCAAGTTCTTTTGATTTATCTCTTAAAAATGCAACCCACATCATCCTAGTATAATCATCAACAAACAAAATGAAATACCTTTCACCATAATATGATCTTTTTTGAGTGGGACCACATAGATCTGTATGGATCAAATCCAACTTGTTCTCTATGGAATTCTATTTGGTCCTGAATGAATTTCACACATGTTTCCCCATCACACATTCTCTGCATATAGTATCAACTGGTTTTTCTATGCTAGGTAGATCTCTTACTGCCTTTACATTTCTTATCATTACTATGTTATCAAAAATGATATGACATAGTCTTCTATGCCACAACCAACTATCATCAACTTTAGCAACAAAACAACTTGCTTTTGAATTGAGCTGACAAACATTACCTCTTGTCTTTGTGCCTGATGCAATCATAACACCATCTTTGTTGTTAATGATGCATTTGTCATCTTTGAGCTCCAATTAATAGCCTTTACCAAGTAACTATCCAACACTGAGAAGGTTGTGTTTCAAACCCTCAACATAAAGAACATCATCAGTACTATTCTTTCCATCCAAAGTGATGGCTCCTCTACCAACTATAGGTTTAGGAGTGTTGTCTCCAAATCTAACCATACCTCCATTATATTTTTCCAAATAAACAAATCTACCTTTATCACCTGTCATGTGATGTGAACAACCACTGTCTATAATCTAGTTTGTCCTTATGTCAGCTTGTGAAATCAATGCTAGCTCTTGATTTACTCTCTCATCTTTAGGAAATGACTTACTATTCATCTTGTCTACAATAGCAATGAATCCAATTTCTTCTTCACCTCATTCTTCATCTGAAACTCCATCTCTAGCATAGTAGAATTCCTTAGAATACTTAGGCTTGTAATCCTTTTTGAACTTTTTAGCTCTAGTGGGACACTTAGATGCAAAGTGTCCAATCTTATTACATGAAAAGCACTTAAATGGTAACTGACATTTATATTTTCCTTTTCCTTTCTTTTCTCTTTTGGAAACCATAGCAATAAAATCATCTAGTGTTTTATCATCATCATCATCATCAAAATTACTAGAGGTGTTTGCAGATTTCTTACCATGAACTATTGCTTTGAAAGCTATTTCATTCTTTGGTCTTGTCTTCAATCTTGAAATCTCAAAAGCCAAGATCTTGATGATCAATGTTTCTCTCTTGAAATTTGATGTAAGCTACATGGTCTCATCAAGGATGTTGATCTTTCTTTCATATTCTGGAGTAAGAGTAGTCATTACTTTATCCATAATGTCCTCTTCTGATATCTCTCCAACATTGTTCCTGATTCCAGCAACCACTTCATTAATCTTTGATTGTAAGCTTTGATGTTTTCTTTAGGTAGAATTTCTAATGCATTGTATCCTTTCTTCAATATCTTTCTACACACATCCTTTGCTTGTTTGTCTCCTTCAAATGTGTCTTCTAGGTGCTTCCAAATTTTATGGGTTGTATCTACCTTCTTTACTTCTAAAAATTTACCATCAGATAGGGTGCTGATAAGGGCTTCTTTAGCAATAGCATTATAATGAAATAATTCATTTTGTGCATCAGTAGCATCATCTTTTCCAAGGTCTTCTAAGGTAGGAATCTTGGCTGCTTTGATAGTTACATTAAAAACTTCAAAAGCAATGCACTGCAAATGGGTTACCATCTTGTTCTTCCAATCAAGATAATTCTCTCCATCAAACTTAGGACTTTCTTTCTTGAAGTACACCATCTAATCAACCTCAACCTATTAAAATTTCTCTTCGAGGCACTTGTCTCTAGTACCAATTGTTAGGAATAGTCCCAAGAGATAATTGAGAGGGGGGGGGGGGTGAATCAGTTATCTACAAGTTTCAATTCTTTATCCAATTAAGTATACTTAAACATAAAGCATAAATAAAATAAAAGAAAACTTGAACACAACACCAATATTTTGGTTACGGGGTAACCCAAATAGGTAAAAACCCTGGTGGGACTTGATACCCACTAATATTCTATACTAGTATATAATGATCCTTGCTAGAAGATCCTTTACCCTGTTAGGAGTAGCTTTACAATATATTAAGTACAATAGACCTGGTCAAGGGTTAGACCCTATTAAGATTCTTTTACAATTGTCCCTGTTAGGGGAGAGAAGACACTGTCTGAGAACTCACTGCTCAAATGGGTGAAGGCTACAACCTTCTAAATAATAGATATACACTATATCTAGATTTTGGTGAGTTGTGCTTTGACCTGCTATCTGGATCAATTCCAATGAATAGCACAAGTACTCTACTTGGTCACATAGACCTTCTTCTGATGGTTCCACCACTCGCACACTCTGCTATGCTTTTCTTAATCAACCATGAACCACACTTCAACAATCACAAATGACTGCCTATAAATATCTTTTCCTCCAAATGATATAATCAAGTTGACCTATTAGGACCACCTTGAAATCATATTAGAGAAACCATAATAAACTCCAACAAACATTCTATTAGCTCTACTATGCATGCAACTCATTCTAGGACCTGTCTAATAAAATAAATGTAGATGCACACTACACACTGTCGGCTCTACCAAAACAACTGGAACTTTCTTTGTAAGATGAATTAACTTATGCAATCTTAACCAAACATCAATAATACTCCTCCAAGCTTAACTCTAAGGGTGCATACCCTCAAGATAGGTGCAACTCAAGAACCAAATAAATCTCTATCGACTCTTCTAAACAAACACATGAAATTGCTACTACCGAATAGTGACTTCATAACTTCTCTTACGTTCATCACCAAACTATGTGTCCATGAACTTAACATCACTAACATGTCTTCAACATAAATCCAAGGGCGTATGCCCATAGGATAACTGTATGAACAACCATACATAAAACACTGTTTGTTACTCTATCAGGAAAACTGCTGACACCAACTGCAATATACCTATCTATGCTAATAGTTAACATCTGCACCCATGATATCCTATTGATATCATGTCCATGCTACATATAATAAAATCTCACTATGTAAGACTTCCATGCATCCTACTTTCCATATGTTATCATCAATGACAAACATATAGTCAGTACTAGCCTGCTGGCAAATCTCCAACAATGTAAACCATTTACTTTGTAGTTTGTGCCATTACAAATTGCTATGTCATTTCCTAGTTTAGTCAGTATATACTACATTCATCACTCATTAATTAAATATTTCTCAGTATATATGAATGCTTGATTAAACTATGTTTGGTGCTCGATAATCATCTAGCTCGGTATGACTGCTTGGTCAAGACTATGTTTGGTTAATGTAATATTCTACCTTGTTCTTTTCTCAGTATCTATAATACCTAAGTTGTTAGGAATAACAGTCCATAATACAACTAAGAGGGGGGGGTGAATCAATTATATGATAGAATATTAAACTTTAAAATTTAGGCTCAACAATATCAGATCCAATGAACACAATGAATGCCAACATAATAACACAATATATTGGTTATGGGGAAACCCTATTAAAGGTAAAAACCTCAGTGGGAATTAGCACCCACTAATGATGTACTGAGAGTATAGTAATCCTTGTTAGAAGATATAGCCCTATTAGGAGCTTATTGAAACATTACAGTACATAGTCCTTGTTAGAGGATAAACCCTGTTAGGAGTCAAGAACAATAGAGGGCTCACTACCCAAATAAGGTTAAGCCCACCTTCAAAACTCACTAGTTCGCAACAGGTGTATATGAAGAAATACATAATCTTTTGAACTATTTGCCAACAACTATCTTTGCTTGATCAGTTCCAATGAAGTCCACTAGTAAACCTATGCTCTATATGCAGTAGACACAAGCTCATAGATTTCACAACCTCTCTATATCACATCTATTCCATCCATGTCTTTTCCAAAGAAAAGACCTTTCATTTATACCTTATTACATTTTACCAAGATCAAGTCGACCCATAAGGCTTTCCTAAATACAAACAATTACATAAACCATTGCTAAGATACACATGATATCTAAAAAAAGTTTACAATGATTACATTACAACAATTAAGGACCAACATCCTTGATTTATGCTTGCCAAACAAAACACACACTTCATTCCTTGAGTCAGCTTCAAAATAAGCCATCGCCAAAGCACATGCCATAGATGACATCATCAATCACTCCATACCTTTCACTGACTAATGAACATCCATCAGTACCTCTTCCATCATCCTTCAAGTTCACACACCTTGAGTCCAATCCCTCTAAGAGATATATCAAAAATTCAAAGACTAACTCTGTCAATTCCCATTGTCATAGTCTAGTGACTAGTCTTTACCAAAACAACTGTAACTCTCTTAATGATGAAATCATAGATATAAGATCAAAACATCCATGTGAACTCTCATCTATCTTCATAGCATCTAAAACATCCATACACTAACTGTACAATGTGATTACCAGTCTGGTTCCTTCATAAAAGCATATGATGACATCAATGACAAAACACAAATGACAACAATATGATTTCCCATTCATTAATGTAGTGATTAAACATATTACATGTCTCAATCACCACCCATGCATTAGCAATATCCAACAATCTCCCCCTTTGGCATTGATATCAACATATGGGAAAATATTATCCCAAAGTTATATCAATCCAAAGTCCTTCAACTGAACAATCTCCCCAAATAGTAGAGATTTTCTCATAGAAACACTCCCCCTTTGACAAAAATGGAAAAGGGTGCCATGAGCCTTCAATTTCCTTAACATATAAACTTTCTTCCATGATCACTCCCCCTGAGGAGTAGATCCCTACATCCAGTCTAGAAAATGATGAGGCTCTGAACACTTCTGGATGGATGCATCTCTGCATCATTTAGTTCTGACTAAGAGGGGTCTAAACCCCTAGCATACCTCTGAGATATTCAAAGGTATCTTTCAGTAGTATCTTTGTAAAAATGTCTGCAATCTGCTCTTTTGTATTGATATATTCTAGCTTGATTTATTTTTCTACCACCTTGTCTCTCAAGAAGTGATACTTGATAGAAATGTGTTTAGCTTTAGAGTGCATCACTAGATTATTTGACATGTTTACTATGCTAGTGTTATCACAATGGATAACCATAGGCTCATTAAAATTTATTCCAATGTCTGTCATCATTTGTTTCATCCAAACAATCCGAGTGTTATTTATAACAACATCAACATATTCTGATTTAGCAGTAGATTGTGTTATACAATCTTGTTTCTTACTTAGCCAAGAAACCAACTTTTTCCCAAGAAAACATGCACCACCACTAGTACTTTTTCTATCATCAATATTTCCTGCCCAATCAACATCAATATAGGAATGAAGTTCAAAGCTATCATTCTTGTCATACCATAAACCATAGTCTATGGTTCCTCTGAGATACCTTAGTATCCTTTTCACAACAACTAGATGTGTCTTTTTAGGTTCTACCTAATATCTGGCCATAATTCCAATAGCATTAGCAATATCTAGTCTAGTATGAGTCAGATATTATAACCCTCCAACCATTGATCTATACAGAGTCTAAAAAGCACATTTTTATTCATCATCAATTGTTATCTTGTTTCCAGTCACCATAGGTGTTCCTACTAGTTTGCAATCTTCCATACCAAATTTCTTAAGCAATTCTTTGAGATACTTGGTCTGAGAAATGAAAATACAATTCTCATTCCAATTTATTTGTAGTCCAAGGAAGAATTTCATTTCACCTATCATGGACATCTCAAATTCACTTTCCATTTCTTGATCAAACTTTTTACATAGATCATCATTACCTCTAAAGATAATATCATCCACAAATACTTCTATTATCAGGATTCCATCTTCAGTAGTTCTTAAATATAAATTACTATCCGCATTACCTTTTCTAAATCCAAGTCCAAGTAGATACTTGTCCAACCTTTCATACCAAGCCCTAGGAGCTTGCTTTAACCCATACAGGGATTTATTCAATTTGCACACCATGTCTTTGTCTTCACATAGAGGAAATCCATCTGGTTGTTCTATGTATACTTCTTCTTCAAGATCTCCATTTAGAAATGCAAATTTAACATCCATCTGATACACTTTGAAGTTTTTGTGTGCAGCATAAGATATGAATAATCTTACTACCTCTATTCTAGCAACAAGAGAAAATGTTTCTTCAAAGTCTATGCCTTCTTGCTATGGATATCCCTTACACACTAGTCTTGCTTTATTCCTTACAATTGTTCCTTCTTCATCCATTTTATTTTTAGAGACCCATTATGTTTCTATAACATTTTTATTTTTTGGTCTTGGAACCAATTCCCAATTATTATTTTTCTTTATATGATCCAACTCTTCTTTCATGGAATTTATCCAAGATTCATCTTTAAAGGCTTCATCTATAGTTTTTGGCTCAACTTGAGAAATCAAAAAAATTTCTTCTCTAGCTTTAGATCTAGTTAGCACTCCCTGACTGGTATTGCCAATAATTTGATTTTTAGGATGGTTAATTTTTACATACCTTGGAGTTTTAGGAGTTTCAGTAGTCTTTCTTATATCATCACAAGCCTCTTTTTCACATTCTTCCTCAACAAGTTCTTCTTCTTCGACAGCAGTAGTGGTTTCTTTTACTTTTGATATCAGACTGCTGTCATACATTCTTTCTTGTATCTAAAATTTCTCATCTATTCTTACATTGTTACTTTCAACCATCTTCCTTAATCTCAGATTGAAACATTTGTATGCCTTTCTTTTAATAGAGTAACCAAGGAAGATACCTTCATCACTTCTAGCATCAAATTTCCATATGTCATCATCCCTCTTGATATAACATTTGCTAGCAAAAATTCTAAAATATTTTATGGTAGGAGTATGATCAAACCATAGTTCATAGGGATTCTTACTTGTGCCATCTCTAATTTGAATTCTATTTAATGTGTATACTATTGTTCCAATAGCCTCTCTCCAATGTACATGAGATACATTTCCTTCAATCAACATTGTCTTGGCAGCATCAAGTATAGTTCTATTTCTTCACTCTACTATCCCATTCTATTGTGGAGTCCTAGGATTAGATGTTTGTCTTTTTATCCCATGCTCTTCACAATATGAATTAAATAAATCTGATGTAAACTCTCCACCTCTGTCTAATCTTAAACACTTGATTTTCAGTCCTAATTCACTCTCTACTTTTGCTTTAAACAACTTGAATTTGTCAAATGCTTCTGATTTCTCTCTTAAATAAGTAACCCACATCATTCTAGAAAAGTCATCAACAAAGAGTATAAAATACCTTTCACCATAGTATGAATTTGTTCTTGTAGGTCCACATAGATCTGTATGTACTAGATCCAACTTTCCTTTTGATGTAAGTGTTTTTCTTTTATGACTGCTTTTAGTTTTCTTTCCCATAACACATTCTCTGCATACAGTGTTAGGAGGTTTCACAATCTTTGGTAAATCTCTTATTGCATTAGCCATACTTGCCTTCACAATGTTATCAAAGTTAACATGAAAAAATCTTCTATGTCATAACCAACTATCATCTACTCTTGCAACAAAACAAGAGGCTCTAGATGTGCTTAGTTCAAATACATTACCTCTAGATTTTGAACTAGTAGCAATCAGTTTCCCTTCCTTGCTTCTGATAAAGAATTTACCATTAACAAAAATTAATTGAAAGTCTTTACCCATTAACTGTCCAACACTCAACAAATTGTTTTTTAGTCCTTCAACAAGTAGTACACTTTTTGTATTAGTCTTTCCATCTAGAGTGATGGATCCAACTCCTATAATAGACTTTGGGAGATTTTCCCCAAACCTTACAACACCTCCATCATAATTTACTAATTTAACAAACTTGTTCTTATCACCAGTCATGTGATGAGAACATCCATTGTCAATTATCCATTCTATTTTCTTGTCAACATGAGATGCTAAGGCTTTTTCTTCATGAACAGGTTCATCTTCAATAGCAAAAAATTCAATCTCTTGATTGTCTAAATCATCATCAGAGATTCCTTCACTATCATAATAACAATCTTTGTCTCTTCTAGTATTTGCATAATCAAGTTTGTACTTAGGAACTCTTGTAGGACATCTAGATGCAAAATGACCTATCTTATTGCATGAAAAACATTTCAAAGGTAATTTTCCTTCAAATTTTCCCTTACCTCTTTTCTCTCTTCTAGAAATTAGTGGAACAAGTTCTTCCATCTTCTTTTATTCTTCCATTATCTTCTCCCATTCCTCAACATACTCACCAAGCTCTTCTTTCAGGTCTTCTTTTCTTGTGCTCGGAAGTGTAGACACTTTCTTGTGTGCAGATGCTCTAAATGCATATTCAACTTTAGGTGTAGCTTCTCCTAATTGTATAGCTTCAAAGGTAGTTAACTTTGCAATCAACATCTCTCTGCTAAATTTTGGAGTCAGGGGTATAGTTTCTTGAATTGACATTTCCAACTATAGCTTCTGTAACCCTTTGAACATAGGCCCTAATACTTTCATCTTCATTCATTTTCAGCTTCTCCATCTTTGTCTTCTATTTTTGCAACTTCTCTTGTTTGGTATACTTGTCTCCTTCATAGAGTGCCTCTAGTCTATTCCAAATTTCATCTGCCTAATCTAGATCTTTAATTTTAGTAAACTCACCCTCAGATAGTGCACTGATCAATGATTCTTATGTGACCATGTTACATGAAAATAACTTCTTTTCATCCTCATTGGCTATTTCCAAGTCATTCTCAGCCTTCAGAGATTCCTTCTTCTTCACAATCATCCCGTAGTCTATGCCCATACATAGCAGATGTGTTCACATCTTGTTTTTCCAACTATCAAAGTTTTCAAGATCAAACTTAGGACTTTCCTTCCTATAGAATGCCATCTCCAAGATCACCTCAAGTTGTTAAGCTTTCTCTTTGAGGACCACAAGCTCTGATACCAATTTTTAGGAATAACAGTCCACAATACAACTGAGAGGGGTGGTGGTGAATCAGTCGTATGACAGAATATTAAACTTTAAACTTTAAGCTCAACAATATCAGATCCAATGAACACAATGAATTCCTACACAATAAAACAATATTTTGGTTATGGGGAAACCTTGTTAAAGGTATTTCCCCGATGGGAATTAGCACCCACTAATGATGTACTGAGAGTATAGTAATTCTTGTTAGAAGATATAGCCCTGTTAGGAGCTTATTGAAACATTATAGTACATAGTCCTTGTTAGAGGATAGACCATATTAGGAGTCAAGAACAATAGAGGGCTCACTTCCCAAAGAAGGTTAAGTCCACCTTCAAAACTCACTAGTTCACAGTAGGTGTATATGAAGAAATACACAATCTTTTGAACTATTTTCTAGCAACTAACTTTTCTTGATCAGTTCCAATGAAGTCCACCAGTAAACCATTTCTCTACATGCAACACACACAATCTCACAACTTTCATAACCTCTCTATATCATATCTATTCCATCCATGTCTTTTCCAAAGAAATGACCTTTCATTTATACCTTATTACATTTTACCAAGATCAGGTCAGCCCATAAGGCTTTCCTAAATACAAACAATTACATAAACCCTTGCTAAGATACAAATGATATCTATAAAAAGTTTACAATGATTACATTACAATAATTAAGGACCGACATCCTTGATTTATGCTTGCCAAACAAAACACACGCTTCATTCCCTGAGTCGGCTTCAGAATAAGCCATCGCCAGAGAACACACCACAAATGATGTCATCAATCACTTTGTACCTTGCATTGACAAATGAACATCTATCAGTACCTCTTCCATCATCCTTCAAGTTCACATACCTTGAGTCCAATCCCTTTGAGAGATATATCAAAAACTCAGAGACTAACTCTGTCAATTCTCACTGTCACAGTCCAGTGACCAATCTTTATCAAAATAGTTGTAACTATCTTAATGTGCAATACTTAATGATGTGATCATAGATATAGGATCACAACTTCCACCTAAACTCTCATCTAGCTTTGTAGCATCTGAAACATCTATACACTAACCGTACACTATGATTACCAGTCTGGTTCCTTCATAAAAGTATATGTTGACATCAGTGACAAAACACAAATGACAATAGTACGATTGCCCATTTAGTAACATAGTGATAGACACACACACACACACACACACACACACACACACATACATACATACATACATACATACATATATATATATATATATATCTCTGTGTGTTTGTGTGTTGTGTGTGTGTGTGTCTATATATATATGTATATATATGTATATGTATATGTATATATATATATATATACATATATATACATATATATACATATATATACATATACATATATATACATATACATATATATACATATACATATATACATATATATACATATACATATATACATACATACATACATACATACATACATACATACATACATACATACATACATACATACATACATATATATATATATATATATATATATATATATATATATATATATATATATATATATATATAACTAACCAGAAACTATAAATAAATAAAAATAAAATGTACACATATATATAATGCAATGCCTAAACTATAAATATAGATATAAATATAGAGATAGGTATGGATGTGGATGTGGATGTGGATATGGATATGGATATGGATATGGATATAGATATAGATATAGATATAGATATAGATATAGATGTAGATATCGATATGGATATAGATATGGATATAGATATAGATATAGGTGCGTGCATGCACACATGCACACACACACACACACATGTACACTTGTACATACACACACACATGTGCACATGTGCACACACATACATTCAAATAGATATATATTCATGTATATCTACACACACACATGGAAATATAAACTTAAAGCATAAATAAAATAAAAAGGAAATATATACAAATATATATTTCTATGAAGAAAATCCAAAATAGTCTCTCTAAGATGAGCCAAATTTTCTCCTCAATTTTGTGTTTCATAGAATTTTACATGAAATTAACAAATTCAGAGCTCCTATACCATGTTGGAGTTATTTGTTCAATCATAGGGGCCCCTGAATCAGTTGCAATAAAAACACCTATCACATATGAAGAGAAGTATCTACGATTAATGCAATGCAACCTTGAGAGAGAATGACCCAAATAATAATTTGATATGTAGAATGATCTATAAATTATTTGGATAGATTTCATCAACATAATGAATGGTTATAAAAGTGTAATCATACAACTCTATATGAAAACCCTATAGAAAGATTAAAAGAGAGCTTAAGAAGTGTCCAGATTACAATGAATGAGAGAACATGTGCTAAATAAAGATTAATTTAATAAAAAAATTTCCCCAAGTTTAGCTTAATTTTATAAAGTAATAAAAATACCTTATTAAATAAATAATTAGATTTTTTCCTAATTTCTCCAACATATTTTAAATTAAATTATTTTTTGTAACATTAATGGTGCAGGAACACTAGGATCTTGGCTAGAAGGTCCTTTTCAAATTTTGTCGTGTACTAGTCCTAGCTAGACTAGAGGTAAATAATAGGTCCTAATTAGACCCAAGTGTGTTAACATTTTAGTAGATAAAGGTAACCTAGGGTTTGGGTAGTGTTAAAATACCAAAGAACTAAGGAACCCTTAGGACTTGACTTAGTCCTCAAATTGCTATAAAGGGTACATGCATGGAAAAGAAACTAAAATGTTATGTTTTGATCTTAAATGATCCTAAAAGACTTTATTAGGGTTTCTTGAGCTTAGTATGGGTTGATTTGAGGGTTGTGTGTGGTAGAGACAAAGTTAGCAAAAAATGCTAAAAAGTTGTCATGACAACTTTTGCAACTTTGCAAAAGTTGCATGACAAATTTTGTCCAAAAAGGACCGACCTTGTCTTTAGGTCACCTAGGGTCCTAAACACCCTAAAGCTCAAACCTAATTTCTATTTAAGCCTTGTTAGGCCCAAATCCCAAGGTTAGACACTTTGAAAATTACTAGTTAGTGTTTTTTACTTCATTGTTGCTTGTTTTGAGAACACAGTCCGATGTTTTTTATGCCAATGTAGCATCCATTGTAATCATTTTTGTTTTTCCAAAAAAGAATATATCTATTTTTGTGTTTTTTATTTCCATTCTACATCATTATAATTTTTGTTTAGGTTTTTTATTAATCTTAGGTTAATTATTTTGTGGTTTCCAGTTTACTAGCCTATAAATAGCTCTAGTTAGGAACATGGCCCCCCCATGAAACCCTACCGTGTGTTCATCATAGCTAGTTGGGGCATGGTAGAGGAGAAAATTTATAGTGTACATACTACTTGTGGAGGCTTTGAAAGTAAGATGTCTAATTTCATGGCCTTTCCCTAGGCGAGCACTGCCCGACTAGGGACAAGGTAGTGTAAAAGAGTGTTTACTTGCAGGGGAGGCTTGACAACACAACTCCAATATATTGGAGATAAAGAAGGGAACTAGAAAGCATAAACATGAATATTTTAAGGAATCTCAAATCCATTTATCCATCCTAAACTTACCTTGAACTGTGAGAACCTCGAAGCCATTGAAACCCTCACTAAACCCTCCATTTTGGGTTAGTGCACAATATAGAGACTTGAAACCCTAAGACCCAAAAAATCCTTGAGAACATGCCCTAGGCATCAAGAATACATAATGAGGTTGGTGAGATCTTTGGAAATATTTTGATACAAGTCCTACAAATCTGGATAAGGAGGCCTAATTGGGGCTCTAGGGCTACAAGGCTAGAACTGAGACTTTGGTAAAATTGATAAGAAGAAAAGTGATAGATCTTGATCAAGTGGATCAAGAAGTGCCAAAAAAACATTTTTAGTCTACCTCCACACACCTGCAAGAATCTCAACTTGTTAAGGAGGTAGGAAGTCAAATGCTTGAGAAGAGACTATGAGGAGTTTGATCTTGAAACAGTGAGGTGATCCCTTAGGAGTTGGAGTGAAACATAGAGAGAGTGTGGGACCTTAAAGGAGTCCTTGGAGTGACAAGGTGGAGCCTTGTGGAGTCTTCATTGAGCCATTGGAGACTTGGTGGAGTTAGTAATATTAGTGATCCTAACCAAGTGGAAAGAACACCTACCAACTTCCAATTGTGATCACATCAGATTGGTATCAGAGCTTCTAAGATTTGGGGCATTAGTTTATGTTAGAGTCAGTGGGAGAGACCACCATGGTGACCAATGCCAAATTGGCTAGAGAGATGACAAAACAAAAGGAGGAGAATAGGCTACTCCAAGAGGAAATGAAAAAATTGAGAGATAAATTAGGAGAGGTGGAAGAGAAAGATGAGTTGATGAATGAAAAATTCAAAAAAGATGAAGGAAAGGGAAAAGAGGTGGTAGAGGAGGACAAAGTCCCTGAGCCTAACCCTGTTCTAGTTGAAAAAACCTTCTTGAGATAACTCAAGGCTATGAGTGGAAATTCATTAGAAGGGATACCACTATTTAGTGGCAAGATGGAAGCTAAGTTAGTTATGGAGTGGATACAAGGAATGGAGAGCCATTTTGAATGTGAGGGAATTAGTGAAACTCAGAGAGTTAGGGTGGCGAAATCAAGGATGAGAGGGGATTCTCTTACTTGGTGGAAGTTTGTGTAGGATGAGAGGGAAAATGAAGGAAATAACCCCATAGAAAACTAGAAAGGTATGGTGGCCAAGATTAGGAAGCCTACTTACCTAATGATTATAAAGTACAATTGCATAAGAAGAGGAAAAATTGGAGGCAAAAGGACCTAGAGGTTAGTGTATACACTGAAGAGTTTCAAAAATTAGGTCTTATATCCCATGTGGTGGAAGAGGAGAGCCTAAAAGTGGCTAGGTACCTTAATGGTCTTAGATGGAATATCCAAGAGGAACTAAGTTTGTTAAGCCCCAAGACTGTCCATCAGTGCTACCAATTGGCACTTAAAGTTGAGGAGAAGCTCAAGAAGAGGCAAGATACTAATAGTCAAGGAAGAGGCAGGGGTAAAGAAAATAGAGGTCCTAAAGGAGGCTATGGTGGAAGAAATCTAGATTCAAGAGTCCAAGGTGAGTCCAAACTCACTGATCTATAAGGAGAAACCCCTAATAGTAGAGGAGGTGACAATAAATAGGGTAGAGGAACAAATGCTAACTCTAGAGGAAGATCAAGAGGACAAGGGAGAGGGTCTTCTCCATTATGAAATGTTACCACTACCACCAATATGGACATCCAACTTATAGATGCCTTGGAAAGGGATCCACATCACAAGGAGGGGAGAAAAGAGTCAACTACCTTCAAGAGGAGGCTTTAAGTAGTAAGCGAATAAAAGTATCCCTAGATTCAGAAATAGGGGATAACCTTATGATAAGGATAACATTGATTAAAGAGATAGTCAAGGAGGAACCCAGTCAAAGGAGATATTTGTTAAGAATAAAGTACAAAATATTGGGAAATGTGTGCAAGATCATTATTGACTCTAGGTCGACTAACAATATAGTTTCTCATGAAGTAGTCAACAAGCTAAACATGCAAATAATACCTCATACCAATCCTTATAGAGTCACATGGCTAAATAAGGGTTAGCATGTCTTAGTGAATGAGAAATATTGGGTGGATTTCACCATTGGAAGGTACAAAGATAGGGTATTATGTGATGTGTTACCAATGGATTCTTTCCATCTCCTACTAGGGAGACCATGGCAATTTGATAGGAAAGAAATCTATGATGGAGCCAAGAACTCCTATGCATTCAAAAAGGATGGAATCACTTTAAAGATTTAGTCCCTTCTAAAGGATGGAGAAATTCAATCAGTGGGGCCTAATGTGCTATTGGTAGGAGAAAAGGAATTCTTAAATACTTTGGAAGAAGGTGATGGGGTAGGGTATGCCTTAGTATTGAAGCCTAAAGAGGAAGAAACAAGTAAGAAGTAAGATGTATCTCATGAAGTTCAAGGGTTATTTGAGAAATACAAGGACATAGTGAGTGATGGAAAGCCAACTACCTTACCTCCCATAAGAGCCATAAGCCACCAAATTGACTTCATCCTAGGAGCCTCCCTACCTAACAAAGCTATATATAAAATGACCCCTCAACAAAATGAGAAAATAGACAAGGAAATTCAAGAACCCCTAGACCAAGGCCTTATAAGAAAGAGAATTGGACCTTGTGCTATCCCTAGAGTCCTAGCACCAAAAAGAGGAGGAACTTGAAGATTGTGCACTGACTCTAGGGCCCTAAATAGGATTACCATAAGGTATAGGTTTCCTATCCCTAGGATTGAGGACTTGATGGATTGCTTAGGAAGGTCCAAGTACTTTACCAAGATTGACCTCAAAAGTGGGTACCACCAAATCAGAATTAAGGAGGGGGAGAGTGGAAGACCACTTTCAAAACCACATAAGGCCTTTATGAGTGGCTAGTTATGCCCTTTGGGTTGTCCAATTCCCCTAGTACCTTTATGAGACTAATGAATGAAGTGTTAAAAGAATTTATTGGTAAATAGGTGGTGGTTTACCTAGATGACATCCTCATCTTTAGAAAATCAAAAGAGGATCACTTGATTCATTTGAAAGAGGTGCTACAAAGGCTACATGAGGAAAATCTCTCCATTAACCTTGATAAGTGTGAGTTCATGAAATTAGAATTAGTATACTTAGGTCTTGTGATCTCACAAGGTAACTTGAAGATTGACATGAGTAAGGTTGACACAATGTTAAAGTGGTCTACTCCAAAATCTGCCACTAAAGTGAGAAGCTTCCATGGATTGGCCCAATTCTATAGGAAGTTTATCAGACATTTTAGTGAAATTTGTGCACCAATTTTGAACACTATCAAAGGAGGCATGAAACCTAAATTTCAATGGGGTGAACAAGTAGAGAAAGGTTTTGAGACCTTGAAGAAAAGGATAGAAACCCAACCAATCTTGGTGTTACCAAGCTTTGAGAAGTTATTCATAGTTGAGTTTGATGTTAGAAACATTGCTATAGGGGTAGTCCTAAGCCAAGAAAATCAACCAGTGGCTTTCCATAGTGAAAATTTAAGTGAAGCTAAGAAGAAATACCCCTCTTATGATTTGGAGTTATATGCTTTGGTCCAAGCCTTAAGGAAGTGGAGGCATTACCTCCTTCCTAAGGAGTTTATCATTTACATTGATAACCAAGCTCTAAGTTTCCTCAAATCCCAAGACAAGTTGAGTCACACACACATGAAGTGGGTTGAGTAAATTAAAGCCTATACCTTCACCATAAAATATAAGAAGGGTTAGAAAAATAAAGTGGCAGATACCTTAAGCCAAAGACTCTTGATAGTCCAAGTAGTTCAACTAAGAAGCATAGGCATAAATAGCTTCAAAGACTTGTATATGGAAGATGAAGACTTCTTAGCAGCTTATAAGGTATGTAAAGACTTGCAAAACCATTTCCATAGTGAATATGTTGATTACCTTATACAAGAAGGTATTTTGTTTAGGGGAGAGAAACTATGTGTGCCTAGAGGATCCATGAGGGGTAACCTCATTCAAGAGAAGCATAATGGGTCATTCGGAGGACATTTTGGAGTTCATAAAACATTAGAGTTGGTCCAAAGGTTTTATTATTGGCTTAGGATGAATTAGGACATTAAAAGATATGTGGAGACTTGCATCATTTGTAAAAAGGAAAAGGGAACTTCTTCTAATGTGGGGTTGTATCAACCCCTTTTTAGGAATGTGAACACTGAGAGAGGGGGGGGGTGAATCAGTGTTCACTATATTTTAACTTTTCTCTTTAATCTTTATTCTGAACTGAAATGCTTAAGTACTAAAATAAACATTCACATAAACATGAAACATGAAATCAACACATGACACCAATATGATTACGGGGAATCCCAAATAGGTAAAACCCCAATGAGAATTGATACCCACTAATATTTTGCACTAGTGTTTTGTGATCCTTGTTAGAAGATCCTTTACCCTATTAGGAGTAGCTTTACAATGATTTAAGTACAGTAGACCTTGTTAAGGGTCAGACCCTATTAGGAGTCTTTTAAAATGATCCCTATTAGGGGAGTGGACTCACTGTCCTAGAGCTCACTGATCAAATGGTGAAGGCTACAACCTTCTGATGTCAGATACACACTATATCTGCCAAGTGAACTATTACTATGACACTACTTGTTAGATCAATTCCTTTTGTGCCCTGATGCTTTGACCTCTATCAAAGCTCTGATACATATTATGATGTCTTCGCATACCTCTTCTCTTCTTATCACAACTCTCTTTCAAATTCCATATCGAATACAATGGGCACACCTTATATTTATACGCTCATACAAAATACATAACTAGGTTAGCTTTATAACTAATTACAAATAACACTTCCAAATGAATTGGCTTAAGCATGCTTACAATTATATATATAAACATGTTGGAAACCTAAATACAATAGGCACATAACCTTTACAATATTACTTTACAATCGCAAACCAAAATACTAATTGTCGGCTCCATGCTCTATTCTCTGCTAGCACATACTGAATGTGCAACTTCAACTGACTGTAACTTTCACATCTTTGCACATCTAATCATGCACTCATAGACTAAGAAATAATATAGTATAACCAGCTTAACTTCTAGGGTTCACACCATAATTCATCTATACACACATGCATTGATGCTCTGTGCTATAGGAACTCTGTACACTATCTAGTCTTCAACACTTAACTGAATTTTGATCTTTACATCAAGTGCCCTGACTCCAAACTGCTATATGACTTTGTTGCCATAATGAAAACACTATATCTAGTCATATACCTCAGTATATTCAACTTGCCAACAATCTCCCCCTTTATCATTGATGGCAACAAAGGAATATGGCCAAGTTGCTAACTGTCCCTTAACACAAAAAAATTTGTCTTCTGTACATTCTTTATACATAATATTATATCTCCCTATACATATATATATTCCATATTCTATACACAACTCCCCCTTTTACATTAATGACAAAGGTGTATCAAAAAATTGTATCTGCACATACTTACTTATGGAAAACATCTGGATATGCTATCTTGAGGTTTTGGATCTCCTTCTTCCAAAAAGTTATCAATGAGTTAACTATCTAGAGATGGGCACATAAAGCATATTGAAGCTTTTCCATCTTCTTCAAATCTATGTTGGGAACTTGATCATAGGTTATCATGGTGGCATCAATCTCCTTTATGTTCTGATTGAGAATGTCTAGTGAGGGTGCAAGAGCATTCCTCAACTGAGTCTGTCTAGACCTTATCTTTGCCAACTCTTTCTCCGCCTTCTCAATTTTGTCCAACTAACCTTGGTAGATATTATTGCACATGTTTACATTAGTGGATGTGTCTATCACTGAACTCTTCACTTGCTCAATCATAGCTTCAACCTCTTTTATTTCTTTAAGATGGGCATCAGTGAGCTTATCCTAATCCAAGGAGTCTGTAATGAATTTCCTTCCTTGAATAGTGAATTCTTTTAGGGACACTTGACCTATCTTAAGTGACTTTAAGTCTAGTGCAAAGTTTCTCATTAGTTCATCAAGTCTCTTCTTTAAGTACTCTTTTTCCACTATGGACGCAGAATCTTCTAGGCTAGAAAAATTGCTTTTGAACTATGATATGTTGTACTTACATCATCAACTGAATGTCCCTTGGACAATTTTCTTGTCTTTTGGCAATAGACTATTTAGTATGTTCACTGATTCCATAAGGAGAGGATTTCTCATGACTTGTTTCTCCTTTGCTTTCTCCATAGCCAAGACCCTGAACTTAATCAAGTCTTCCTCTTTCCATGAGTCCAAACTAGATGTGTCAGGTGTCAAACTTGACAACAATGCTAAGGAGGGAGTGATGGGAGTGTTGTCCATCACTTCTTGTTTCACTAAGACTAGTTCAATAGAAGATTCATTTTTATGTTTACTTTCTTTCTCTTCTTCTTCTTTCTCATTCGATATGTTTTCAATAAGCACTTCTTCTTGATGAGTGGGAGGTGAGTTGCTGCATTAGATTTCAACTTCTTGTGTGCTCACAAAAGCTTCCTCAAACTTGTCTAACTTTGTGTCAGTGGCCACCATGGCTATCTCCACATTATCAATGATAATGGTGTTGTCCTTGAGTGATTCTGATATGGGCACAAACTTATCCAACTTAGTTTGTACTTCCACTATAGGCACTGAATCTTGAGGACCTGTAGACTGTACCTTGATGGTCTCTACTACAATGTCTTGCTTACTAGGTGCTTGAGAGATGGTTGTAGACTTAGGTTTCATGTGCTTCTCTAAGAGTACCTTCTCAAAAGACTTCTCTATTTCTTGAGAAATCAGCTCATAGTCTTTGTTCCTGAGGTGAAGTGTCCTCATCTTTTTTCTTAAGTGTGGCTTCACCAGATTTAGTAACAATGACCTTTCTTCAATAGAATATACTGGAAGAGTGGAATCAAGAATTTGTTCCCTTATTCTGAAATCTTCTTTAGTGGCTTGTCTTTTTAAGGTGTCCATTATTTCCCATACCTTATCTAGAATTTCTATTTTCAATTCAAGAACTATCTTCTTGAACTTTATTATATGTTTGACAATCATATCATGTATCTTTGATTTGTCAATCTCACTGTAAGTTTCATAAAACTTGCCTACTTGATCAATTCTACCCTCATCAACAATTCTTGTGCTCAATACTTTAAGGCTAGGTCTGAATCTTGCCTTAGGAGGTGCTTGACTGGTTTTCTTGCTCCTTAATGCTTGCGAGGATGGATGACTAGTACTAGTTACTTTCTTTCTTTTGATTATAGGTTTATAATTTGGAGGAGCATTGGAATCACTATTTTCTTTCGGTGCAAGAGGAGTGTCATCAGTCATATCCTTCTAACTATCATCTTTTTCAATTTTTATTTTCTTCATCTTAGGATCTTCTTGTTCTTTTTCTGCTGCTACACTCTTCAATTCCAAAGCAATCTTCTCTTCCCTTGCCTTGTCAAGGTCTGCTTGAGACACACCATGTATTCTCAAGATTTCTAATGTGATTTTAGAGGCTTTCCTCTTGGTTTCTACACTATTTAGTTTAGCATCAAGTTCCCTTATCTTTTCCTCATAAGTTCCCCACCTAGGTTCATTAGGATCTTTGAGGGCTGATAAAAGTACTTGTGCATAAGCTTCTAGGACTTGTTCCTCTACTTCATAACCAAGTGGATGAATCCACTTAGTTCTAGGCTCAACAGCTTCCATACAAGTAGTATCAGTTTCAACCATAAAGCATATTGTATCCTTATACTTTTCCATAATGTTCTCTAGAATTCTATATCTCATCTGCATCTTGACCCTAAAGCTCTTCAATTCCAATGTTACATAATCTCTTAATGTGCTTTTAGTGGATGCTTTGAGGGATATCTATGGCATGGTTGGAATAGACTTGTCCAAATACATATCTAAAACTTTTCCAACTATATGAAGGTACATATAGATGATTAGGGACCCAAACTTGGATATCTTTGTCTTGTTATGTTTGATAGCCTTGCTGTTATCTATCAACTATGTTCGCAAGATCTCACACAAGTTGAATTTTGCATCTTCCTTCACAAGTCTGATGGCTGCTAGAATAGTGCCTGCAGACACACTATTCACCCTACTAGTGTGATGAAACATGTAACCTAGTATCATTGACATCAATTTGATGTCTACTTGTTCAATAGGCTCTATAGTCATACCACACCTATCACTCCTAGACTTACAAGTCTACTCAAATATTTTCCTAACATCCTTTCCCATAGGAAGGACAACACCTGTACTAGAAAGGCCTATCATCTCATGAATCAAGTCACTAGTGATTCTAACTGGTACATCACCAGTCCAAAACAAATCATCATGAATCCTAATCAATAAGATCTTTATCCATTCTATCTCATAGAGTTCATATGTCATAGCATACTCAACAATAGGGTGATCATTCCATTTAGCATAATCATCCATGAATGTCTTGTTAGGTTTCAACATGGTATCCATGTGTGCCCTAAGCCTATCCAATCCAACTAGTTCCTTCTTACAGTAAATGTAAGTCCAAATGTCTTCCACATGCATGATGCCCATAGGTGTGTGGGAGAAAGGTCCCTCTAAATCATCTAGGGTTGATTTAAAAGGGTGCCTCTTGAAAACATATCTTTTCTTCTCAACGATATCATAAACAATGGGAGTGGCCATGACTTACTTGATAAATGCTTTCTAACTAATCTTTGAGATAATTTGATGACTTCCAAATCTGCGCAATGAGCTAGGGTTTCTGCAACTAACCAAATGCACTACAAACACTAATAGTTCAATCTCCAAGTATTCACAACAACTTTCAAGGCTCTTCCTGATCTCTATCACTTTGAATTTGAATGCAATGAGCAATCAAATAACTTTCTATGTACATAAAAGTGAAAATTCTACCATTAATGCAAGTCATGTAAATCAGGCTATCACTTCAAAATTTACAACTTGAGTTCTGCTAACATTCAACATGTGCGCTCTTGCACAAAGGTTCCTATACACTCCAAAATATTAAGTCCAAAGGCACATACTCTGAGGATGAGTATACTAGCCATGCAGGGGTCTAGAGCTAAATTAGCTCCCCCTATGACCCTAAGGGTCATTCATCTAGATGTAGAGGGTGTGTCCACTACAGATGCATATTCCAATACATTATCATTAGTCGTGTCCTTATTTTTCTTTGACCAAATCATGCTTGCATCATTTGAGGCTTTGACAAAATTAACTTCTCCTACAGGATCCAAAAATGGTTCTTCAGCCTTTTTAGGGCTTCCCTAACCTTGCATCCTTGATCTATAGAATTTTGAGATATGTCTAGCCTTGTTACAAGAGTGACAAATGACTGGAGGTCTTATATTCCTTAGTGCATTGACATGAGTCACTATTCTGCATTGCTTTGATATGTGACCATTATAGTTACATATCTAGCATGTAACATTCTGATAACTTCTTACATTTTTCTTATTTTGATTTCTCTGATCTTGCTGAATCTTATTCTTCTTACTAGTCTTGCAATTCATAGCTCTATGACAAAACTTGTTGCATGAATAATAGTAACCATTAAAATGTCTTACCTCTGTACAATTCCTCGCAATGTGTCCATGTTTGTTACATGCAAAACAAGTGTGTTCTATTTGCTTGTGCTCATTCTTAGGTGGTCCACCATTATCTTTGGTTTGATCTTCAGTCTTTTCAGCATCAATAGATTCCTTTTGTGAATCTTTTCTTGCTCGCATATTGTCAATCTGATTTTGTGCTTCATTGTATCCAATACAGCTAGTATCTCCTTTGGCTCTTCTTGCATACAATTGAGATTCTACCAAATCAACACTGGTGTGTAATTTTTTAATATGATCCTTTTCCTTTTTCAATTTAGATTCCAAGCTTTCTTTGATATTCCTTAGCTCCAAGATTTCAAAGTTAGCTTCCCTTAGTTCTTCATTGAGTTGAAGATTCTCCTTGACTTGTTCATTGTAGACATCTTGATTGTTCATTAGTTTGTCATCAAATTTTTCAAGTTGATTTAATAAGGATGCATTTTCTTCACTTAACTTCTTGACCTTTTCTTCAATTTCATTGTTAGAGCATCCTTTCAAATCCTTAGTCTTTTGATAACTAATTGAGCATTGCTGAATTTTTATTTTAGTTCTTCAATTTCTCTTTCTGAATTGTCTAGATCTTCAAGAGCGGCTTCAAGATTTTTCTTCAAATATTTCATTTCTGCTTTGTCCATGATCTCTTCAAGTGGTTAAACTTCTATGCTGAGGACCAGAGCTTTGATACCAATTGTTAGGAATGGGAACACTGAGAGGGGGGGGGGGGGTGAATCAGTGTTCACTATATTTTAACTTTTCTCTTTAATCTTTATTTTGAACTTAAATGCTTAAGTACTTAAATAAAATTCACATAAACATGAAACATGAAATCAACACATGACACCAATATGATTACGGGGAAACCCAAATAGGTAAAATCCCGATGGGAATTGATACCCACTAATATTCTGCACTAGTGTTTTTTGATTCTTTGTTAGAAGATCGTGTACCCTGTTAGGAGTAGCTTTATAATGCTTTAAGTATAGTAGACCTTGTTAAAGGTCAGACCCTGTTAGGAGTCTTTTACAATGATCCCTATTAGGGGAGTGGACTCACTGTCCTAGAGCTCACTGCTCAAATGGTGAAGGCTACAACCTTCTAATGTTAGATACACACTATATCTGCCAGGTGAACTGTTACTATGACACTACTTGTCAAATCAATTCCTTTGGTGCACTGATGCTTTGAACTCTAGCAAAGCTCTAATACACCTTATGTTGTCCTCACATACCTCTTCTCTACTTATCACAACCCTCTTTCAACTTCCATACCAAATATAATGGGTGCACCTTATATTTATGCGCTCATACAAAATACACAATTAGGTTGGCCCTATAACTAATTACAAACAACGCTTCCAAATGAATTAGCTTAAGCATGCTTACAATTATACATATAAAAATTTTGGCAACCTAAATACAATAGGCACATAGCCTTTACAATATTACTTTACAATCGCAAACCAAAATACTAACTTTTGGATCCATGCTTTGTTCTCTGCTGGCACATACTGGCTGTGCAACTTTAATTGACTGCAACTTTCACATCTTTGCACATCTGATCATGCGCTCATAGACTAAGCAATAATATAGTATAACCAACTAAACTTCTAGGGTGCACACCATAATTCATTTGTACACACATGTGCTAATTCTCTGAGCTGTAGGAAATCTGTACACTGTTTAGTCTTCAATACTTAACTGAATTCTGATCTTTACATCAAGTGTGTCGACTCCTAACTGCTATATGACTTTGTTTCCATAATGAAAACACTATATATAGTCATATACCTCATTATAGTCAACTTTACAAGACCTTTTCCAATCCCCAATAGACCTTGGGAATGCCCCAACATGGACTTTGTAGTAGGATTGCCTAAGACAAAGAAAGGACTTGATAATATCTATGTGATTGTGGATAGATTTAGCAAGAAGGATCACTTTGTGCCATGCAAGACTACCCATGATGCTTTCCATATATCCAAATTTTTATTTAGAGAATTGGTAAGGATCCATCACCTATCACTAGGTATAGTGTCTGATAGAGACTCTAAACTCATGAGTCATTTTTGGAAAACCCTATGGCATAAACTTGGCACTAAATTATCTTTTGGGTCTACATGCCACCCCCAAATGGATGGGTAGACTGAGGTAGTCAAAATGAGCTTGGGGAATATTTTAAGAAGATTAAACAAAGAGTATGGTTAGTCATGGGATGAGGTACTTGCATAAGCTGAGTATGCCTACAATGATACCATCAATAAGAACACCGACAAGAGCCCATTCAAGATAGTCTATGGCCTAAACCCAAGAGGCATTCTATAATTGAGAGAAATTGGAGACACAACAACAAGAAGTGGTTATGTAGAGAAATTTTCTTAGTCCATGAAGAAATTCCATGATATAGTCAAACAAACTCTCCAAGACAATATCACTAGAACCAAGACTAAGACAAATGAAAGGAGAAGAGAACTTCATTTCAAAGTAGGGGATCTTGTCATGATACATCTCAATAAATACATATTGTATAAGGGAGTTCCCCATAAGTTTTAGATGAAAAGGATTGGCCCATGTGCCATCCTAGCTAAGTATGGGTCCAATGCTTACAAGGTGGGCTTGCCATCAGATTTGGGCATCTCACTAGTCTTCAATATTGCAGATCTAGTCCTTTATAAGGGACCTAACCCCATTGGAGATAATGGATCAGATGATTTTACCAAAGACTTGGAGGATATGGAATTACCTATTACACCAAGCCTCCAAGAAGAGAAGGTATTGAGCTCCCGGGTCATCAAGAAGACTAGGCATTGAACTTACTTTGAATACCTTATCAAGTAGCATGGAAAGGTAGATGCAGAGACTAAATGGGTCTAGAGTTAGAGTTTTAGAGGTTAGGCATTAGTCCTAACTCAATCCCCATTAATGGGACTTGATCTATTTGTTTAGGGGAGAATGGTGCAAGAGCACTAGGATCTTGGCTAAAAGGTCCTTTTCAAATTTTAGTTTGTACTACTCCTAGCCAGACCAAAGGTAAATAATAGGTCCTAAGTAGACCCAAGTGTGTTAAAAGGTTATTAGATAAAGTTAACCTAGGGTTTGGGTAGTGATAAAATTCCAAAGAACTAAGGAACCCTTAGGAGTTGACTTAGTCCTCAAATTGCTAGAAAGGGTACATGCATGGGAAAGAAACTAAAATTTTATGTTTTGATCTTAAATGATCCCAAAATAATTTACTAGGGTTGTTTGAGCATAGTATGGGTTGATTTGAGGGTTATGTGTGGTAGAGAGAAAGTTCACAAAAGTTACTAAAAAGTTGTCATGACAACTTTTGCAACTTTGCAAAAGTTGCATGACAACTTTTGTCCAAAAAGGACCGACCTTTTCTTTAGGTCACGTAGGGTCCTAAACACCCTAAAGTTCAAAGCCAATTTCTATTTAAGCCTTGTTAGGCCCAAATCCCAAGGTTGGACACTTTGAGAATTACTAGTTAGTATTTTTTATTTCACTATTGCTTGTTTTGAGGACACAGTCTGATCTTTTGATGCCACAATAGCATCCATTGTAATCATTTTTTTTTTCCAAGAAAGAAGCTATCTATTTTTGTGTGTTTAATTTCCATTCTAAATCATTAGAAGTTTTGTTTAGGTGTTTGATTAAGCTTAGGTTAATTATTTTATGGTTGCCAGTTTACTGGCCTATAAATAACTCTGGTTAGGAACATGGCTCCCACATGAAACCCTACCATGTGCTCATCATGAATATTTGGGGCATGGTAGAGGAGCCAATGTAAAATTTACATACTACTTTTGGAGGCTTGGAAAGTAAGATGGCCAATTTTAAGGCCTTTCCCTAGGTGAGCATTGACGTTGCTTGACTAGGGACAAGGTAGTTTAAATGAGTGTTTACTTGCAGAGGAGGCTTGAAAACACAACTCTAAGACATTGTAGATCAAGAAGGGCACTACAACATAAAAATGAATATTTGAAGGACTCACCAATCCATTTAGCTATCCTAATTTTACCTTGAACTGTGAGAACCTCGAAGCCATTGAAACCCTCACCAAACCCTCCATTTTGGGTTAGGGCACTATACAAAGACTTGAAACCCTAAGACCCCCAAAATCCTTGATAACATTTCCTAGGAATCAAGAATCCATAACTAGGTTGGTGAGATCTTTGGAAATATTTTGATAGAAGTCCTAAAAATCAAGGCAAGGAGGCCTAATTGGGGCTCTAGGGCTACAAGGCAAGAACAAAGACTTTGATGAAATCAATAAGAAGCCAAGTGATAAATATTGATCAAGTGGATCAAGAAGTGCCAAAAACACATTGTTAGTCTACCTCCACAACCCTGCAAGAATTTCAACTTGTTAAGAAGGTAGGAAATCAAATGCTTTGGAAGAGACTATGAAGAGTTTGATCTTGAAATAGTGAGGTGATCCCTTAGGAGTTGGAGTGAAACATAGAGAGAGTTTGGGACCTTAAAGGAGTCCTTGGAGTGACAAGGTGGATCCTTGTGAATTCTTCATTGAGCCACTAGAGACTTGGTGGAGTTAGGAATCTTAGTGATCCTAAGCAAGTGGAAAGAACAACTACCAACTTCCAATTATGATCACATCAATTAATATACTCATTTAAGGTTAAAATTATATGGATGCAAGTTTACAAATTGGAATATAAAAGCTAAAGGGTCACATTTTACTTAATGTATATCTATATTCATTTGCAAATAGATTGCAAAATTAAAAGTTTTTTTTTAATTTGCATAAATTAACCCTTGAATATTGGATTTTTTTTTTGCATTACTAAAAAGTCATTAATTGGAACCAAAAACACACAATTCATATCATGAAAATGGCCATGTATTAATACCTTGGGACAACTAACTTCCACTTGGGAGTTGATTCCTTTAAGGACAAGGAGAATTTCATCTTGGATTTTCACTTGAGTTTCAATAAGTGTATCAAAAACCCCATAAAAAATTTATAGGATTTATAAATTATTTCACATGCATCTAGCTATTGGTTCTACATGTTGAGCCTTGATGATGCATCTATACTTTTTATTGATCAATCCTTGACAAGATAATTTATAATTATGGAAAACATAAATTAAAGTTTCAAAGTGTACAACACTAAAAAATTTTAGTCAATTTTTCTAAACATATAAACAAAGATCATAGATTTATAACCTAGGAGTGAATTTATGAAAAATCCTAAAATTACAATAAATTAGTCAAAATGACTCAAAAAGAGTTCATATTAGAATTTTATGTAGATTAATCTAAACTTTTTAAAAATTTTAGAATTTATTTATTTTGCATATTATATAGCCTTGTGAGAAAAATTGATGGAAACCTTAATTTCACAATACACCCTTCAAATTTAATCAAAATAGCCTTAAATATTAACTACTGTATATTTAGTATGTCCTTGACCAAACCTAAAAAAATATAATAGGAAGTTGTTAGGAATAGTCCCAAGAGATAACTGAGAGGGGGGGTGGGGGGGTGGGTGAATTAGTTATCTAAAAGATTCAATTATTTATCTAATTAAGTATAGAATAACATTAAGCATAAACACAATAAGATAACACTTAACACAACACCACAATTTTGGTTACGGGGAAACCCAAATAGGTAAAAACCCCAGTGGGAATTAGCACCCACTATAAACTACAATAGAGTATTATGATCCCTATTAGAAGATCTTACAACCCTGTTAGGAGTTGATCTTTACAATGCATTAAGTATAGTGACCTAGTCAAAGGTCAGATCCTATTAGGAGTCTTTTACAATTAACCATGTTAGGGGTGAGGACACACTATCCGGGAGCACACTGCTCAAAGGGGTGAAGGCTGCAACCTTCTATTTAATAGATACACACTATATCTAGATCTTGGTGAACTACAAGTAGACCTACTATCTTGATTAGTTCCAATGGATAGCATACACTCTCTACTTTGTCACATAGACCTTCTTCTGATGGCTCAATACTTTGCACCTTCTGCTCTGCACTTATCTTTCAACTATCTTCCATACTTAGCAATCACAAATGACTGCCTATAAATATCTTTCCTCTAGATGATATGATCAAGTCAGCCTATTAGAACCATCTTGAAATCATATTAGAGAAACAATAAAACTCTCCAATAACACCTTAGTTGGCTCTACTAAGCATGCAACACAAATTAGGACCGCAAAACTCCATATGAGTAGATGCGTCACTTCACACTTTTGGCTTCAGCAAATTAACTGATACTTTCTTCTCATGCTGAATTACATCATGCACTCTTAATAAAACATACTTAACTCTTCTCCAAAAACTATTCCAAGAGCACATATCAAAATGATAAGTGCAACTACTACAACAATATAAATACTATCGGCTCTACTAGATAAACTCAAGAAACTGTGACTGTCAACTGGAGACTCCATAAATCAACCTGTACTACATATCTAACTCTAAATCCATGATCATAGCATCATAAACACATCTACAACATAAATATAAATGCACAAGGCTTCATTGAAACCATACTATAAATCACATACAAAACTCTTCATGGGACCTGTCAGGAACACTTACTGATACAAAATACTATATTACTATCTTCACTTAGAATCAACCTCTGCGTCTATGATATCATGCTGATAACATATCTAGGAAAAATATACTCAAGGCTCTCTCCATCAGGATTCCATACATGCTGCTTACTATATGTTGTCATCAATGACAAACATACAGTCGACACTCTAGCTTGCTGGAAAGTCTCCAACAATCTCCCCCTTTGGAATTGATGGAAACATATAGAATGAAAAACACCACCAATACAAATGTATAATCATTTTATAATATTCTCCATTTCCTCAACAAAACTCCCCTGAGGATGAATCCTCTATCTCTTACTATTTTGTTTCTTCTTACTAAATACTCACTCCCCCTTGCTGCAATTATTTTATAACATTCTCCATTTCCTCATCAAAACTTCCTTAAGGATGAATCCTCCATCTACTACTGAATTCTCTGAATATCAAGTACTATATTACTTATTGTTTTTTTTTCATGACTATATACTTACTCTCCCTTTGACATCAATGGAAAAGGGCACCAAACAATTAAGCACTAGTACTACTCCTAAAGTAGAGTACTCAACCTTTCATCAGTCACTAATGACCGATGCACTCCTACAATCTCTAATCTAATATTTAGAGAAGGGGATTACTCCCAGCTTCTCCCTGAGATACAAAAATGTATCCTTAGGTAAAGGCTTTGTGAATATGTCTGCTAGCTAATCTTTTATGCTCACATAGTCCAAATTTACTTCTTTCTTTGCTACTTTCTCTCTTAGGAAGTGATATTTTATCTAAATGTGTTTTTTCTTTTCATGCATCACAAGGTTCTTTGACATATTGATAGTGCTGGTGTTATCACAATGAATAACAATATGATAATCAATCTAAATACCAAAATATTTTATCATCTGCTTGATCCACACAATTGTAGAGCAATTTAATGTTGCTGCAACATACTCTGCTTCTCTTGTGGACTAAGAAATAAAATTTTTATTCTTACTTGTCCAAGTGACAATCCTATCTCCAAGAAATACCACTCCTCCTGAGGTAATCTTCCTATCATCCACACATCCTTCCCAATCTGCATTTGTATACACATGAAGTTCTACATTTTATGAATTGGGATACCATAAACCATAGTCTATAGTTCCTTTCAAGTATCTGAATATCCTCTTTTTCATGAGATGACTTTGTTTAGGATCTACTACAAATCTTCCAACAATACCAACTGCATTGGAAATATGAGGTCTAGATTGAGTAAGATAGATTAGTTTACCAATCATAGACTTATACAAGGTTATGTCTATTGTTGCTGAATCATCTTCTTTTGAAAGCTTGCATCCTATTATCATAGGGGTACTTACTAGCTTGCAATCATCCATATTGAATTTCTTTAATATCTCTTTCACATACTTAGACTGATTAATGAAAATACCTTTTTCTGTCTGTAACACATTCAGTCCCAAAAAGTACTTGATAGATCCAATCATGCTCATTTCAAATTCTCTCTACATCTCTTTAGCAAATTCAGCACTAAGCTTGTCATTACCACCAAAGATAATGTCATCAACAAATATAGCAACCAATAACAATCCATCAGATGTTTCTCTTATTAATAAATTGTAATCTTCTACTCCTTTCTTGAATCCAATCTTAGTCAAGTAACCATCAAGTCTTTCATACCAAGCTTTAGGGGCTTTCTTAAGTCCATAGAGGGCTTTCTTCAATCTTCATACCATATCAAGTTTTTTTGATAAGGTGAATCCTTTAGGCTACTCTATGTAGACTTCTTCCTTCAACTCTCCATTTAGGAATGTTGACTTGACATCCATCTAGTATACCCTAAAGTCTTTGAATGTAGCATAAGATAAAAACAAATTTATGGCTTCCAATCTTCTTACAGGGGCAAATGTATCAGAATAATCAATTCCTTCTCTTTGCACATATCCTTTACATACTAGTCTTTCTTTGTTTCTTACCACTATATATCCACTTGGTTCAAGTCACATTCTTATTACTAGGCCTAGGGACCAATTCTCATGCATCATTCTTAATTATCTGATCTAGCTCTTATTTCATTGCTTCATGCCAATCTAAATCATTACATGCATCTTCAACACTTAAGGGTTCAATTTGTGATAGTAAACATACCTCTTCATTTGTTGTGGAAATCTTTGCTTTTGATCTTGTCATGACTTTACTATTCTGATCTCCAATGATGTCTTCCTTTGAATGATATCTAGATGTGAATTTAGGAACATTGGGTGTGGTTCTCTCATCTAACTTCTTTGATTCTTCTTCACTAGTTTCAGGGTCATTGAATAATACATCAATGTTGTCAAACATTTCATCAACAATTGTTTCTCTAGTGGTAGGTCTAGGTTCTTCTTCAATCATAGGTGCATAATCATGATATCTTTCTTGAATCATAAACTTCTCATCAATCTTAACATGAGCACTTTCAATGATCTTCTTCAATCTTAAATTAAAACATCTATAAACTTTTCTTTTAGTAGAGTAACCAAGAAAAATACCTTCATCACTTCTTGCATCAAACTTGCCAATTGCTTCATCCCTCTTGATGTAGCACTTTCTTCCAAATATTCTAAAGTATTTTACTATGGGTACATTCCTAAAGCATAGCTCATAAGGTGTCTTGTCTGCGCCTGGCCTCAATTTTATTCTATTGATAGTATAGATTGTAGTATTGACCATATCTATCCAATAGGTGTGTGTGACCTTTCCTTCAATCATGATGGTGTGTGTTGTACCAAGTATGATCCTATTCCTTCTTTTTGCAATTGCATTCTACTAAGGGGTTCTAGGTGCACTTAATTGTCTCTTTATCCCATGTTATTCAAAATACTCATAAAATTTTTCAGAGGTGAATTCTCCTCCTCTATTTGATCTTAGACATTTAATCTTCAATCCAGACTCATTTTCAACCTTAGCTTTGAATAATTTGAACTTCTCAAATTCTTTTGATTTGTCCTTTAAGAATGCAGCCCACATGATTCTAGAATAATCATCAAAAAAATAAATAAAGTACCTTTCACCAGAGTGCTTTCTTATGAATGAATTCCTCACATGCTTTCCCATTACACATTCCTTGCATATTGTATCAACTAGTTTTGCAATGCTAGGAAGGTCTCTTACTGCCTTTACATTTCTTATCTTCACTATGTTGTCAAAATTGATGTGACATAGTCTTTGGTGCCATAACCAACTATCATCCACTTTAGCAACAAAAAACATTAATTCAAAATTAAGCCAAAAAACATTACCTTTAGTCTTTGAACCTAATGCAATCATTTATCCTTCCTTGTTATTAATGATGCACTTGTTGTCTTTGAATTCCAACTGATATCCTTTGTCAAGAAACTATCCAACACTTAGTAAGTTGTGTTGAAAACCATCAACATAAAGAACATCATCAGTGTTTTTATTTCCATCCAAGGTGATAGCTCCTCTACCTATGATAGGTTTAGGGGTGTTGTCTCAAAATTTAACCATGCCACCTTTTTATTTATCCAAATTTACAAATCTTTCCTTGTCTCCTATCATGTGATGTGAGCAACCATTGTCAATGATCCAATCTATCCTGATGTCAGCTTGTGAAATCAGTGCTAACTCTTGTGCTTTATTTTCATCTTCAAGGTCTATTTCATCAAACATCTTCTCCATGTCTTCAAGAGAAATTAATCCAATTTCATCTTCTGTTGACTTTTCAACTGATACTCCATCTCCATCATAGTAACATTCTTTTATATACTTGGGCTTGTAGTTAGTTTTGAACTTCTTGACTCTAGTAGGACACTTAGATTAAAAGTGACCAATCTTGTTACATGAAAAGAATTTGAATGGTAACTAACCTTCATATTTTCCTTTTCCTTTCCTTTCTTTCTTAGCAATCAAAGCAATGAAATCATCTAGTTCTTTCTCTTCATCATCATCATCAAAATTACTAGAAGTGTTCAAGGATTTCTTACCATGGACTGAAGCTTTGAAGGTTGTCTCACTTTTAGGCTTTGTCTTCAAACTTGATATGTCAAAAGATAAAAATTTTCTTATTAAGGTTTCTCTTTTGAAGTCTTTTGAAAATTTCATAGTCTTATTTAGGATGTTTATCTTGATCTCATATTCTAATGTCAAATTAGTCATCAACTTATCCATTATGTCTTCTTCTGAGATTTCTCCACCATTGTTTTTGATTCTTGCAAATGCTTCATTAATTATTTGATTTTAGGCTCTAATGTTCTCTTCAGGTAGCATCTCCAATGTATTGTACTTTTTCTTCCATGTCTTTTTGCCCACATTCTTCACTTGGACATCTCCTTCAAACATGTCTTCTAGATACTTCCATATCTCGTAGGCTTTATCTACTTTCTTGATCTTTGAAAACTCACTATCAGACAATGTGTTGATAAGGGATTCTTTGGAAATAGAATTTTGAGTGAACATCTCCTTTTGCTTAAGAGTTGCATCTTCCTTTGCAAGATCTACAAGAGAGGGAATCTGAACTTCTTTGGTAGCTACTTCAAAAAACTCAAAGGCAATGCACCACAAGTGTGTCATCATTTTTTTCTTCCAATCCAGATAGTTCTCTCCATAAAACTTAGGACTTTATTTTTTGAAGAATTCCATCTGATCAACCTCAAGCTGTTAAACTTTCTCTTGGAGGCACTTGGCTCTGATACCAATTGTTAGGAATAGTCCCAAGAGATTACTGAGAGGGGGGGTGAATCAATTATCTACAAGATTCAATTCTTTATCCAATTAAGTATAGAAGAACATTAATAATAAACACAATAAGATAACACTTAACAAAACACCACAATTTTGGTTACGGGGAAACCCAAATAGGTAAAAACTCTGGTGGGAATTAGCACCCACTATAAACTACACTAGAGTGTTATGATCCCTATTAGAATATCTTACAACCATGTTAGGAGTTGATCTTTACAATGCATTAAGAACAGTGACCTAGTCAAAGGTTGGATCCTATTAGGATTCTTTTACAATTAACCCTGTTAGGGGTGAGGACACACTATTGGGGAGCACACTACTCAAAGGGGTGAAGGTTGCAACCTTTTGTTTAAAAGATACACACTATATCTAGATCTTGGTGAGCTATGAGTAGACCTGTTATCTTGATTAGTTCCAATGGATAGCATACACTCTCTAATTTTTCACATAGACCTTCTACTGATGGCTCAATACTTCGCACCTTTTGCTCTACACTTATCTTTCAACTATCTGCCATACTTAGTAATCACAAATGACTGCCTATAAATATCTTTCCTCCAAATGATATAATCAAGTCAGCCTATTAGAACCATCTTGAAATAATATTAGAGAATAAATACAACTCTCCAATAACACCTTAGTCGACTCTACTAAGCACACAACACAAATTAGGACCATGCAACTCCATATGAGTAGACATGTCACTTCACACTATCGGCTCCACCAAATTAACTGATACTTTCTTCTCATGCTGAATTACGTCATGCACTCTTAAAAAAACATACTTAACTCTTCTCTAAACACTATTCCAAGCATGCATATCAAAATGATAAGTGCAACTACTACAACAATATAAATAGTGTCGGCTCTACCAGATAACCTCAGGAAACTGTGACTGTCAACTGGAGACTCCATAACTCAACTTGTACTACATATCTAACTCTACATCCATGATCATAGCATCATACACATGTCTAAAACATAAATATAAATGTGCAAGGCTTCATTGAAACCATACTGTAAATCACATACAAAACTCTTCGTAGGACCTGTCAGGAACACTTTCTGATATAGACTACTGTATTACTATCTTCACTTAGAATCAACCTCTGCATCTATGATATCATGATGATAACATATTGAATGAGGTAAAATGGTATACATGTCAAAATAAATAGGGAAAATATGAGATCTACTTTTAAATCCAAATTCCCGAAGAAGAGATCCAAATTGATCAACCAAAAGGTCAATACACAAAAGAATCAATCTATGGCGAATATCAATGAAGAAGAAAACCTTATATTTCACTATGAAGGGTATATGCTTGAAATATAAAATAATTGAAAGGAAAATACTAACCTCAGAATAGGGCAAATTTGGAAAATGCTGATTTCTAATGTATGTGCATAGTTTTGGGCAATTATGCAACCTGTTTCGGAATGGAAATGCTGAGATAAAGAAAATTTAGAAATTTTTTGCCTTTCCATTAGTAGGGATTCTTTGACCCCAATAAAAGGTCAAAGACTACTTCATGATTTTGAAGGTCGACTTTGACTTTGTTCATGGATCTCAGAAGTTCTCCGAAAAGGGTATCTAGATCCAAGCTCTGATTCGTAATCTTGTACCTGTACCTGCAATAAAAAGAGGTTTTGTTTGTTGGGGGGAGGGGTTTGCCTTATTCAAACCCCAATTTAGGAATTAACCTTGAAATTGATTGAATTTGTAATGTAAATAAACAAATTAAATGAAACAATTCACTTTTCTTATGTTGAAGTCCTTATGGAGGATTTGAATCCTTGAATCCACAAGTATGGATGCTCCAAATGAATGTAGAAGTATGTAGGATGTCTCAAATCAATGGAATTTGATCTTAAACACCAATCTTGAATGGATCTTTTCATATGAGGAGTCTTGGTTGAATGTGGATGGAGAAATCTTCAAGGGGGCTCCAAAGAGATTGAATCCTTCAATGGCTAACAATGGATCTCCTTGATGTATGATTGAATAATTGAATGGATGAATGCTTGAATGCTATAATTGAGGATGAATGAATGATTTCTTTCTTTCCTTATCCTTCTTTTTTTCTTCCACTTGAGAACTTGATCATGAAAAGTGGATGTTTGATTGCAAAACTTGATGTGAAAATGAGAGAGGAAGGCTTCCTTTTATAGTGATCTAGGGCACAAACCTCTAGAGAAGGCTGGCATTGGGGAATTAAATCCCAATTAACCTTAAACCCTAGAAATGGACCCACATTAAATGAAATTTAAGGATTTACCATTCTAAAACCCAAAATGGCCAACCTGGAAGTTGGAAAATAAATATTTTTGAAACCTGATGCCTAGAAATCCTGGAACCTTGAAATTTAAATCCTAGGTCAAGGATGAGGTAGACCCCACCCTAGGTCAGGGTTGAGTTCATCCTTGACCTATGTCAAGGTCAAGGTCATCATTGACCCTCAATGTATTCTTTGACCTTGAGGTCAAAAACCTCAGGACCTCAATCCAGAATGCTAGGCAATGCATAAATAAAGTGAAAATAGGTGGAGAGAGAAGTAGAATGGGGGAGAAAGCCAAATACATGTAAAGACCCAATCAAGGTGCTTAACATGACCCTAGACCTACTCACTCAGAGGGCTAAACACTCTTATCATGGAAGCACTTCCATTTTAAGATGATACTTAGCATGAGCATGACATTTCTTACGACGTTCATTAGCAGATTGATTGCGATTTTCTTTACTTGAAATAGGTTGAGAACTAGGAGGAACAACCATAGGATCCTTCATAGGTTCTTTAGGAAGATCAATTGGATTGTCAGCAATAGTAGGAACTTGATTAACAAAACTAGAAGCCATAGTTAAAGGAGGTATAAAAGGTGTAGGCAAAAGACCATGATTAAGATCCATAGGAGGTACACTTAATTTGAGAATATTATGATGTTTATAGGCTTGATATGAACATAAAAGATTATCAAGTCGAGGAGGACATGAATTAGGTAATGAAGGCCAAAAGAAATTAAGAGCAACACAATCTCTAGGCCTAGAAGGTTGAAATAAACTATGATTAACCATCTTCACTTCTTCATCATGAACAAATTTAACTCATTTATGGATAGGTGAAGCAATAACATGCATGGAATTTAACCATGTAAAACCAAGCTTAACTTGAAATTGATTAGAAGTAGGAACAATAAAAAAGGTAATGTTCACAATTTTTTCACAAAGTTCAACTGGCAAGTTAATAGAACCAAATGATGGATAAAGAAAACCATTACAAGTTTGAATCCACACATCTAATGTATCATAGGAATCACATTACAATATTTTCATAAAAATATTTTCTTTAGTAATAACATTGACTAAGGATGTAGGATCAACAAGACAACCACGATTAGGTTTCTGAGAAATCCTAGCATAAATGTAAAGGGGACCATCAGGAGCTTTAATAGTCTTAGAATCATCAAAGGTAATCAAAAGTTCCTGAGGTCTTTTATTATTAAGTTGTTGTCGAGGTTTAGGTCAAGTTTTCAATTTAGGCTTAGGTTTTGGTTGAAGTTGTGATTGAACTTGAGGTTGAAGCTGAGGTTGAGATTGAGGTGGAGATACAATTTGACCAATATTCTCCACTTGATTAACAACATGATTAAGATCACCCATTTTTGAATCATACACAATTTCCATAGAAGATGGTCGAGCAATCATATTAGTATCATGTGTGGGTAAAGGATTCATATAAATTTGAAGGTTTTGATTAAGAGGAGAGATAGATTTGTTTCTACTAGCATCAATATTATCAACATATACGGCATTAGAATCAATTAAGTCTTGAACCTTATGTTTTTAAGAAGAACACTTTTTAGTATCATGACCATTCTGATGATGATATTGACAAAAAGCTTTAGGATCAAAAGATTTAGATGCAATCGTAGCAGGTAAAAGAGGTCAAATAGGAGGTAAAGTAATCATATTAGCAGTTAACAACCTATTCATAATAGAATGTAAAGATTCAAAAAGAGGAGTAAACACATGATTTAATCAAAAAGCAGTAGATGCAGAAGTGGTATTGTGAGATGCAACAACAACTTGATCAGCAACTGCATTCGCATGTTTTTTTATCTTGACATAGTTGTTGAATTTTTTAAATTTGTTCGGATTAGGAGTAGCATCACTTTTATCAACTGGAACAGGAGCCATTGGAGTGTTGCTCTCAAATTGACTCACTTGTAATTGATAATGATGAAGTGTTGCACAAATTTGTTGAAAAGAGGTAAATTCAGTAAGCAGAATCTTATCTCTAATATCTTTTTGCAAATTTGAAATAAACATACGTTGAATATCAATATCAGGAACAAGATAGGAAATATGAGCATGCAAATGCTTAAACCTTCCAATAAATTTAGTTATTTTTTCCTTAGAAGTTTGTTTATAATGCATCAAATCAATCAAAGACACTTGCAAGCCAATGTTGTTTTGAAATTGTTGAATAAAAGCATTGGCAACTTGTGGAAAGGAATCAATAAAATAAGGAGGCAATGAAAAATACCATTGTAAGGTCTTGTCATGAAAAGTTCTAGCAAACAGTTTGGCTAAAATCCTATGGTCATGAGCATAATCACTGCAAAGGATTTGAAAAGTTTTAACATCATGAATGAGATCTCCTTTTCCATTATAATTCTCAAGATGAGGCATATCAACTTGCTGAGGAACAAGAGTATGAATAATGGCTCGAGACAAAGGACTTCCCATGTCACATGTAGGAACACTAAACTTGTTTTGAGTTAAGGAAGCAAGTTGCTGTTGTAAGGAAGACACATTTAGAGCCAAACTAATGATTGTTGAATCATTAGAGGAAATAGGAGGAATAGAAACATTAGAAACACTAGGTATAGTGTAAGAAGCTATAGGAATGGAAGATACAACTGGAGGAAGACTTGGAACTACAGGTGGAAGCAGATTGGAATAAGTAAGTGGAACATTATGATATGAAGGTTGTGATGTAGGAAGGGACATAGGAGGAACACTCATAGGAATAGAGGGAACCATCAAAGTCACCAAAGAAGGAGTATAGGTAGGAACACTAGGTAAAGGATTAGAAGAGGGTTATACAATAGTGATAGGAGGAATCAACCCTAAGTCTTGAGCTTCTTGAGCTAGAGGTTTAACATTTGAATATAGAAGGTGAGTAATACCATGCAAGAGGTTAACACCTTGATCACTATCATGAAAAAATTTCTTAAGAGCCTCCATAGCTTGAATAGAATCTTGATTATGGTTTTCTTGGATAAGCCAATTACCCATTTTATCAAGTTCAGCTGAAATTTTTTGGACTTGTTCAGGAGGAACTCTTAAAGCATCATCCTCATCATGAGATGAGTGTGAAGAGTTTTTCTCCATAATAGGATTGGAATCATGAAGAATCAAATTATCATCCAGGATCCTAAGGAAAGGAGAGGAAGATTTAGGATCAAAGGCACCCATGAGTCTATGACTTCTTCTAATCGGAATGTTATAAGTAGGACTAGTAGTAGTAAAGCTCATAAACCAATGAAATGCAAATGAAATAAACTAAGAAAACATAAAGCATGAACTTTTTTGTATTTTGAAAGAAATTTTGCAATTTTTTTTAAATTTTTGAAATCTAATTAGCATGCAAGATTTAACACAAAGGAGAAATCTAATACCAAAAAGATAATATAAAGGGATATCTAACACTAAAAAGAAAGAGAGTAAGCTAGTTGGGTTCACCAAAATGAATGAGGTAAAATGGTATACATGTCAAAATAAATAGGGGAAATATGAGATCTACTTCTAAATCCAAATTCCCAAAGAAGAGATCCAAATTGATCAACCAAAAGGTCAAAACACAAAAGAATCAATCTATGGAGAATATGAATGAAGAAGAAAACCTTATATTTTGCTATGAAGGGTATATTCTTGAAATCTGAAATAATTGAAAGGAAAATACTAACTTCAAAATAGGGCAAATCTAGAAAATACTAATTTCTGATGTCTATGCTCAGTTTCGGGCAATTCTACAACCTGTTTCAGACTAGAAATGCTGAGACGAAGAAAACCCAGAAAATTTTTGTCTTTCCAGTAGCAGGTAGTCTTTGAACCTGATAAAAGGTCAAAGACTACTTTATGATTTTGAAGGTCGACTTTGACTTTGTTCATAGATCTTGAAAGTTCACTAAAAAGGGTATCCGGATCCAAGCTCCAATTCACAATCCTGTACCTATACCTGCAAGAAAAAGAGGTTTTGTTTATTGGGGGGAGGGGTTTTCCTTGGTCAAACCCCAATTTAGGAATTAACCTTGAAATTGAATTGAAATTGTAATGTAAATAAACAAAGTAAATGAAACAATTCACCTTGCTTATGTTGAAGTCCTTATGGAGAATTTGAATTCTCGAATCCACAAGTATGGATGCTCCAAATGAATTTAGAAGTTTGTAGGATGTCTCAGATAAATGGAATTTGATCTTCAACACCAATCTTGAATGGATCTTTGCATATGATGAGGCTTGGATGAATGTGGATGGAGAAATCTTCAAGGGGGCTCGAAAGAGATTGAATCCTTCAATGGCTAACAATGGATCTCCTTGATGGATGCTTGAATACTTGGATGGATGAATGCTTGAATGCTAGAATTGAGGATGAATGAATGCTTTCTTTCTTTCCTTCTCCTTCTTTCTTTCTTTCACTTGAGAACTTGATCATGAAAAGTGGATGTTTGATTGCAAAACTTGATGTGAAAATGAGAGAGGAATGCTTCCTTTTATAGTGATCTAGGGCACAAACCTCTAGAGAAGGATGAAATTGGGGAATTAAATCCTAGTTAACCTTAACCCCTAGAAATGGACCCACATTAAATTAAATTTAAGGATATACCATTCTAAAACTCGAAATGGCCGACTCAGAAGTGGGAAAAGAAATATTTCTAAAACCTGACACCCAAAAATCCTGTAACCTTGAAATTTGAACCCTAGGTCAAGGATGAGGTAGACCCCACCCTAGGTTAGGGTAGAGGTCATCCCTAACCTAGGTTAGGGTCGAGGTCATAATTGAACCTCAAGTTCATCTTTGAACTTGAGGTCAAAAACCCCAGGACCTCAATCCAGAATGCTAGGAAATACAGAAATGAAGTGAAAATAGGTGGAGAAAGAAGTAGAATGGGGGGAGAAATCTAGATACTTGCAAAGACCTAATCAAGGTGCTTAACATGACCCTAGACCTACTCACTCAGAGGATTAAACACTCTTATCATGGAAGTGCTTTTATTTTAAGATGATACACATATCTAGGAAACATATACTCAAGGCTCTCTCCATTAGGCTTCCACGCATGCTGCTTACTATATGTTGTCATCAATGAAAAAATATAGTTAGCACTCTCGCTTGCTGGAAAATCTCCAATAGAAGTATCTTACAAATAATTGATAATACTTGAGAATAATAAGAAACTTTGAGGGGGAAAATCTCCAAATGCCTCAAGCAAGAATTCAATTAATGAAATTATGATAATAAAATAACTACTATTTCATAATATATATTCCATATTTATGCATTGAATCTCATCTAACATGAATTAACTACCCAAATAAGATAATATTATTCATTATATAAATTAATTAATGGTTATACTATATCTATAAGTTAGCTACACTTAAACAATTGGTTAAGTTCATAAAAAATTGAGTGAGATAAAGGTTAAAAAAGATATTGTTCTTAATTTATATTTATACAATTCATCACTATTAGGGAAAATTGTACAAGCATAATCATATGAAATATCAATAGTAACTACACTATATAAGGATAGGAAGCACAACATTAAAAAAACACATGATATAATATCCATTGAGATAATATAAGTAATCACATATAACGTTAAAGAGTCTATGAAAAGAGTTCAACCTAGATATCATGATGTACTAATTAGCAACAATCTATATAATTTCAAGCAAGATACAAGTATGAATTATATAATAGGAAATGGTGAGCGATGCTACGATGTTAGATCACTCACCAAAAAAATGGGGGGATATTATACATTGGAACAAAAAACCCTTTCCCATAAGATAGATTTGGTAAGTTCAACCTAGCGAGTTAGGGTACCAACTCAAGATCTAGGCCTTATAGGATTAAATTTGATTGATTCCAAAAAGATATGGTAAATAATATGTAAATATGAATGCCAAATATGATCTATGAAAGTAAATACCAAGAAATAGGGATAGGAATATGTATACCTAAAAATAAAAGAGGAAGATTTCACTTTGAACCTAATTTTTCTGACTGTTGGAGTCCCATATTCTATTGGGTTTTAGATTTGACAACCTGGAATCTCCAACAGTTTGAAAACAAATTTTTTGATTTGAAAAAGGATAAAGTGACCCAAGTTGACCTAGTGCTAGACAAGGAAAACCCTAGTCGGGCCTAGTCTAGAGTCTTCTTGGACTGGAAGGAAGAGTGGATATGGAATAATTAGACTACTCTATTTTTGGATCTGTACCTATATCTACACTTCTACAACCTGAAAAAATGAAAAATGTGTATGTACATGTGGGTATATAGGGGTTTTCCTTAGTCAACCCTCCATTTTTCTAATTCCCACCTCCACAAATAGCCATTAGAATATGTAAAGTGTGATGTTCCTATAAATCTAGAGTATGTCTAGAAAGCTAATGAGATAGAATGTAAAAGTAGAAACCTAGATATAACCCTATGTGTGATAGAGTGAAGCCCTAGCATGTGTAAATGAAAATAATGTGTGGATATAAATGTGAGCATGAAAAATATGAAGTATTAATGTATAGATATAAAAATAACAAGGAAATCATACTAAGCCCCCAAGGGAAAAAGTACACCTAGTCATCCTCACAATATGTTTGAAAATCCATGATATAGAAAATGATGTCTTGAATGCTTGATTTGAATTTGTACATGCTGGATTTGAATGCTTGAATGAAATCTTCAATAGCTAACCCTTTCTTCAATGGATGTCATCAAACTAGGGCTTCCACCTTGTAATTTCCTGTTGTAATCAAGTTGGGGTTTTCACCTTGCACTTGATTCCCTTATGCCAAAATGAAGCAATTAGGTTGCTTTTATAGTGATTTTGGAGGTTAGAATTAAAAAACTAGGTATAGATCTAGAAAAATTTCAAATCTGTTGGGATGGACCCAAGCCCTAAATCCTGGATCAATCTCCAAGGACAGGCCAACTTAGGTCAGCCCTACCTAGGACAAGGATGACCTAATTTAGCCTAGTCCTAGGATAAGGATGACCTAAGTTAGCATAGTCCCAGAGGATTTTGGTTAATCCCGAGAGATGGGTCACCAATAATCTGATGGTTTGAGATTTAAATCTGTAGTTGATTCCAATGAAATTATTAAATTATGAGGCCAAAGAAGGTGAGATAATACCAAGGAGATGAAATGAATTTTTTGATTGGAGGAAAAATAGAGGAGGATATATAGAAATTAGATCCTACCTTGATTTTTGCAAAAAATTAGATAGATAAGAGGACTCAAATTTTAATTATGTATGCATTAAGTGTAATTATGAAGTCCTAGAATGCAAATGCATAATGAAAATAGACTAAGGTAGGTGCTAAAAAAATCATTAAATTGTAGAGCACACAAGTTATTACATTTTAGTATGGTACATTTATCCCCCACTTTAGTGGTATATGACACTATGTGCATATGCAAGATAAAGTACATAGAAGATCAATAAATGAAAAGAATATATCAAAGCCCTCAGTGCATGGTTCCTACAAGAAACTATTAGTAACCATAACTTGCAAAACCACATGCTATTGAAAAACATAAATCACCTAAGGCTTACTGAAGAAATTGATGAAGCTTGTGGGTAGCTATATGCCCCCGATTTTAGCTTGCTATCAAGAAGGTGAAACAAGGAGTCATGTATACCATGACGTACTATGAAATGAAAATTGTTGACAAATGATTATCAAAACCATTCAATATAAAATTGAAATGTTTCAAAAGAAACTTGGATAGAAAGGAATTTGAATCACAATTCTAGTGCCTATAATAGTGTGGAAATTTGAGCTTCTTAGCTCATGTTATGATCAAATGAATGTAGAGAGGTATTAATAGAGGAGAATATTAGTTAAAGTTAGTGGAAAATTTCAAAAAGTAACTAACCTAAAAAATGATCATAAGTTATCTATTACCTTTTGAAAAGATCATTTGTGACATTAACTTTATTTTTCTCTTATGAAAAAGGAAGAAAAAAGGAGAAGGAGAAGATGTCAAGGAAGAAAGTGTTGCAACCAATAAGGATGAAAGTTCTCAAGAGAGCTCTAGAGGATGGTGTACCCCTAGATGAGGCATGTCTCGATACTCATCCATTATCTTCCTTTATAGATTCTATTTTCCATAGTAGATGTAGAAAATGAGTCATAGATAGGATTTGATGTTGTCTAGAGTAGGATACCTAGAAATTTGACCTAGTCCCAAGAAATTGACTTGGTCATAGAAAGTCAACCTAGTTCCAAAAAGTCAACCTATTGTACTAAGAAAGTCAATGCACTCCTAGATGTTTTTTTAAATAATTTATGACTGAATCTAATTAATGTATATGATGTACTGATATCACTTTATTGAATTATGATTATAGGAGCTTCTTATGATGCGAGAATGTAATACAATAAAGACTTTGGCATTTCTCTTAGGGAAGTATGGTTGAATGAGACCGCAAGATATACAGTTGCTGAGAGATGTGGGAATGTACTTGGTATACTATCTTCCAGACATTAGATTTCACTATGCTATGTTGATTAAATTGATGGAAAGGTGAGATGAGGACACATCCATATTTGACCTACCTAGAGGTGAAATGATAGTTACATTAGAGGATGTATAAAAAATCTTGTGACTACACATCTGAGGATGGATAATGAGGTTTGTTATCGAAAGATCTGAGATAGATTTTGAGAGAGAACATATATATTTCTTAGGATAGACTCTTTCTCACACACACAAAGTTTGGATTCCATAGAAGGAACTAGTACAAGCTTTCAACGTGGTTCCTTTAGTCAAGAAGATATTGTTGTGTATAGTTATTGTTGTTTTTCTTGATTGTAAGGAAAAAATTCTCTCTATTCCTTTAGCACATGCATTTAAACATATGGAGAGGAACCACATAGTATAGTCAAGGGGAGGATTATGCTAGCCCACTTATACTATGATCTTGGGAGATTCATGAGGTACTAGAGACAAATCTTGGTAGTGTGTATGCTATTATAGGTATACATGTTTCAAGCATATCACTTATACACAGATGGTAGGATTCCTAGCAGAGATTGATATGAGTGACCAATGAGCATACAAATATCTAATGAGCTCACCATTGAAGTTTGGTGATTTGGTGTACTAGAGGGTTTACCATTGATCAGTTACAGGTAACCAATATCATATGGAGACCCTATAGATATATGCTACCCTAGACAGACACTGACTAGTAGATGAGATGCATGTAGAGACATAGATTTCTAGAGGGAAGGACATAATTACATAGTAGTGCCTTTCTATTTTGATAGAGTGTAGAAATATTTTGGTCTAAGATAGGGTCCTCCAATACTAGTGTTGCATTATAAAAATGGACATAGGGTTATTGAAATGCTTGGGACCATACCATGAAAAATAATAGATGACATAGAGATGATAAATTTGGAGGTAGAGAAGGACATAAAATTAGAAGATATAGTCACCAATGTGGATGTGACTAGGGACTACCTTAGAAATATCAATGTGTATGGGATAAAACCCATCCTTCTAGTAGGCTACCCTACGTGAGACCGAGGGCCATTCTCTAGAGAAGAGCATGCAATAGCTGGAGATGAGGATGAAAATGATGACAAGGAGGATGATGATGATGGAGAGGATGAGTAGCTAGGAGATATGCCATAGGTGTAACCCATATCAGAGGAACATGGTGTAGTTGAGGAGGCCATTAGAGGGGATATATGCTACCCATATGAGGAGATGACCATCAAGAGCCACATTAGAGATGCCTCCCCCCAGGGATGTTTCCTTTCAAGAGTGTAGAGATAGTAGTAGGTTTGTTCCCCTAGTAGCATCCTAGGGGTAAAGCCCCAAGGTTTCCATCTATTGATGATCCTAACTACCAGGAAGGAGATCCAAGTATGAAAGAATGAAAATGCCTTTAATGCAAGTAAAAATTAAGTCATATATATATACATACATACATACATACATACATACATATATATATATATATACATATATATATATATATATATATATATATATATATATATATATATATATATATATGTATATATATGTATATATATATATATATGTATATATATGTATATATATATATATATGTATATATATATATATGTATATATATATATATGTATATATATATATATATATGTATATATATATATGTATATATATATATATGTATATATATATATGTATATATATATATATGTATGTATATATATATATGTGTATATATATATATATGTATATATATATATATGTATATATATATGTATATATGTATATATATATATATATATATATGTATATATATATATGTATATATATATATGTATATATATATATATGTATATATATATATATATATATATATGTATATATATATATATGTATATATATATATATATGTATATATATATATGTATATATATGTATATATGTATATATATGTATATATGTATATATATGTATATATGTATATATATATATATATATATATGTATATGTATATATATATGTATATATATATATATATATATGTATATATCTGTGTATATATATATATATATATATATATGTATATATATATATATATATATATATCTATATATAATATATATATATACATATATATATATATATATATATATATATATATATATATATATATATATATATGTGTGTGTGTGTGTGTGTGTGTGTGTGTGTGTATACATACATACATACATACATATATATATATATATATATATATATATATATATATATATATATATATCTGTGTGTGTGTGTGTTTTTTTTTATGTTATATGTTATAGTTGGAGTGTAGGTATGAAGACACTTTTTAGGTGATCTTTTGAGAGACATCACTAA